>CM051037.1:5075352-5675352 GCA_027627225.1 Congeria kusceri | reverse complement strand
GCGTTGGTGTTGTTTGTGTGGTGATGGTGGTGGTGAAGGTATAAATGAGAGAAGTAGTAGCAGTAGCGGTAATTGAAGTGGTGTTGGTGTTGGTAGTGGTGGTGGTGGTTGTATACATGTCAGAAGTAGTAGCGGTAGCGGTAATATCAATGGCAGTGGTGGTTGTTGAAATACGGACAAAAGTAACAGGTAATTATTTTTTACATTTTTTTATATTTTAACCGCTAAAAAACAAGCTGTTACTTTTCTGTGTATATATGTTATTGTTGCAACTAATTTGCTAGAGTACCATAATCAAAATGGAAATTCTCACAAGCAAACAAGGATCGAAAAAGCTTCTCCATCAGGGGTTCGTGTACATGCAGAATAAGACAAACAAGAAATGTCTTTAAAAAAGACAATCGGCGTTGACATTAATATTGAGATATCATTTTTACCCTAAACATAATACAAGAGGGCCAAGATGATCGGTTACGTGGCTTCTCGGACCCCAGATTGTTCGGTCCCCACCTATATAAGAGGATTCCAGCTATTTCGGACATCACAAGAAAACTTCTCGGATCCCAAAATTAATGTGTGATTCATTCAATAAATTGTTAATATTTGTACCGTGAATAAACCGATCATACCACCCCATGTTTTCACCAGTGATACATGAATAACCTAAATAATTTACGTTAACATCATTATTACATAAATTTGTCAGCCAAATATAACAAATTAACCATGTACGAAAATAATTCCGGGAATGAATGAACATTATTTTGTGTCAGACGCCTATAGTTATTCTTAAGTAATATGCCCATCTTGGATGTTATCTATGCATAATACATACACATTTCGAAATCAGTTAACCATTTATACTGTGTATCCTAAGGAAAAGAAATCTTCATAAAACATTCAGCGCATTTGAAATAATGATGACTTCCATGTTTGATAACACAAATATTACATTAGACTATATAGACTATGGCGATTAAAAATAATATTCGGTAGGAATATGATGTATCAACGGTTTCTGTGTATAAATGATATTGCAAATAATGTATTAATGCTACAGAAATGAAGTAAATGCAACATGAATATCATTTCGGCGTATTCCGGGCGAGACTTATTTCACAACATGTTATTTATTAAAATATATTTTTTTATAGATTCATTAACATCTACTGGAGAAGTTGATAGAAATGTGCAATTCTAATTGTTTCTTTATAGAACACAACCGCAATTCAATTTCAAATTAACATGCACGGTATGTTTATAAACATAAATTCCCCCATTTATTGAAATATTCGCTCTTATGATTCTCTGTACGCTATTTGATGCATGTATATTATAACAGCTATACACCGGCAGGTCAAAGCGCGCTATTTTTAGAATGATCGCGTTTTGAACTCGCTATCTAGAATCAATTGTTATTAATAGAGCGGGTCGCTAGGCTAAACAATAGTGGATTAATTATGGGAATTAATATAATATTCTATTCATGACATACAATGAGAAAATATGTTCATACTTATGCTCAGTTCTAGAGTGTATATTGATAATATGTTTATAACTTTATTTTAACCGCTTATGTAAACAATTATGTACATTTTAATCCCCAAAAGTATGCAACAGTTGTTGGTATACATTAAACTATTATTGTGAGTTTGCATTCCCTAAAATTAGAAAATTTGCCCAATTCTATTGGCATTCAATTTTCCCGCTGTATAATTATCGCAAGAAATCTAGGTCAAAAGTGATCTTAGACAGCTACGCCGAAAAAAGTTAACAGAACAGAACAGAACAGAATATTTTATTCAGTTACTTGAACATATATACATGTTCCTCATAACATGATCCAATGCATAACAATTATAAACACATGACAACGTATAATATATGTACATATATACACACTTTATAACAGAAGAATTTTAACAAACACGTAGTTAATAATTCAATAGTTCTATATGAATATCAAACAGTAGATATATAGTAAATTACAACGTAGTTTATAAACAAGATTCACTCCCCGAGGAGGGACTTATAAGTTATAGACGAAAAAGTACGAAAGAAGAATGACAAATTTGTACAAAAGAAAACAACAAATGAGTAGTTATTGGACGAAATTGATCATAATTTTTCGTCTGTTAAAAGCATGGTATATATATTTACAAAGGTTTAATATAGTTTTATAGCTTTTAGATTTAAAAATTTTATAAATTTGACCATACTGGGCTTAGTATAATAATATTTACTAATATATTTTTTACGAATATCTATATACAGTGGGCAGATACATATAAAATGGTACTCGTCCTCAATATCATTTTTATTACAAAAAGTACAATATCTGTTACAATGTTCGATTCTGTTATTACCATGACGTCCTGTTTCGATTTTTAATTGGATTCAATGGATTTTCATATGTTTGGATTACACCGCATTCAGTTAACGAGAAAAGTTTCCATATAGAATTTAAACAAAGACTACACGATCAATTCAAACAATCGTGGTATACAGCCATAAATATTAGTAGATCTATGTGCACGTATAAATTGTTTAAAACTGACTATGAATTTGAATGTTACCTTGATAAAGTTCCACTAAGATATCGCATTGTATTATCCAAATTGCTATCTAACAGAGACTTAACATCAGTTAGCCAGTTAGATTTGCCTTTGTTAAAATCATCTAGCAACGCTTGGTACAACCGATTAATAATAATATTGTGACTATTTAATAACTTTAGCCAGTATTTTATTATGCGTGTGTGACTATTGATATGAAGTGGGAATCGGCCAAGTTCACCGTATATTGCCATTGTACATGTAGATTGTTTAACTTTAAGAAGATTTTTACAAAATGTCAAATGAATTCGCTCTACTTTTGTGGATTTGCCAAATCCCCATACTTCGCAACCATAACTCAAAACTGATCCTACAAATGCGTCCAATAATTGACATATGGTACTAGGTTTTAAAAGGGCTGTTTTGATATTACTCATAAGAGTATTAAGAGCTTTCAGTCCTTTACCAGAAATGGTTTCGCAATTCAGAACGAAGCTACCTGTATAATTAAAAACAGTTCCTAAATAGTTAAAATCATCTACAACTTCTAACGGGATATTATTGTAAACCCATTTTTCTTCATGTTTTAAAGGACCTCGTTTTCTAAATACTACGACTTTGCTTTTGTCGGGGTTAACCTCAAGTCCCCATGAATTACAGTAAATTTGTAGACGATTTAGACTGTGTTGGAGATCTGCTGCAGTTTTCGCGAGGATAACCATATCATCTGCAAATAGCATCAAGATAAAAGTCAAATCATCTATCGATAGGCCACTATTAATATCATCACAGAGGAATAATTCGAGATCTTCTAGGAAGAGAGAAAATAGTATCGGCGACATTACTTCGCCTTGTTTTAAACCTACAGCGACTTCGAAGAATTCAGAATATGAGCTACACCCTTTTATACAAGCTTGCACTTTCGAGTACATATCCCTTATTACCCGTAAAGTTTTGCCTCTCAGGCCTATTTTAAATAATTTATACCACAAACCATTTCTATATATACTGTCAAAGGCCTTTTTAAAGTCAACAAACGCACACGCTAGTCTCCCATTTTCATTTAATACTTTACTTATAATTGCATTTAAAACAAATATAGCATCTACGGTGGAACTCCCTTTTTTGAAACCAAATTGTGCATCACTTATTATATTATTATCGGCCGCCCACTTCGAAACACGTTGATTAATAATACCAGTGAATATTTTGGAAAAGCAGCTATTCAACGTAATGCCTCTATAATTATTAACATCATTAGGGTCACCTTTCTTAAAAATAGGTACAACTAGTCCGTTCATCCACGATTCTGGGTAGATACCAGAGTTAAGGATACCATTAAAATTATCAACTAAGTGTGAAGCTAAAATATCACATGATTCAATAAAGTATTCATTAAGAAGTTGATCCGCAGCAAAAGATTTGTTGCTCTTCAGGTTATATATAACGGATTCCACTTCTTGTATTGTAACTGGTACATCTAGTTCATCAAAGATACAATCAACATCAACATTATCATGATTATTATTGTTATTATTATTATTATTATTATTATTATTATTATTATCATTATTATTGCTACAAAAATGCTCAGCTTCTTCATTATGGACATTTGGAAAGTTGATGCTTAAATTAGAGAAATGTTTAAAAAAATCTTCATTGCTGATTTTATTATTATTACAACCATTAGTTTTATTATTTCGAAAATGTTTCCAAAAATCTTTAGGTTTAGAATGTCGTAAGCTTTCAATTTTTTTCATCTTCTTCTTATCGCAGAGGCGCTTTTTGCGCTTAACTAATTTTTTATAATCTCCCTTAGATTTTATCATGTCCTGTCTATTAAAATCACTTTTATGGCAGTTATAATTATTCAAGGCTCTAATATAAGTTTGCTTTGCTTCAATGCATTCTGCGTCGAACCAATCAGATTTGTTGGAAACACTTTTACAATTATAAGCACTATTATGATCAGTCTTGATTTTACAAAAAAGTGGGTCAGCAACATCTCGTATTTCTTTGGTAAAATTACTTATACAATTGTTAACAGATTCCCTATCACCAAAATTGGTATTCAGTGTTAAGCAATTAAGTGTAGGCAATTTTGATATAATGCCACGTCTAAATTCATTCCTCAGACTTTCCTCCCATTTAATACTAATTCGTGTGTAATTGTCGTCATTACTATATGACACAGTGTCACAGTTAATGAGAAACGAGATTGATGCATGATCCGACCATTCGTTAAACGGGTTCACATAGAAATTGTTCAATTTACCAAAGTAACATTCACTCAACACTAGGTAATCAATAACACTCGATCCTGATGAGCAAGCATAAGTAAAATTTCCAATATTATAATCGTTTCCAAGCCTTCCATTAGCAATTCTCATGCAGTTCGACTTACATAAATCAAGCAATTTAATACCAAAATTATTATGGATTTTGTCCATTGAAACTCGTTTGATTGGTCTATCCGGTTCATATTCATCGTTATCGTAATCTATAATTGGTTTGTCACAGGTAATATAATCTGTTTTATCCCCGTTTCCGACCCTGGCGTTAAAATCTCCCGTTAAAAATACATTTCCACGAGTTTCAAATGCACAAATATCGCTTTGCAATAAGTCAAATAAATCAACGTTTATAAAATTATACATAGTTGACGCTTCAGGCCAAATATAAATTCCTGCTACGTAAATATCATCAGACAGATTAAAAAAGTGTTTATCTATTTTCAACCAGATAATTGTATCAAAGTGATTTTTAACAATTGTAATACCTTTGCAAAATTCGTTTCTTATATACAAAACTACACCCCCACTACATCGTTTAGCTTTTTTATTTTGAGTTTTCCTATAAAAATTGTAACATTTATATTGATTCAAATCAAATTTAGATTTTTTTATTGCCCCATGATTCAAATAAAAAAATGATATCATATTTACAAATAACAATACGCTGGGAATGCTCGAACATGCGCGCACAGTCTTGTAAAGGCGCGCTAGTCAAGGTGATAATTAATTAAAGCATTCACCTATTATTAACGAGCGGGCTTTTGTCCGGGGTGTCAACAACATTGAGCGGGCTTTAGTCCGGGTGTGTCAAAAATATTGAGCGGGCTTATGCCCGGGGAGTGGGGGAGCTTTTATGTAAAATAGTGGCGGTACTACCAATGGCGGTGGTGGTGGTTCTATTTGTATGAGAAGTAGTAGCGGCAACGGTAATTGCAATGGTGGTGGTAGTGATGATGGTGGTGGTGTGATGATGGTGGTGGTGATTATATTAGTATGAGAAGTAGTAGCGGTAACGGTAATTTCAATAGTGGTGTTGGTGGTGTGATGATGATGATGGTGGTGGTGGTGGTTTTTACATTAGAATGAAAAATAGTAGCGGTAACGGTAATTACAATGGTGGTGGTGTGGTCATATCAGTATGAGAAGTAGTAGAGGTCACGGTAATTGCAATGGTGGTGGTGGTGGTGTGATGATGGTGGTGGTGGTGATGGTTTTTATATTAGTATGAGAAGTAGTAGCGGTAACGGTAATTGCAATGGTGGTGGTGGTGGTGGTGGTGGTTATATTTAGTATGAGAAGTAGTAGCGGTAACGGTAATTGCAATGGTGGTGGTGGTGGTGGTGGTGGTTATATTTAGTATGAGAAGTAGTAGCGGTAACGGTAATTGCAATGGTGGTGGTGTGATGATAGTGGTGGTGGTGATGGTGGTGGTTTTTTTATATTAATAGAATGAGAAGTAGTAGCGGTAATGGTTATTGCAATGGTGGTGGTGGTGGTGGTGGCTTTTACATTAGAATGAAAAGTAGTAGCGGTAACGGTAATTGCAATGATGGTGGTGGTGGTCATATTAGTATGAGAAGTAGTAGCGGTCACGGTAATTGCAATGGTGGTGGTGGTGGTGTGATGATGGTGGTGGTAGTGGTGGTGGTGGTTTTTATATAAGAATGAGAAGTAGTAGAGGTAACGGTAATTGCAATGGTATTGTTGTTGTTGTTGGTGGCGGTGGTGGTGGAGGTGGTTATATTAGTATGATAAGTAGTAGCGGTAACGGTAGTTGCAATAGTATTGTTGTTGGTGGTGGCGGTGGTGGCGGTAGCGGTGGCGGAGGTGGTTATATTAGAATGAAAACTAATAGCGGTAGCGGTAATTGTAAAGGTGGTGGCGGTTGTTATATTGGAATGAGAAGTAGTAGCGGTAGCAGTAATTGCAGTGATGATGGCTGTTACATTATTGTTTTAGTAGTAGCGGTAACAATAATTGCAATGGTGGTGGTGGTTGTGGTTTGCAAAATTGTTCAAAAATACTTGGAATTATATGTTAGTCTCTTTCGGCAGCGAACCATATAACAATTGTAGAAAAAGGTCTACTGATTTATTTTAATAACATGTACGTATTAGATTCTAGTTTATACAGAAAAATCCGTCAACAGTCCACGTTATTGTCATTGAATAAGCAATATAAGTCACGGGAATTAGGATTGTTAGCATCACCAAATTAATAAAGTTTCGATGTGTCGTTGTTCAACGATTTAAAGTTCTGATGCGTAGGAATTCAACCACGAGGGCGTTATCCCGAGTTGTTTAATAGTCACGCACCAGAAAGACAAAAAGTTGCTTAATGGCCGATAAACAACGAAAATGCAAAAAATATCTTTGCAATTGTAATGTAACTATATATGCCCCGCTCACAATCATGACTTATTTATGCGTTGTTTATTGGGTAGTTTAACAACGATTATTTTGTTCTTTGTCTATAGAAAAATTAGCGAGTGTCATTCTAAAATTACTAATAACTAACGTCTCTGTTTGGTGATTTTCATGCTTGTACATACCGAGTCAAAAATACAATGTCCTTGGAATTATTAAATTGTTTTTTAATCGAAACGGAATTGTTGAATTAATAATTTTGCACATGCTAATTGTTAACACAATAGATGGTATTTCTGGTCCTGTTTGCTTGATATTAAACATTTCATGTTATGATTTATTAAAGTCCAACAATGAACAGAGCGTTCACTGTTTCAAACAAATTGACAGTCAAAACGGGTGTAGTGCAAAAGCCCCTTGCCCAAAAGCCCCCTTGGTCTAAAAATGCACACATGGACATAAGCCCCTTGGTATATTTAACAGAGTGGACATAAGCCCCCTGGTAGGTTTAACAGAGTGGACAATAGCCCCTTGATGATCATGAATTAGTGGACAAAAGCCCCTTTCTGATATTGTATAGTGTGTATGCATTTCAATAGGAAATTCCATTCCATCAAATTGAACTTGTCTAAATATAAATGAAATTTGCATTTTCACTCATAAGAATAGTACATCTATTTAAAATGGAACTGTTTTCGTATGTCCATTGAAGTAAACAACAATTATATAACTATAGCCACATGAATATCAATTAATTAAGCAGTAGTGGTATAGAATATGTTTACAGATATACATCAGTATGCACATATATGCAAACATCTGTTATAAATTGTTCATCATAATATTTATACTTAATGCCTCTGATATGTACTTGCTTAACCTAAACATTTCACTTTTATTCTGTGTATTTAGCAATTGCGTGAGTTTGAACATACTAGGCCTGATTCTATAATAATTTTTAATATATTTTTATCTTATTTGAACGACTGTAGTACATTTCAACAAGAAGTGGAATTCATCTTCCACTTCATTATTTTGGCATAATTGACAAAGTCGCATGTTTCTATCTACCTGATCGTATCTACCAGTTTGTATTCTCAGATTATGTGCACAAAGACGTAGTTTTGTAATCGCTGTTCTCAAATTTCTTGATACGACTGTTTCTAAATATGATTCAAATGAAAATGTTGTTTTTATTGCTTTATACACCATCAAAACTCATCATCAGTTACGTCACGTTGCCACTCTTGTAAGTATTCATCAATAACTCGTTGCTTAAACAAAGACAAAAAATTACGTTCATTGATTTGTGAGTTATTAGCCCATACATAATTAAATCCATATCTAGAGAGTAGGTCCTTAACCTTTCCAAACCAATTTATCTTGTTATTATTTAAATCAGTCAGACCATCTTCCATGATTGATCGCAGTATTATATTGTCACTTTTAATAAGTTTAAACCAATATTTGATCATGCGTACATATCTGCTAACATGTAACGGGTATCTACCAAGTTCGCCGTATACGGCAACATTTGAAGTTGATTTTCTGACACCAAGAATAGCCTTGCAGAATTTTAGGTGTAATTTTTCTAACTCGCTAGACTTAGAGAAACCCCATATTTCGCATGAGTATGTAATAATTGGCGAAACAAAAGCATCAAATAACTGTAAGGCCACATTTGGTTTACAATCATATGTTTTCAAATTGATAGCAATGTGTTTAGTGCCTTTAGACCTTTACCACGTAAAGTATTAGTATTAAGATTAAAATTTCCAGTGTAATTCAGTGTTACACCTAGGTAGATAAAATCGTTAACCATGTCTAGGTATTCATTTCCATACATCCACTTCTCATTACGTTTTGTACCTCCTTGTTTACGGAAAACAACAATTTTGGTTTTTGCTATATTGACTTGTAAGCCCCATGTATTACAATAGTCATAAAGACAATTTAGAGACATTTGTAAATCTTCAGGCGTTTCACCAATTACAACCATGTCATCTGCAAAAAGCAATAAAATCAAACATATATCTTGTAGATTTATTCCAGCACTATGTCTATTTTGCAGAAACATTTCTAAATCATCTAAGAAAAGTGAAAATAGTATCGGTGACATTATCTCCCCCTGTCTTAAACCTACTGCTATATTAAAGTAATCTGAATAGGTATTACAATGCTTTACACATGATTTGACAGATTGATACATGCTGCGTATAATACGTAACATTTTACCATCCAAATTGGACTTGTATAACTTCAACCATAGTGCGTTTAAATATATAGAATCGAAGCAACGTTTCATATCAATGAAACAGCAATACAAACGTTTATTCGTATTTACATATTTTTGAATAGCTGAATGAAGGATAAAAAATGCATCTATAGTTGATCTTCCTTTTCTAAAACCAAACTGAGCGTCAGAAATAACATCATTACTTTCGCACCATATTGATATTCTTTGGTTTAGTACACATGTAAATAACTTTGCAAAATTGCTTAACATTGTGATACCTCTATAATTACTAACGTCTGATTTGTCACCCTTCTTATGTAGGGGAATTATAATTCCTTTGGTCCAACATACAGGGAAATTCCCAGTGTTTAAGATTATATTGAAAATCGTTGTGATATAACCAGCCAAAATATCGCAAGCTTCTATAAAGTATTCATTTAACAATTTATCTTCTCCTGGCGATTTACATTTCTTTAGAAGAACAATAGCTTTAATAACTTCATTACATGTTATTTGGTTATCTAGATCCCCGAATACATTGGTGAAATTATCAAATTTGTGATTCAAATTAAAATCTTCCGCATCAGCATTTGTTGTATAATTAATATCAGAAAACATTCGCTCAAAATGATTCTTAAAATCATCAAGTGGCACATGGCTATTATTACATGTTGTATTTTGGGATCTAAAGTACCTCCAAAAAGTCTTTTGGTTTATTTCGTTTAAGATCTTCAAACTGTTTACTGCGTTTAAAATTGAATGCCTTACGCTTCTTTTTTGAAATTAATTTATAATTTCTTTTCAATCGACACATTTCTATTCTATCAGTATCACGATGTGAATTATTATAGATATACAAGGCATCTTTATACAATCTTTTCGCTTCCCTACATTCTTGGTCAAACCATTTATAGCTGTCTGAAATAATATGTTTTTCGAATTGTGGATATTTTTTAACACGTTTGATGAATAAGGGGTCAGCAACATCTCTTACAATATTTGTGAAATTATTTACTATCTTATTAACATTTGTTTCACTTTGCTCAGTATAATTTAGAAATAAATTGTTAAAATCCGAGGCCCTACTAACTAAACCATCACGAAAATGTTGCTTTTCATCCTCACTCCATTTTACATACTCACTTATATATGGCTCTTCTATAATAACCCGCCTGTTACATATCATATTGAAAGATAGTGGGGCATGATCACTAAAATTATTAAAATCTTCAACAGTAAAATTGTCTACGGCATTAAAAGAATGTTCGCTGAGTAACAAGTAATCAATTACGCTTGCGCCATTTGTATTACAGCATGTATATTTACCAATACTAAAGTCTGAACCCAATCTCCCGTTTGCGATTCTCAATGCCGTAGCCTTACATAAATCTAGTAAATTATTTCCTTGAGAGTTAATTCCCTTGTTCATTGAATATCTTGGTAACGCGTTATCAAATGAATAATATTCAGGGTCGATATCACGTATATATGAATAACAGATTAGTCAAAGCGCTTGTTCGCGACTGGGGTGGAGAGGATGTGTTGTTCATTAATGGGCGGCCACGTCACAGTCCGAGTCAAGGGTTGGTGGAGCTGGGCAACGCCACCATCGAGCGTCTCATTGCCAACAAGCGCACAACACTCAATCTCACCGGCGAAATCTACCCGTGGGCGAGTTGGCTACCAAGAATTATGTATAACATGAACACCGAGGTTGCCGGTGGCATACAAAAGATGTCGTATGAAGTAGTGTTTGGTCAGCCGCCTCGCACAAATATCTTTCCAGGAGCTAGCGCGGACGGTCATGTTATATATAAAGATATATATGTCTCACAAAAGATAAATATATATTTTTTTTTTAATTTTAGAATGTTCATGTTGAAATATTAAACGCGATTTCTTCATTAATGAACTGAATACCAATTAATCAATTCATTTTTATTTTAACAAACAAGAATACTGCTACATAGAGAAAATGTTTCTTTTAAACTAATATAATGTATTCATAAAACTGCGGTGGCAATAAATGTTAAATATACTTAACACAACAAATAAATGATTGTCTTAATAAGGTATTTTGACATCTACTTGGGTTGTTTTATTTACAATTATAATATTGTGTTGTTTTTTTAATAGTTTTTGCCAACATATTAATTTATATTAATTTTATGACATTGAAATTTAAGCAGTTTTAGTCCGTACTATATTTATTTTTCCTGAGCATTGGTATAAGTTATTGTTTAAATAACCGTAAATACAACTAATGTTTCTGCTTTAAAATCTGCTCAACAATTTCACACAACCATTTTTCATGTTAAATGACGATTTTTAAAAATAATTATTATTGTCATGCAATGTATTATGTGTTGTTATGTGCAAATAACAAAAAAATAAAACCTTTAGTCTAGCCTTTGAATCTGCATGGTATGTTTTGTGGTGGAAGATAATAAAGCATACCAATTTAGTAATGCAACACTAAATTAAGTCTAATCGATTAATTCGAGTGCAAGAAAACCATTTGAATATTCACTCGTTTATTGCTTTAAAACATAACTTCCAGAATGCTCTAAATAACTGTTTTCAAAATTAAAGGTATAATAAAGTTTCCGCTTCATAAATCTGACCCACAAAGTCAGAAAACTTGGGATTTTATATACAATTATAATTGTTCATTAATGAAATGCACAGAATTTTGTGATACATAATGTACTCAATATTTGCATGATTGGTATTACGATGACGACACATTAACCTCAATTAATAAACATGGTCGATTTCATGAATTCCAACTTTGTCCCGATTCCGATCTTGCTCACGGACTATTCTAGAACTGATCTGCGCGTTTTTGGAATTCCAATAAAAACGGACCGTACTGGAATTCCCAAAACGCGCAGGGCGATTCTGGAATCATCCCGATTCCAATATTGCGCAAAACATATATAATAGATTATGACAATCATAACAATTTGCAGATTAAATTAACACAAATACAATAAATGAAGTATTGTGTAACATACAAAGAACATTGCAATGAACGGAACCATTTCCTTTGCTTCTGTCAAAGTGAAAATACTTACAATTAAGCACCAGATCTGTGTCGATTTGAATGACATCACTTTGATTGGTTAACGGCCGAATATTTTTGCTGTACTCATCTGTCTTAAAAAGCTTAGTCGTGAGATTTTTCACGTCATCTGCGGTCTGTGCCGTCACATGGCATGTGCTAAAAATCCATTGTATCACCAGCATACGAACGCAAACCCAGGTCATGTCTAAAACTGCGTTTCGAAAGAATGTCTCATACATCCGTAAATAAATCTACTTCGACCAACACCTACACAGGTAGAGAATAGATTGCCATAGTGCGTCGACATGTATTCATCTCATCTATTTTAATATGATCCGCTTCAATGAGAAAACTACGGTGGCATAAATATGACATGTGCATGATTTTATTTATGTCGTTCCCACGACATATTAAGTCGTGGGAACGAGATCTTATCTCGTGGGAACGAGATCTTATCTCGTGGGAACGAGATCTTATCTCGTGGGAACGACATAATTATGTCGTGGTAACGACATATTAAGTCGTGGAAACGAGATAATTAACTCGTGGTAACGAAATATTAAGTCGTGGGAACGAGATCTTTTCTCGTGGGAGCGACATAAATAACTCGTGGGAACGACATATTAAGTCGTGGGAACGACATAATTAACCAATCAGAATACACGTTGTTTAAAAGCATGTTTCAAACTGGCTGATACAAGAGACGCTTACATAAATATCGTATTTCAATGCTGGATTCAGATATAAAGAAATTGTTTTTCTTCTGCGAGAGCAAGATGGAATTTGATTGGTTCATTAAGTCGTTCCCTCGACATAATTATGTCGTTCCCACGAGATAAGATCTCGTTCCCACGAGATAAGATCTCGTTCCCACGACTTAATATGTCGTTCCCACGACATAATTATGTCGTTCCCACGAGATAGGATCTCGTTCCCACGACTTAATATGTCGTGGGAACGACATACGATCTCGTTCCCACGAGATAAGATCTCGTTCCCACGACTTAATATGTCGTGGGTACGACATTAATAAAAACATGCACATGTCACATCTATGCCACCGTAGAAAACAGTAGTCCGACGGATTTATTGAATGGGTATAATTACGTTATGGGGTGTTGTTTAACTGTGAACCTTTACACAGAATCCTCAATTTATATACCATGTATATGCATGTGCTTAGAAAAATTATACAAATTAGATAACCACACAAAAATAACGCATATATATCATTTTATATTATTATATGTATTTTATTCTTACTGGCGCATGCTATTACAACGACGGTTTAACAAAAATGATACGGCTAAAATGCTAAAGGGTATTTTCCTGTTTCACAAACAATACTACAATTTGGACAATATCGTACAAAACATCAACAAATCGCTAGGGCTCAACACCAGAAATTTGTCTTTTACTGCTGTGTACAGATATCCGATTTTGTATACCACACTTGGGTGTGCTCATTGTAATCTGGTAGAGGAATACTTCAATGTATTTTGTTATCAAGCAGATATATACTCCGGACAATAAAATTTTTGCTATATAATTGTGATTACACGTGGAGTACTTGTTATGTAATCACGTGATTAGTGTTCGCTATTAATAGATTATTATATTACTCAGTTATTTGAATTGGTATGTTATTGTTACAGTTGAGTTTACTGTGCTGAAACACGAAAGCATTATTAAAAGTCGCAAATTGTTACAAAAGAGCTATCACATTACTGTTTTACTACACGCGAAATAATCGAGCATCGTCTCCCATCACTAACTAACTGGGGCAGCGAAATAAAGTACACGCCCAGCTTACACAGTTACCGTCGGAAAACCAATGTATATTTAAAAACAACTCAAGTACACGTGTGTTGAATATTAGGATCTTCGCGAGTATCCAGGTTTTTGCACTACGTAAACCGATCCAAACAGACTGTACACAAGACGTAGTAATGTTGTTGTCTTCCATGGTCATATTCTCTCTTTTCAACAGAGTTTAACAAACTGAACAGAATTACATGCAAACCTAGTGTGACCGAAAAGTACACAGAGAATACGTTAAGTATTAAAAATACTTGTTACATTTAGTGACAAAACATTCCCCCGTGGCTTGGTAATCGTCAGTTGAAAAAGTCATCATGGCTTTGTCACTCTCATACGAATGACGATGGTATGGTGCCAAATTATTAACCTGACACTCATTAATCTTCGTGACAAATCGTAAGTGTGTTCGGTTGCTTGCGTTGTTTTGGACGAATTTCTGTTATAGGCATTTATGTTGATATAGATATAAATACGTGGTAGCGAGAGTGATATTTAATGGTCGTGTGATATAAGTGCTAGCGCCGCACGCTATCGAACTAAGTTCAATTCCGTCTGACTGCGACTTTTTTCTTAAATGTTATGAGTTATTCTTAAAATATGCAGATCATGAGATATTAATTAAAAATGTAGAAAATTTTATTGTGTTACTTTTATATTTGACTAATTATCATTTTTATAGTGCATTTACCAATTTTTCAATTACAATCACGCATTCAATGGATAAATCGTGAAAAACGTGAGTACTAACCAGCAACAAAATGTGTAAAATAAACTGTTAAATGTCGATGCCGAGACTCGAACTCAAAACTTTGCAACGCAAGCGCGGCATCTGTTCCACTACACCATTCGCGCTTTACGATATATAAAGCAATACGATATCAATTTACAACGACGCTACGCTTGATCCATGTCGTGGTATCTATAAATAAATCCCGATTGCATACGGAATATTCATGAGTGTGGAGTTTATAATTTCGCACTATAAGCTAAAATTCTCAAACAATCGGTAATCTTGACCGCCATATAAAAATATTTGTATAAATTGGGATCCCCAAATTCGTCCTGTTTTTGGATCACAAGAACTGGCACAATCTACACAAAATAGTATTATGTCTTTAGTCTCGAATAAACAGTAGTCTTCTGAACATAAAACAAAGTAAGTTTTACAATGTACAAGTGTTAAGAAAAAATTATCGTTAATATGTAGAGAAATAAGTATGTACTATGTGTATGTACTTGAGATATAGCGATCCTTGGTCTATTAATAACGTTCTCGTTGAAAGCAGAATTGTAAATTAAATATCAATTATATTACACAAATACGAATAATATTAAATTAAAAAATATTGAACATAATATATAATGGTATATTTTTTCAATATTAAAATGATTTAGGTATATGTTGTGTTTGAAAATGACGTCAAAATGTTTAGTAAACAAAGAAAAAATGTGAGAATGATACCCACAGCATCTTTGTTGTATACATTTCAGATTAAATACTTTACCAGGACATCACTGCTTGTTATTAACTATATTTAATCAAGTTGTCTACCTGACATTTAAACATACTTAAGACATAACTGAACAATCTTGAAAATAGGCTTAACGGATTTCTTAATTACAGTTGTTTTTTATCTGATTATCATAAAATGTCTAACTGTTTGGTGATATTGCGATTGTGATTGTATAAAAGTCGTACCCTACATATATAATAGCATTACAACCGACGTATAAACGACATAAGTATACATTTGCAAGTGATTTGCACTTATACTTATAGCTTTGTATTTTAAATATGCTCATATTATTTATTGAATACAAAAATGTTATTAATTTAGTGTATAATTGTGTATGAAATATGTATTTAAAACCCACAAACTTTCTCTCTTATACTTTAGCGAAAACTTGCCGTCAGATCGAAATATCTTATTAATAATTGCAATTATGAACTACTTTGACAGTGTACGTTCATTGAAATAGTTAGTGGTGCGTCGTGGGAAAACCGGACTTAATGCATGTGCGTAAAGTGTCGTCCCGGATTAGCCTGTGCAGTACGCACAGGCTAATCCAGGACGGCACTTTCCGCCTACAGCGGATTTATGTTCAGAAGAGACTTCCTTGAAACAGAAAATACCATACAAGCGGAAAGTGCCGTCCCGGATAAGCCTGTGCGGACACATTAATATATTTTCCTGCAGGTAGACCGTCTGAAGATAATTAACCTACAGATAAGTATGCCTGAAAACAATCCAGAGTAAGCGCAAAGTGTTTTCCTTATGTCTATTAGACCGCCATTATGAACATAGTTAATAGAACATCAATTAAATCCAGCGTTCTCATAATTAATTGCTAAATAGACATACTTTTGTCTGTCCTTTTCAGTTTTACTAAACCATAATATTATCGATTCTTGCAGACAAATTAGTGCCTCGTCACGCCGCAGTACAAAGTTGACGAATAAACAGTCAGCCTTTAACATCTGCATGATAGCAGATGCACATGTCATTGTGGGTAATTCGTCTTCATCTGGGGAGATATATTAAAGGATACCGTCAAAAATCACGAGTTCATTGTTCCGGGCAGGTGTAAATAATAACTTCCGGTACCTAATGAATGCCCACATGTCTATTCCCTAATTAAGTTAATTGCAGCGTAGTTTCTTGTATTCAAAAATCGTTTGAAAAAAAAAAAAAACTGAAAACATGAGGGAAATGTCCGAAGCAAGCAATGTGCAAAAGAGGTAATAATTTATACATCATAAGATCATTTAATAAGTTTACGTAAGAACCTCTGAGTTTCCATAGATAATAGTTACGTACTACACTAAACGGATCGCTGGTTTTGTTGGTGTTGTTGTTTTTTAAAAGATTCATTTGCTTCTTACTCTCTAGTAAATTGTGTTATAAGTTACACGACAATATTTTGTTCAGGCTGCAAATATTCATTTAATAATTGACAGTGTAAATAAAGCCACTGTCGCTGCGAAGGTTATCACAAAATATAACCAAAACTAGAAATAATCCAATGCCCCAACGATGTCTACCCATTTAAGATCAGATGCCGCATGTCTTTTGCAATCGCATTCACACTGAAAGATCTGAGCTAGCCGGTACAGTGTATTGTGTCCAGATCCGATTTGGTCCATGCACTCATCTCTGTCTGCCAGTCGCCATGAAAACAGTGACGTTATAACGATTGCTGTGCTAAGTGCTATCATCACCGTGATGTATGTTGAAATGATTGAAACGGTGCTAGAGTTCTTTGGTGTCTCAGATGCCACTATTGTGAGAAAGACGGCCAAAGAAAGGATCAAAACGCTGACAGCGTAGAACGACTGTTGGCGATAAAAGAAACTAAGAGCACATGAATTATGAGTGTACTTTTATCGTAACGAACATTTATTGAAGTAAGTCACCTGTCTGTTATATCATTTCTACAAAAAAAATCTCGAAACTATACATTCCACATAAGATAAATTGGTATAATCTGGTATTTGACCTAATAGAAGATGGAGATGTTTTTGCAAATTAAAACTAATATAGTGCGCGTCTTATTCAATGCTATTTATCTACGACATTCTCATCGTTGTTGTTTTGTAATTCGTTGGAGGCAAATATTTTTGTGCAAACTAGTTAAAAAGCAAACAGAGTTATATGCATAAACGTCAATGTACAACGGGTAAAAATAGTTGATGAACCGTATAAGTTTGAATCAATATTCTTTGCTTTTTATCACAAGCGCTGTGTTCGGTAAGTACCAATTTAGATAAAAATAAGTTGATTTTGTAAAATACATCCGAAACTCTCTGTAGAAGTGCAATGCTTTCCCATAATTCTTATGCATACGTCAAAAACATCAGCAATCGTCAATTGAGTGGTTACGATCGCTCCGCTATATGTACTGACTCAATACACTGTTGTTAAACTTACGCAATATGATGTTATAAGCAGTTAACCAGTCAACAGTACAAACAGATAGGCTATCATACTTAATATGGATAGACATAACATAAATTCACTTGTAGATGTGGACTAAATGGATTATTATTATTGTTTATTAGTGCTTTAAGTCGGATCTATTTCTTGTCATCTATTCATAGAAAGCAGCATCGATAACAGGAAGCCTCACAGCTCAGCGAGCGAAGAGCAGTAATTTATCGATTTACTGACTCGTAGCCTGCAAAATAAAGAAGTAGTTCCCTCAAGACCGATTTCAGAAAACACCTACTAAATCCTGTTGGCTTGCGCCAACATCTAAAAACGGTAACTGCGTAGGAAGCCCGCTGTCCTGACGATATCGGAAGTACAAATGTGAGGACGTTTAAAATCGAAAGTAGAACAATGAGAATTAGTATGTAGAATACGAAACATATTGGCTTCCGCTTCAGTTTGATCTTAAAAATAACAGCTGCGTCTTCATTTTTGGCCGACTCTGTTGTGGTAAAAACCTGAAATTATACAATGTTAGTTTTTCAATCGATTCAGAAAACAATATAAAGTATGGACAACCTGTTTTAATAAAGATGATCCGAGGCCCCTACATAATCTAATCATTTACTCGGGCCCAACATTCCTAGATATTTCATTCAATAATAAATATGACTCCACATAAAACATGTACATGCTGACTGAACATCTTTTATAACTCTTTGCAACTTCGATAAAATACCAGGACATTAATGAAAAATCTTTTCTGTGTTTTAGATGGTCAACCTCGCATAAAATTCCAAAGCCAAAGTGTAATTAAAAATCTATATTGTTTTAAAATATAATACTACATATTTATACATTTGTAGTCTAATTTTCTATGAAGACTGAGCATTGTTGAGGCTACGAAGGGAACTAACATTTATATATTATTTATATGCCAACGTTCACTGTATGACAAACAATTCGCATAAATGACTTACAGCTCAGCGCAAAATCTGCGTAAATCACTATGACATCACTCTGATTATTTAACGGTCGAACCATTTTGCTTTATCCACCTGCCTTCAACAACTTTTCAGTGACGCCTTGGACGTCATCGTATGTTTGTGTCATCACCGTAGACGTGCCAAATACCATTGTATCATCAGCAGACGAATGTAAACTTATGTCATGTTTTCAGCTTTCTTTCGAAAGGCAGTCCGATACGTCGTTAGTATATCAGTAAATAAATATAAATTTAAACGCCTACATATATAAATGCATTGTGCCACTATCAACTAGATACTGGTTGCTATAAAAATCATAGATTTTTATTGCTGCGCTTCAATGCCGTTATACAGTTGTTCGAGTGAAGTAAATTTACTGTACAGGTTTAAACCGAACATTGAATACATGAATTGGTATAGACAACGTTTTCAAATGAACGGTTAACTCAGAGTATTTTATTTCTTATGTACCCGCTGTTACAACAACTAGTTATAGTTTAATGTGGTATATACGATCGAGCAAAACAAACAAAAACAAACTAAGCTTTCATTAACAGGGGCGTGCCTGAGGTTGAGATACGCACTAATGCTGGGCGGGTGGGTACGGGGCACATAACCCACACTGATTTGTTTGTTTTTTTAAATAGAATTACGAAGAAGCACTTTAGGGGCACATGGCTGTGGATGTAAAATATACCTTTAATAGTATGTTAGATGTAATCTTCTAGTGAAGTATTGTCAACGCGGCATTTGAACACCTTGGAAGCCAGAATATGTGCAAAGAAGGCTGATAACCCCTTCTGGGCAGATAACCCCTTCTGGCTTTCAAGGGACGATACCTGGTTATATTTTTAGTTTAATAATATTTTATTGCCTTTTTCATAATATATATACAAATGATAAACAAATGTGCAAATACAGCATAATGTAGACATAGTACATAATCAACATAAAGAAATGTGTAAAAAAAGCAAAAGGGTTGGGTCACAGGTTTTAACAACATTAGATGACGACCCTTCCCAAGAATTTCCGGACTGGTTCGATATAACTAAATGCATTTATATAGCTTTATAATATGCACAAAATTAATGTACAATGAGATATGTTAGTATGTAAATATATATTGGCAAATGACAAAAAGTGAAACAATTTTTTTTCATATTCCATTCAGTATATTATACCGTGTATTTATTAGAACAACAAGAAAAACGGGAAGAAAAAGGAATATATATATATGTATATATATATAT
The DNA here is from genome assembly GCA_027627225.1 of Congeria kusceri. Lineage (NCBI taxonomy): Eukaryota > Metazoa > Mollusca > Bivalvia > Myida > Dreissenidae > Congeria > Congeria kusceri. The sequence continues at coordinate 5,654,848 of CM051037.1, read as the reverse complement.
ATGTGTGTATATATATATATATATGTATATATGTGTGTATATATATATATGCTCTACATCCTTGCAAAATTACAAATTCCTTGCTCTATAATATACAAATTACATGTACTGTATTTAATAGCGATTTTATTGTAATACCGTATAGATGTATTATTTTATGGGAACTGTCTATTATCATTATTAGATTTCACACCACTATTGATAATTTCGATAGGAATCTATCCTCAATAGTTTTGGTACATTGCATCCCTTCTTTTTTTACCAGTGTAGAGCGTATATTTTCGAATTAGCCGACTTAAGTATTTATTCATTTGAGACAACCGGCGGGGAATTTTCACAACATTTGGTTGGATATAAAGAAAGGTCAAAAGCTGTGTTAGACAGCTACGCCGAAAAAAATCGCAAAATGTCACAAAACCTAAACATTCCCTCGGCATTAATCACAAACTATGTGCTCTCGATGAGGCAAATGTGTGAATATGTCACGAGAGACATGGGTGGACATACGAACCGACACCCTATCTGAATAATACCAAAATATATTTGACGCGATTTCAATAAAACGGAACGTGTGAGCGTTGAAGTGCAAAAACACGTCTTTGATGTTATGCCGATATCCTTGTTTTGTTTGTTTGTTTGTATTTTTCGCCGCATTAAACAATATTTCAGTCATATAACGGCGGTCAGTTAACCTACTCACACTTTTCCTGGGTAAGTGCTAAGTGCACATGCTTATGCCAGTAACTGACAACTGCCCTACTTGCATCAGAGGTAGGGGGAGAATGGCCGTAGAAATAATTTCATGAGCAATCCCCACACAAGTTATGTGGTCGGGCTGGGAATCGAACCCGCGATCCTCGGATTTGTTGTCCAGCGCTCTGCCTACTGAGCTAGCCGGCCCGCGTGACGACATCCGTTTGACGAGTTACTGCTCAAAACTGTAAATTGTGTTGTACGCAAACATGAACATTTCATAACAAAAAATTTAGTGTTTGTGTGCCGTAAATTGAAAACTACACATGTATGCAATTGCGATTTAATGCATTGTGTTTAATGTTGGAATACTTGTGATTTTCTATGGGTGAATAATTAAATTTGGATTAACAAATATTAGTATATAAATATATTATAATATGGTATGTGTTTCACGTACGTTTATTAACGTAAGAACAATATGTGGGTTCCATATACACTGCTTTTTTTATTTTTTTTGAAATGAAAAGTATATATTCTCTCTAAAACAGCGAACACATTTTATCGCGTGACTGTATTTATATTTAGCTCCTTTTGAAACACACTAGTATGAAATGTTTCTATGTGTGGCATATATACAAAAAATAATATTATTTAATGTACAAGCCATGGACTGTTCAAACGGTGCCTTGTTTTTGTTTAGTAATACCTGAAATACCTAAATAAGTCATATTTTGATCAATGTCAGTATGTTCATCTAAACAAAATATATAAAATTTCATTGTGCAAATGACATACAATTTAGAGGTTGTATCGTTTTCTTTTATGCGCACTTAAACACCAGTTTAACACCGTTTAACGAACAAAATGATCGCATTTATTTATTCTGGATTACTGCCCTTCTTTCATTCTGCAATTTGATAAGTCAGTCTGCAAGGTCAACAGTGGTATTAGACAGAGCTCTATGATCAACAGTTGTATCAGACAGAGCTCTATGTGCAAGTTCAACAGTTGTATTAGACAGAGCTCTATGTGCAAGGTCAACAGTTGTATTAGACAGAGCTCTATGTGCAAGGTCAACAGTTGTATTAGACAGAGCTCTATGTGCAAAGTCAACAGTTGTATTAGACAGAGCTCTATGTGCAAGGTCAACAGTTGTATTAGACAGAGCTCTATGTGCAAGGTCAACAGTTGTATTAGACAGAGCTCTATGTGCAAGGTCAACAGTTGTATTAGACAGAGCTCTATGTGCAAGGTCAATAGTTGTATTAGACAGAGCTCTATGTGCAAGGTCAATAGTTGTATTAGACATAGCTCTATGTGCAAGGTCAACAGTTGTATTAGACAGAGCTCTATGTGCAAGGTCAACAGTTGTATTAGACAGAGCTCTATGTGCAAGGTCAACAGTTGTATTAGACAGAGCTCTATGTGCAAGGTCAACAGTTGTATTAGACAGAGCTCTATGTGCAATGTCAACAGTTGTATTAGACAGAGCTCTATGTGCAAGGTCAACAGTTGTATTAGACAGAGCTCTATGTGCAATGTCAACAGTTGAATTAGACAGAGCTCTATGTGCAATGTCAACAGTTGTATTAAACAGAGCTCTATGTGCAAGGTCAACAGTTGTATTAGACAGAGCTCTAGGTGCAAGGTCAACAGTTGTATTAGACAGAGCTCTATGTGCAAGGTCAACAGTTGTATTAGACAGAGCTCTATGTGCAAGGTCAACAGTTGTATTAGACAGAGCTCTATGTGCAAGTTCAACAGTTGTATTAGACAGAGATCCATGTGCAATATCAACAGTTGTATTAGACAGAGCTCTATGTGCAATGTCAACAGTTGTATTAGACAGAGCTCTATTTGCAATGTCAACAGTTGTATTAAACAGAGCTCTATGTGCAAGTTCAACAGTTGTATTAGACAGAGCTCTATGTGCAAGGTCAACAGTTGTATTAGACAGAGCTCTATGTGCAAGGTCATCAGTTGTATTAGACAGAGCTCTATGTGCAATGTCAATAGTTGTATCAGACAGAGCTCTATGTGCAATGTCAACAACTGTATTAGACAGAGCTCTATGTGCAAGTTCAACAGTTGTATTAGTCAGAGCTCTATGTGCAATGTCAACAGTTGTATTAGACAGAGCTCTATGTGCAAGGTCAACAGTTGTATCAGACAGAGCTCTATGTGCAAGGTCAACAGTTGTATTAGACAGAGCTCTATGTGCAAGGTCAACAGTTGTATTAGACAGAGCTCTATGTGCAATGTCAACAGTTGTATTAGACAGAGCTCTATGTGCAAGGTCAACAGTTGTATTAGACAGAGCTCTATGTGCAATGTCAACAGTTGTATTAGACAGAGCTCTATGTGCAAAGTCAACAGTTGTATTAGACAGAGCTCTATGTGCAAGGTCAACAGTTGTATTAGACAGAGCTCTATGTGCAATGTCAACAGTTGTATTAGACAGAGCTCTATGTGCAATGTCAACAGTTGTATTAGACAGAGCTCTATGTGCAATGTCAACAGTTGTATTAGACAGAGCTCTATGTGCAAGGTCAACAGATGTATTAGACAGAGCTCTATGTGCAAGGTCAACAGTTGTATTAGACAGAGGTCTATGTGCAATGTCAACAGTTGTATTAGACAGAGCTCTATGTGCAATGTCAACAGTTGTATTAGACAGAGCTCTATGTGCATGGTCAACAGTTGTATTAGACAGAGCTCTATGTGCAAGGTCAACAGTTGTATTAGACAGAGCTCTATGTGCAATGTCAACAGTTGTATTAGACAGAGCTCTATGTGCAAGGTCAACAGTTGTATTAGACATAGCTCTATGTGCAAGGTCAACAGTTGTATTAGACAGAGCTCTATGTGCAAGGTCAACAGTTGTATTAGACAGAGCTCTATGTGCAAGGTCAACAGTTGTATTAGACAGAGCTCTATGTGCAAGGTCAACAGTTGTATTAGACAGAGCTCTATGTGCAATGTCAACAGTTGTATTAGACAGAGCTCTATGTGCAAGGTCAACAGTTGTATTAGACAGAGCTCTATGTGCAATGTCAACAGTTGAATTAGACAGAGCTCATTGTGCAATGTCAACAGTTGTATTAAACAGAGCTCTATGTGCAAGGTCAACAGTTGTATTAGACAGAGCTCTATGTGCAAGGTCAACAGTTGTATTAGACAGAGCTCTATGTGCAAGGTCAACAGTTGTATTAGACAGAGCTCTATGTGCAAGTTCAACAGTTGTATTAGACAGAGCTCTATGTGCAAGTTCAACAGTTGTATTAGACAGAGATCCATGTGCAATATCAACAGTTGTATTAGACAGAGCTCTATGTGCAATGTCAACAGTTGTATTAGACAGAGCTCTATTTGCAATGTCAACAGTTGTATTAAACAGAGATCTATGGGCAAGGTCAACAGTTGTATTAGACAGAGCTCTATGTGCAAGGTCAACAGTTGTATTAGACAGAGCTCTATGTGCAAGGTCAACAGTTGTATTAGACAGAGCTCTATGTGCAATGTCAACAGTTGTATTAGACAGAGCTCTATGTGCAATGTCAACAGTTGTATTAGACAGAGCTCTATGTGCAATGTCAACAGTTGTATCAGACAGAGCTCTATGTGCAAGTTCAACAGTTGTATTAGACAGAGCTCTAGGTGCAATGTCAACAGTTGTATTAGACAGAGCTCAATGTGCAAGGTCAACAGTTGTATTAGACAGAGCTCTATGTGCAAGGTCAAAAGTTGTATTAGACAGAGCTCTATATGCAATGTCAATAGTTGAATTAGACAGAGCTCTATGTGCAATGTCAATAGTTGTATTAGACAGAGCTCTATGTGCAAGGTCAACAGTTGTATTAGACAGAGCTCTATGTGCAATGTCAACAGTTGTATCAGACAGAGCTCTGTGTGCAATGTCAACAGTTGTATTAGACAGAGCTCTATGTGCAAGGTCAATAGTTGTATTAGACAGAGCTCTATGTGCAATGTCAATAGTTGTTGTAGACAGATCTCTATGTGCAATGTCAATAGTTGTATTAGACAGAGCTCTATGTGCAAGGTCAACAGTTGTATTAGACAGAGCTCTATGTGCAAGGTCAAGAGTTGTATTAGACAGAGATCTATGTGCAATGTCAATAGTTGTATTAGACAGAGCTCTATGTGCAAGGTCAACAGTTGTATTAGACAGAACTCTATGTGCAAGGTCAACAGTTGTATTAGACATAGCTCCATGTGCAAGGTCAATAGTTGTATTAGACAGAGCTCTATGTGCAAAGTCAACAGTTCTATTAGACAGAGCTCTATGTGCAAGGTCAATAGTTGTATTAGACATAGCTCTATGTGCAATTTCAACAGTTGTATTAGACAGAGCTCTATGTGCAAAGTCAACAGTTGTATTAGACAGAGCTCTGTGTGCAAGGTCAACAGTTGTATTAGACAGAACTCTATGTGCAATGTCAACAGTTGTATTAGACAGAGCTCTATGTGCAAGGTCAATAATTGTATTAGACAGAGCTCTATGTGCAAAGTCAACAGTTGTATTAGACAGAGCTCTATGTGCAAGGGCACAGTTGTATTAGACAGAGCTCTATGTGCAATGTCAACAGTTGTATTAGACAGAGCTCTATGTGCAATGTCAACAGTTGTATTAGACAGAGCTCTATTTGCAATATCAACAGTTGTATCAGACAGAGCTCTATGTGCAAAGTCAACAGTTGTATTAGACAGAGCTCTATGTGCAAGGTCAACAGTTGTATTAGACAGAGCTCTATGTGCAAGTTCAACAGTTGTATTAGACAGAGCTCTATGTGCAAGGTCAACAGTTGTATTAGACAGAGCTCTATGTGCAAGGTCAACAGTTGTATTAGACACAGCTCTATGTGCAAGTTCAACAGTTGTATTAGACAGAGCTCTATGTGCAAGGTCAACAGTTGTATTAGACAGAGCTCTATGTGCAATGTCAACAGTTGTATTAGACAGAGCTCTATGTGCAAGGTCAACAGTTGTATCAGACAGAGCTCTATGTGCAATGTCAACAGTTGTATTAGACTGAGCTCTATGTGCAATGGCAACAGTTGTATTAGACAGAGCTCTATGTGCAAGGTCAACAGTTGTATTAGACAGAGCTCTATGTGCAAGGTCAACAGTTGTATTAGACAGAGCTCTATGTGCAAAGTCAACAGTTGTATTAGACAGAGCTCTATGTGCAAGGTCAACAGTTGTATTAGACAGAGCTCTCTGTGCAATGTCAACAGTTGTATTAGACAGAGCTCTATGTGCAAGGTCAACAGTTGTATTAGACAGAGCTCTATGTGCAAGTTCAACAGTTGTATTGGACAGAGCTCTATGTGCAAAGTCAACAGTGGTATTAGACAGAGCTCTTTGTGCAAGGTCAACAGTTGTATTAGACAGAGCTCTATGTGCAATGTCAACAGTTGTATTAGACAGAGCTCTATGTGCAAGGTCAATAGTTGTATTAGACAGAGCTCTATGTGCAAGGTCAATAGTTGTATCAGACAGAGCTCTATGTGCAAGGTCAATAGTTGTATCAGACAGAGCTCTATGTGCAAGGTCAACAGTTGTATCAGACAGAGCTCTATGTGCAATGTCAACAGTTGTATTAGTCAGAGCTCTATGTGCAAGGTCAATAGTTGTATTAGACAGAGCTCTATGTGCAATGTCAACAGTTGTATTAGACAGAGCTCTATGTGCAATGTCAACAGTTGTATTAGACAGAGCTCTATGTGCAAGGTCAACAGTTGTATTAGACAGAGCTCTATGTGCAAGGTCAATAGTTGTATTAGACAGAGCTCTATGTGCAATATCAACAGTTGTATTAGACAGAGCTCTATGTGCAATGTCAACAGTTGTATTAGACAGAGCTCTATGTGCAAAGTCAACAGTTGTATTAGACAGAGCTCTATGTGCAAGGTCAACAGTTGTATTAGACAGAGCTCTATGTGCAATATCAACAGTTGTATTAGACAGAGCTCTATGTGCAATATCAACAGTTGTATTAGACAGAGCTCTATGTGCAATATCAACAGTTGTATTAGACAGAGCTCTATGTGCAAGGTCAACAGTTGTATTAGACAGAGCTCTATGTGCAAGGTCAACAGTTGTATTAGACAGAGCTCTTTGTGCAAGGTCAACAGTTGTATTAGACAGAGCTCTATGTGCAAGGTCAACAGTTGTATTAGACAGAGCTCTATGTGCAAGGTCAACAGTTGTATTAGACAGAGCTCTATGTGCAAGGTCAACAGTTGTATCAGACAGAGCTCTATGTGCAAGGTCAACAGCTGTATTAGACAGAGCTCTATGTGCAAGGTCAACAGCTGTATTAGACAGAGCTCTATGTGCAAGGTCAACAGTTGTATCAGACAGAGCTCTATGTGCAAGGTCAACAGTTGTATCAGACAGAGCTCTATGTGCAAGGTCAACAGTTGTATCAGACAGAGCTCTATGTGCAAGGTCAACAGTTGTATTAGACAGAGCTCTATGTGCAAGGTCAATATTTGTATTAGACAGAGCTCTATGTGCAAGGTCAACACTTGTATTAGACAGAGCTCTATGTGCAAAGTCAACAGTTGTATTAGACAGAGCTCTATGTGCAAGGTCAACAGTTGTATTAGACAGAGCTCTATGTGCAAGGTCAACAGTTGTATTAGACAGAGCTCTATGTGCAAAGTCAACAGTTGTATTAGACAGAGCTCTATGTGCAATATCAACAGTTGTATTAGACAGAGCTCTATGTGCAAGGTCAACAGTTGTATTAGACAGAGCTCTATGTGCAAGGTCAACAGTTGTATTAGACAGAGCTCTATGTGCAATGTCAACAGTTGTATTAGACAGAGCTCTATGTGCAATGTCAACAGTTGTATTAGACAGAGCTCTATGTGCAATGTCAACAGTTGTATTAGACAGAGCTCTATGTGCAATGTCAACAGTTGTATTAGACAGAGCTCTATGTGCAATGTCAACAGTTGTATTAGACAGAGCTCTATGTGCAATGTCAACAGTTGTATTAGACAGAGCTCTATGTGCAATGTCAATAGTTGTATTAGACAGAGCTCTATGTGCAAGGTCAACAGTTGTATTAGACAGAGCTCTATGTGCAAGGTCAACAGTTGTATTAGACAGAGCTCTATGTGCAAGGTCAACAGTTGTATTAGACAGAGCTCTATGTGCAAGGTCAACAGTTGTATTAGACAGAGCTCTATGTGCAAGGTCAACAGTTGTATTAGACAGAGCTCTATGTGCAAGGTCAACAGTTGTATTAGACAGAGCTCTATGTGCAAGGTCAACAGTTGTATTAGACAGAGCTCTATGTGCAAGGTCAACAGTTGTATTAGACAGAGCTCTATGTGCAAGGTCAACAGTTGTATTAGACAGAGCTCTATGTGCAAGGTCAACAGTTGTATTAGACAGAGCTCTATGTGCAATGTCAACAGTTGTATTAGACAGAGCTCTATGTGCAAGGTCAACAGTTGTATTAGACAGAGCTCTATGTGCAATGTCAACAGTTGTATTAGACAGAGCTCTATGTGCAAGGTCAACAGTTGTATTAGACAGAGCTCTAAGCCAAACAATCCCCAAATCTGAAGTGACAAATTCCAAAATACACAGGAAATGTGAATTTAAGTTGTAAATCATGAAAAAACTTAATATATGCTTATGGATAAACACCATTAAAATACCAAGTTCAACCGATATAACGCTAGTTTAAGTAATCCATTAATTGAATTACTTTCTTAAAAGTTTCCCAATTAGCAAGATTTAATGATGCAAAATTCCCAATTGATTGATACCGGACCCATTCCCAAAGCAGTCAAACAAATCGCTGAATATTAAATATTCAATTAAATATAATTCAATTAGATATAATTAGGTCTTAAGTAACAATTTATTTGAAATATATCCGACATTTGTCTGATCCTATTACTTGTTACATGTCATTTTTTCATTAGGCCAACAAAAATAAATTGTGTGTCTAGGGCAACGGTGTAAAAAAAGTTAGGTAGGGTAGAGATTACTAAACGATTATACGACATCTGTAAACTACAACCAAAATCTGTGTTGAAAAAAATCATTGTTCAACAACTATTTAAATCAACCTGCTTTATATTTATTTAGTTTTTATAGTCAGACACACAGAATGATTATTTAGTTTTTATAGACATGTAGTAATACTACTTGACGATTGTGGGTAAAAAACCCCAGCGATATTGAAATTACAGGACGATGTTTCGTTTTATTTAGGAAAGATGCAAGTATATGGAAAATGCGGTTATATGAATAATTGCGTCGGTCTGATGACTATTCGTATAATCGCGATTTGAGTGTTGCATATCAGGGTCCTTTCGCTTCTGACTCTCCGTACTTATTAAGCCAGTGGAGCGATACAGGCACTCGCGCGCCTCTTGTTTTCTATCTGATTTCAAGGCACTTTGTTAATCTTTTGGAAAATCCTGTATATACACTTTTATGTTTTAAACTGCCCATTTTCGCATAATGTAGCCTGTTGACTTTTGTGTATTTTAGAAAGCCTAATTAAGCCTGACAAGCCCACCCGCAGTGGACTGGTGATGATGCAGCCTTGGGTGCGGTACTAAAAACAAGCAAGAAAAATTGTAAATAGAGGTAAAAACAAGTAAATAAAAATTTGCTATTGCAGATGGTATTGAAAGGGGCATATCAACGGTTAATACATTGTAACATTTTCAAAAATAAAATTATATGTTATCAAGTATTCATTAAGTCATTGCTTAACACATAGGTGTCGTTTACATAAACAAACAAAAATAATTGTGGCGCGTCTTGAGAAAACCGGACTTAATGCATGTGGGTAAAGTGTCGTCTCGGATTAGCCTGTGCAGCCCGCACAGGCTAATCCAGGACGGCACTTTCCGCCTACAGTGGATTTATGTTTAGAAGAGACTTCCGTGAAACAGAAAATACCATAAAAGCGGAAAATGCCGTCCCGGATTAGCCTGTGGGGACTGCACAGGCTAATCCGGGACGACACTTTACGCACATGCATAAAGACCGGTTTTCTCATGATGCCCCTCGTATGTTTGATATCTAATTATAAAAAGTTGTCACCGTGACACTTTTTCGCGGGCATGGGACAATTAGTAGTAGTAGTAAAATCAAAATGAATGAAAATCAATATGCATGAAGTACAACTACACGCAGGTGCACTATTATTAACTGTAGTGTACATAGGAATGTTTGCATTGAAGTGCGCGATTTTGTTGGCGGGATTTCGGATCCTGCTGGAACGGTGCATCGAAAATATGTTTTTTTAGGATTTGCATAGTTTTTTTTTCGTTACAATAACATTAATATAATATTATTATGCACCTATCGATATTTCCCCCCGGGGGGGGGGGAGCGGCGGGCTGACCCAGGGGAATTTGACAAATTTTACTTTTGGTGGTCTAATTCCCCACCCTAGAGCCAAGTATAGTTGTATAAATCATGGCCCGCGGGCCTGTATTACCGGGATCTAAAATCCGACCAAAGCCCATTACCCCGGGACCCGAAATCATTCGGAATGTCAAACGCCCGTCTGTCGGGATCCGCTTTCAGTCTAAAGTCTCGTATATGCCCGCCGCTCCCCCCCCCCCCCCCCCCCGGGGGGAAAACATACGTGCATTATTGCTGCTAGACATATATATTTGTGGAAAATTGGATTATGTCTTGTTTTAATACGAGTCTGTATTTATGGAAAATGCCATCGATACGCCCCTTTAAATGACATGTTCTTCGAGTATATATTTCACCTTAGAAAAACTACAAATTAAGCAGTTGATTTGTTCAGAAAATGTACGTATAACTGTTTTGGCAATATCACATGTAACGAAACCCAATATTCTGCACTACATAAATGGCTATGATTTTATTGATTATTCACCATAGCTACAAACATATTTCAGGCATTTGTTTTCTCTGTCTCTCTTTGTCTGACATCAATAGTCAGGTAAGTGTGATGACAAGAAATATCTTTTAAATTAAACAAAATCACTTCAGAACTGATTAGTCAATTGTAAAAAAAATGGGACAAACAAAGTTTCGTGAAAATTGTTTTTAAAAAAATTACAAATTTGGGTAGTTCTCACTGGGTGGGTCCCTTGGGTTAATGTTTTTTGTTTTCCTTTCAGGGCATATGTTGTGAAGCCATTTTCCTCAGAAAATGTGAAAATATGCTTCATTTTCAAATATGTTCACTAGGCGCTTAGAATATTTAAGTTTGTTAATCAATTTTTTTCCCTAATTCCTTGCCTTTTGCTATGCGCTCTGTTTATCAATTGCTAAATATGTATAGCTATTTGGGAGCGCAAACAGTTAATATTGATGTGTTTAGATTATGCACAACTGTCTATTAGTCTCGTCTTGAACAGTGATCCCAGTTTTATTCGTATTTATGTTTTGTGTATGTTATGTGTTTTTGTATTGTACTGAGTTGTTTTGGCAATTGTTCACTTGCCGTAAATAAAGGCCCTTGTGCTATTATTAGAAGTTCTTTCCTGCTGTTGCAGCTGGAGTTTCACTTTGTTTATATTTGTACTGTCTTGTCAGTATTTGATTTATATTTGTACTGAGTTGTCAGTATTTGATTTATATTTGTAATGAGTTGTCAGTATGTGTTTATATTTGTATTGTCTTGTCAGTATTTGATTTATATTTGTACTGTGCTGTCAGTATTTGTTTTATATTTGTACTGTATTGTCACTATTTGTTTTATATTTGTACAGTCTTGTCAGTGTTTGTTTATATTTGTACTGAGTTGTCAGTATTTGATTTATATTTGTAATGAGTTGTCAGTATGTGTTTATATTTGTATTGTCTTGTCAGTATTTGATTTATATTTGTACTGTGCTGTCAGTATTTGTTTTATATTTGTACTGTCTTGTCAGTGTTTGTTTATATTTGTATTCTCTTGTCAGTATTTGTTTTATATTTGTACTGTCTTGTCAGTGTTTGTTTATATTTGTGTTGTCAGTATTTGATTTATATTTGTACTGTCTTGTCAGTGTTTGTTTATATTTGTATTGTCTTGTCAGTGTTTGTTTATATTTGTATTGTCTTGTCAGTATTTGATTTATATTTGTACTGTGCTGTCAGTATTTGTTTTATATTTGTACCGTCTTGTCAGTGTTTGTTTATATTTGTACTGTATTGTCAGTATTTGTTTTATATTTGTACCGTCTTGTCAGTGTTTGTTTCAACCCGGAATTCTTGAGGTCGTGCAATGCTCAATCTTGAAGGAGAGTGGGACCATTACCTCTTTTTGTTTTGCCCTATCCACTCTATAGAGGATGTGCGTTGTTTACAATGCCATCTTTTCTCTTCCCATTCTGACAGGTCGTGCAATGCTCACTCTTGAAGGTGAGTGGGGCCATTACCTCGAAATATGTCAACTGTCCACTCCAGAAGATGTGCGTTGTTTACAGTGCCATCTTCCCTCTGCCCCATTCTGAGAGGTCGTGCAATGCTCAATCTTGGAGGAGAGTGGGACCATTACCTCGCTTCTTTGCCTCTATTCCGTAACCACATTACCATGCCATTTTCTGTCTATCCCATACTGAGGGGTCGTGCAATGCTCAATCTTGGAGGAGAGTGGGACCAACCATTACCTCGAAATCTTTACTATCCACTCCCTCTCTGTTCTCTCTTTCTTTTACCTTTTACTTCTTGCAACGTTCATATGTGTGTGTGTGTTTAGTGTTTTTTATTTTGTGCTCTGGGATTCGCTCCCTTGTGGCCATAGCCCCCAGACTTGTTAGTTTCAGGGCGACGGCGCCTAGTACACTGCACCTCGGTTTAACTTCTCATGCGAAAGACGAGTAAGTAGGTTGGGGTGTAGCAGGGCTCGAACCTGCGAGTCATGGGTTGTGAAGCTAGTGTGTTACTAGCCACTAGGCCATGGATCTGCTTTTACACACTTACAACAGCCATTTATATGGTGTATTTTTTTTTTCTGTTGTATCACTGGTTGAAATTAGCACACGCCCATAAGCCCTACACTTGTGAAATTTGAACTGGGCTTGCTCAGATTCGCTGTTTTATATAGACAGGCTTGTAAAATGCTCAAGAACTCAAGAAATAACATTATCTTTTTAATTAGTATTCTGCTAATTTTGTCTAAAAAATGTAATCATAAGCAAATTTAAAATATTAACTAAAGAAAGTAACAATAATTTATAGATATAAACTTTTGTACAGAGTTAAAATCTTGTGTTAATTACATTCAAAATATAAACAAACATAAAAAAGAAGGGCCCCTTTTTAATGTTTGTTTATATTATGTTGATAATTCATGCTCGTTGTTTTCTCTGCATCAATGTTATATCTATGTATTATTTTGACTTTAAGTTTATTCATACTTGTGAAAAATGGTTTTCACCCCTTCATTGCCTGTACTCATTATTCTTCAACAATTTAAGTTTTTTATATAAAAAAATTAACTTAATTAGTGATATTGACTGCATATTTATGTTAATTGTATTTATTTTGTTGTATATATGTATATTTTATTTGCATGTTTAGTCAATAATAAATGTGCATTAATAATATAATATGATATAATATTGTCTATGTATTAATATTGTTTGCATTTAATTTTGTATTTATTCTGTTGTACATTACGTCAATATAATAATATTGTATTGTGTTTAATAAATTTGTTTTGTAATTAATAATTTTAATATGTAATTATTACTTCGTATGTTGTATAATTGGATGTTCGCTACATTGATAATATGTAATTACTTAATATATGTTTAATTTGTAATAATAACATTCATAAATTAATTAGTTATATTGACTGCATATTAATGTCAATTGTATTTACTTTGTTGTCTATATGTAAATGTAATTGGCATGTTTAGTTAATAATAAGTTATAATATAGTATAATATAGTATAATATTGTCTATATATTAATATTGTTTGCATTTAATTTTGTATTTATTCAGTTGTACAATAAGTAAATATAATAATATTGTTTTATAATAAATACATTCGTTTAATAACATGAAATTACTTAATATATGCTTAATTTGCAATAATAACAATCATTTGAAATGCATATATGCATTATTATATATAATTATATATTAACTTAAAATGCATATATTTATAAATTGCATTTTGTTGTAATCTGTATGTTAAATATGTATGCATATTTATAAATTATGTGTAATTATAATGATATATATTAATTAACATTGTTTGTTTATGCATGTAATTTATAATAACAAAAACATATATAATATATAAAAGTATAATTATTGATATATAATTTATAATTTCAAATGCATATATTTATAAATTGCATTTATGTTGTAATGTGTATGTTAAATATGTATGCATATTTATAAATAATGTTTATACATGTAATTTTTCATCACAAATAATAATAATAATAATAATATATGATAGTATAATGAATTATAATTTATAATTTTAAATACTTATATATATTTATAAATTGCAATATATTTATGTTGTAATTTTATGTTAAATATGTTTGAATATTTAATTTATAAATTATGTTTAATAATAATGATGAATACTAATTAACATTGTTTGTTTGTGCATGTAATTTATATATATATATAATTTCATGTCAGTTAATGTCTTTAAACCACCATCTCATGGAGTCTTATTGCCTTGCTCAGCCCCTCCTTTTATCCTCAGGCTGAGGTCACTCCCCTCTGTGCCCCCTTCTTTACCAGAGGTCACAGCCCCCACCAATTTCCGCTCCCCCCACTCTAGGTTATATCTCCCCACGCTAGGTCATAGCCCCCTCCCCCATCCATGTCCCTTACCCCCACTCTAGGTCATAAAGGTCATCTAGGTCATAGGTCCCCAATACTGTCTTCTCTCCCCCTCCCCCCACTCTAGGTCATAAGTCCCTGCCACACCACCCCCAAGCCTAGGTATTGACCCCTCGTCCACAGCAGAGGTTATGACCCTCTACCATTTCCCATGATTTCATATCTTTGAATTTTCCAAAAACGCCCATCTGTCCATTGCAAGTCTGATTTTTTCCCGAGGTAAAGAACGATGTGAAAAGTGTGAGAAATTAAAATGGAGAGAACAAGGGCGTAGTGCGAAAGGGATGACTATGTGCGCGTAGGCTCTACAGTCTTCCATCTTTGTCCATTGTGAAGTGGACGGTTGTAGTAATAATAATCATAACACAATAAAACAATACATATCATCAACATCACAATACATGGTTTACTGCCTATATTTAAAAAAAGTATAAATAAAAAATGAAAATATTACATCACTTTCATTATCCATTGCTGGATATAATTTCACTGCCTATATTAAAAAAAATGTTTAATGACAAATGATACATATCAATTATATTTCAGCTTCATTATCACAATTGTTGTCTGTGTTTTAAATTTGTCATACTTTTCTCATCGTTCTAAACCTCGGAAAATATATGGACTTGCGATGGACAGATGGGCTCATCAGCCTTCCCATATTGTTTCTTTTGACGATTCTTGGTTGTTGTAATAAAAAATGTTCGAAAAAATGTATAGTAACAAATGAAACATACAAATTACATACCAGTTCCACAGGCCACTTTTACTGTCTGCAACCTGCTGTATCTTTCCCGCCCCATGCCCCCAACCACAACCCCATTTTAAATTATGAATCAAATGGCATTTGTCATGTAAATGTACATTAATTGGACCCTTGGTTGTAAACAGTGCAAGGTGATAAGATTGTCCTGTACTAAATGGTGGTGAACGGACATTAATTGATTTTTTAAATTTTCATTTTCATTGTTGTTTAATAATTAATTATGTTTATGATTTAAATAATTAATTTGTAACAATAACAAATGTATCAAAATGTAAACTTACTATAATCGCTATGTTAATATTATAATTGTAATGTTCATGACTATATAGAATTGTATATGTGTAATTGTATATATTTTACATATGCATGTATATTTATTTAGTAATTAATTATGTATATGTTTACATAATTTATGTGTCATAATAATTAATGTATAACTTTACTTACAATAATCGCTGTGTTAATATAATAATAATTATATATGTACTTGTGTGTGAATTTATAACTTTAGTTACTATAATTGCTATGTTACTATAATAATAAATAATTGTATATGTAGAAATGTATAAATCTGGTATATTTTTCTGTGTGCACTAATTATTTATAATTTTTGTAAACTAAATTTATGATTTGTGTGTCTAATATTTACATATATATTAATACATAAACTATGTTTTACTGTCGTAGTAATCATTGATATCTTTATGTGAACTTATTGCATTAATGGTTATATATAAATCTTATGTGTGTATGAATGCATGAGACATTAAACATTTCACATATCTTTATATTTATGTTGTGCATTGTATCATTCTTTCATGTATGATTTGATCTTATTTTATTATATTAACATATTATTAGAAATCTGACATGATTGTACATATTTGAAACAATAAACACGAATTTGAAGAAACCGTCTTTGTCCTATTGAATGTTACTACATTGTACATAAAGTAAAGTACTCGTACAAAACACCTTGATGTGATTGAACTTAACAAAACCGCACACATTGCACTAAAGTGGTTGAAATTGTTCTGTCGATGAGGCCAAAAAGAATTGTGTGTTTCGGGCAACGGTCTCAAAGTCTTTTTTTTGTTTGTTTGAAGTCTAGCCATAGAGGTGAAACGAATCGCAAACGCTTAACCGCCAAAACTATTCATCCATGAAGAGATTTAGAACACTCAGTTAATACTATAAAGCGCCTTTTCGACACGGATTATCTAATTAATCACGATTAACTTCCTTGAAAATAAAAATCTGATGAATTCATATTTCTCAGAAAACGATAGTCTCTAAAAACTTTAGGGTCGGGGGGTTTTCGCTAGGTAGGGTCGCTTGCCCGTAACACTGAACTTTTTTGTTTTGGCCTGGGTCCATATGACAGAAACATCGTAAGTGAAATCTTATCCTTATTCCTAAAATTGTCATTTTCCTTTAGCATATTGTATTTTATTTATAAATTGAATTTAGCTTAGTGCTCACTAATTATCAACTAATTATTGACTACTTTTTACTTAACAGTAATTTTATTCACTAATTTATATGTAGTTTTAAAAATATTACCCAAATTGGAACTTAAGTGAAAATATTTTAAGATAAACTTAAGATGTTTCTGGAATATGGCCCCTGAGTTAAACTTTCACTACAGAAACCTATGCATAGAGACCTGGGCTCGTATTTATAAAGAATCTTAGTGGATAATTAAGAAATATCTTCTAATTCTGAAATTTTATAATTGGATTTTCCAAAAAGAAATGCATTGTTTGGTTTAAACATATTTTATTTCATGAACACATATGAGTATACAAACTTATACTGTTACAAATAATTCGCACGTTCAGAAAATGGATAGGAACGGAAGATAAAATCTTATATGGTTCTTCTCCATAAATAGTATTTGCATGCAAGTATGTAACATTTCTATAAATGGCAGTCATGTGTTAGAATATAGCAATTTAGGGTAC
The DNA here is from genome assembly GCA_027627225.1 of Congeria kusceri. Lineage (NCBI taxonomy): Eukaryota > Metazoa > Mollusca > Bivalvia > Myida > Dreissenidae > Congeria > Congeria kusceri. The sequence goes on along the minus strand of CM051037.1, from coordinate 5,637,579 downwards.
TGGTTAGAAAGAGATATATGATAATATCCGATAGAATAATATAAATCCTAGAGAGTGGAGAACGACTTGTAAATGGTAGAGGTGAAACCTCGGATACAGAGTAGAACGTAAATGAGGAATGGTTTAGGTGGAAAAACAAAATCAAAACAACAACAACAGTTTAACATGAGATGACTTTTTCGCTGTATCAGAGAGCTAGATATCAAATCTTTTACTAGTTTTTATGTACGTTTGAACTGCGTCAAACATACGCCTGTTTTTATCATAGTCAATACTTTCATCTCCATATAAAAGTGTGTTTAGAGTTCGGGATGTCAGAGAAGAAATTGTAAGAACCTCTCGTTGTTGCCTGAATAAGTTACATTCGAGAAAATAATGGAATACTGATTCGACTGCACCACAGCTGCATAAGGGTGATTGAACAATATTGCACATATATAGATGTTGCTTAAGTGAGCTACATTTAGTTCTGAGTCTGCAGTGGAGCATCTGTTGGCGTCTTTCACCATAGTAATATAATAAATTAGGTCTAATATAATCATTATCGAGTAGCAATTTGAAAGTGTTTAGAGAATCAGCATTTCTTGTTTCCAGAGGAAGGTTGTTCCATTCCATTATTGTTGATGGTACAAATGAATTTGAATAGGTGGTTGTACGGGTTGTCACATTTCTAATGTTTGCTCCATTTCGCAATGGATACGGGTTATTAGCTCCGACTGTATCAGGCACTATAGATTTAAGGTACGTCGGCGTTAGATTTGCGGTAATTTTATACATGAGAATAAGTTTATGTTTCTGGCGCCGAATATTTAATGTTTCCCACCCAAAATCTCTGTATAACTCGTTTATCGAAACAAGTTTGTTACAACCCGATACAATTCGCGCAGCTTCAATTTGAATTTTTTCTAAGTCATCTTTTTCAAATTGACAACAATTGTCAAATACTACATCAGAATATTCAAGTATAGGTCTTATAAACGAAAGGTATATAACTTCTAAAGCGTTTCGATCAAGAGTATATTTAAGATGGCGCATCATATTTAATCGCTGCCATGCTTTGTCTTTGATATGTGCAATATGGGTATGCCATAATATTTAATCGCTGCCATGCTTTGTCTTTGATATGTGCAATATGGGTATGCCATAATATTTAATCGCTGCCATGCTTTGTCTTTGATATGTGCAATATGGGTATGCCATAATATTTAATCGCTTCCATGCTTTGTCTTTGATATGTGCAATATGGGTATGCCATAATATTTAATCGCTTCCATGCTTTGTCTCTGATATGTGCAATATGGGTATGCCATAATATTTAATCGCTGCCATGCTTTGTCTCTGATATGTGCAATATGGGTATGCCATAATATTTAATCGCTGCCATGCTTTGTCTTTGATATGTGCAATATGGGTATGCCATAATATGTAATCGCTTCCATGCTTTGTCTTTGATATGTACAATATGGGTATGCCATAATATTTAATCGCTGCCGTGCTTTGTCTTTGATATGTGCAATATGGGTATGCCATAATATGTAATCGCTGCCATGCTTTGTCTTTGATATGTGCAATATGGGTATGCCATAATATGTAATCGCTGCCATGCTTTGTCTTTGATATGTGCAATATGGGTATGCCATAATATTTAATCGCTGCCATGCTTTGTCTTTGATATGTGCAATATGGGTATGCCATAATATGTAATCGCAACAATGCTTTGTCTTTGATATGTGCAATATGGGTATGCCATAATATTTAATCGCTGCCATGCTTTGTCTTTGATATGAGCAATATGGGTATGCCATAATATGTAATCGCTGCCAGGCTTTGTCTCTGATATGTGCAATATGGGTATGCCATAATATTTAATCGCTGCCATGCTTTGTCTCTGATGTGTGCAATATGGGTATGCCATAATATTTAATCGCTGCCATGCTTTGTCTTTGATATGTGCAATATGGGTATGCCATAATATTTAATCGCTGCCATGCTTTATCTTTGATATGTGCAATATGGGTATGCCATAATATTTAATCGCTGCCATGCTTTGTCTTTGATATGTGCAATATGGGTATACCATAATATTTAATCGCTTCCATGCTTTGTCTTTGATATGTGCAATATGGGTATGCCATAATATTTAATCGCTGCCATGCTTTGTCTTTGATATGTGCTTTTATGGGTATGCCATAATATGTAATCGCTGCCATGCTTTGTCTTTGATATGTGCAATATGGGTATGCCATAATATTTAATCGCTTCCATGCTTTGTCTTTGATATGTGCAATATGGGAATGCCATAATATTTAATCGCTGCCATGCTTTGTCTTTGAAATGTGCAATATGGGTATGCCATAATATGTAATCGCTGCCATGCTTTGTCTTTGATATGTGCAATATGGGTATGCCATAATATGTAATCGCTGCCATGCTTTGTCTTTGATATGTGCAATATGGGTATGCCATAATATGTAATCGCTGCCAAGCTTTGTCTCTGATATGTGCAATATGGGTATGCCATAATATGTAATCGCTGCCAAGCTTTGTCTCTGATATGTGCAATAAGGGTATGCCATAATATTTAATCGCTGCCATGCTTTGTCTTTGATATGTGCAATATGGGAATGCCATAATATTTAATCGCTGCCATGCTTTGTCTTTGATATGTGCAATATGGGTATGCCATAATATTTAATCGCTGCCATGCTTTGTCTTTGATATGTGCAATATGGGTATGCCATAATAGTTAATCGCTTCCATGCTTTGTCTTTGATATGTGCAATATGGGTATGCCATAATAGTTGATCGCTGCCATGCTTTGTCTTTGATATGTGCAATATGGGTATGCCATAATATGTAATCGCTGCCATGCTTTGTCTTTGATATGTGCAATATGGGTATGCCATAATATGTAATCGCTGCCATGCTTTGTCTTTGATATGTGCAATATGGGTATGCCATAATATTTAATCGCTGCCATGCTTTGTCTTTGATATGTGCAATATGGGTATGCCATAATATTTAATCGCTGCCAGGCTTTGTCTTTGATATGTGCAATATGGGTATGCCATAATATGTAATCGCTGCCATGCTTTGTCTTTGATATGTGCAATATGGGTATGCCATAATATTTAATCGCTGCCAAGCTTTGTCTTTGATATGTGCAATATGGGTATGCCATAATATTTAATCGCTGCCATGCTTTGTCTTTGATATGTGCAATATGGGTATGCCATAATATTTAATCGCTGCCATGCTTTGTCTTTGATATGTGCAATATGGGTATGCCATAATATGTAATCGCTGCCATGCTTTGTCTTTGATATGTGCAATATGGGTATGCCATAATATGTAATCGCTGCCATGCTTTGTCTTTGATATGTGCAATATGGGTATGCCATAATATGTAATCGCTGCCATGCTTTGTCTTTGATATGTGCAATATGGGTATGCCATAATATGTAATCGCTGCCATGCTTTGTCTTTGATATGTGCAATATGGGTATGCCATAATATGTAATCGCTGTCATGCTTTGTCTTTGATATGTGCAATATGGGTATGCCATAATATGTAATCGCTGCCATGCTTTGTCTTTGATATGTGCAATATGGGTATGCCATAATATGTAATCGCTGCCATGCTTTGTCTTTGATATGTGCAATATGTTCATGCCAAGTGCAGTCGTTGGCCAAATAGATTCCTAAGTGTTTATGGACATTGACTTCTGTAATGGGTACGTTTGGCATTGTCAGAGGTGGGTGGATTGGTCTGTTTTGTTTTCGAGATATTATTAGAGATTCTGACTTTGCAGGATTACATTTTACCAACCATTGATCAGCCCATGTATTTATTCGGTCAATATCAGCTTGCATTACTGTTGCTGTCTGATCGGGAGAATTTACTATCATGTATAGGCTTGTATCGTCTGCAAAGAGGTTTATGCATGAACGTATGTTCGAAACAATGTCATTTATGTATATTAAAAACATTAACGGACCGAGAATAGAACCTTGGGGGACACCTGCACATATATTAGCAAAACAAGATTCGGCGCCTGGAGCACAACTTTCTGTTTTCTAAACGACAGATAGTTACTTATCCATTTTAGTAAGTCGCCTCTAATACCAGCAGAATAGCGTTTATACAGTAGTCCCTTATGCCAGACTTTATCAAAGGCCTTACTTATATCAAAGAAGACAACTCGTACTTCGAGGCTGTGTCCAGAGCTTTACAGAATGTGTCGTAAATGTAAGTAAGTTGATTTACGGCTGAATCCCCTGGTAGAAAACCAGACTGAGATTGAGTGAAGAAAGAGTTACCATGTAGAAAATTTAATATATTTTTATAAAGGATCCTTTAGAAAAAACCTTTTCCAGATTATTTAAAAGAGATATAGGTCGATAGTTAGACGCTAATGATGGGTCACCTTTTTTAAAGACTGCAAACACATTTGCAATTTTCCACGCGTCGGTCAGATAAACATTAAACATATTGCAAATCGGGTTTTTTTAACTGATGCATAGATTCGCGTTCGATTCGATTATCAATCCCATTTGGACCCGAGGCTTTGCCCAATTTTAAATTTTTAAAGACTTCATTGGGCGTTATAGAAATAGTCTGAATGATATGTTCACAAGAGTTATGGCTTGATGGTACTTCTCGATTAGAGTCATCTATATAAGACTGCATTGCGAAATATTTATTAAGCATATTAGCCTTTTCAGTATCATCTGTAATAAGAGCGTCCGTTCTTCGTCACTTAAAGATGGTATTGACTTATATTCGTTAGGTGAAATAAAATTTCGCAGAATTTTCCACCAATCTCTTGAGTTAACATTGGATGATTTTAATATTTTGCTAAGATTTTCAATGTAAAGCGTTTTGACTTCAAGTATAAGTGAGACAACTTGATTACGTACAGTTCGAAATTTTGCCCAATGAATATGTGAGCCAGATAGTTTAGCTTTGTGATATAATCGTTTTCGTTGACGTATTTTGGATTTTATGATATTATTCATCCACGGGGCATCTCCTGTCCTAATGCAAACATTTTTATTAGGGAATGACTTTAGTGCAGCATCAGAAATAGCGTGTGTTACATTTTTAGTATATATATTTATATCGTCATCGACTAAATAATCCCATTCTACACCTGAAAGTAAAGTTCGTAATTTTTCATAATCACCTAAATCATAGCGCCATATGTGTCGATTAAAACTTTCGCAAACATGCTTATTATGTTTTACTATACCAGATACTGGACAGTGGTAACGTATGTTTTGGTTAAGGAATGGTTCGCCAGTACCAGATGAAACGATCGAATCGGGGTTATTAACAAATATAAGGTCGATCACAGATGTCGAGTGTTCTGTATAGTGAGTTTGTTCGTCAATCATCTGTGTAAAGTTGTTTTGAGCACATAACCCTTCAACTTTCCGTGCTGAGAGTAATGCCCGTGTATTAAGATTGAAATCGCCTTCAACAATTATATCACGAATTCCAGTGTCGGGCGCTAATCCAAATGAAGTTCCTAGTAGATTCATATATGCGGTGTCAGCAGTTGGTGGGCGGTAGACTATTCCGAATAAAATTGTTTTGTTTTTGCATAATTTTATTTCAAGCCATATACATTCTAGTCCGATCGGTTCAAGGTCTCCTCTACGTATGTATGCTAATGATTCATTAATATAGACTGCTACTCCGCCGTGCGGATCTAGCGGTTTGTCTTTTCGAACAGGTAAATGGTAACCATGAAAGCAAATGTCACTGGAAGAAGTTGCGCTACAGAGCCATGTTTCAGTAAGGGCTATAACATCGAATGAATTTAAACTTGAGTAAAGAAGATCTGTTTTGTTGCCAATACTTTGTACGTTGTAATGAACAAATGATAACAGATTTTTCATTGAATTTAGAATACAACTTTCAGCAAGACTCACACTGGAAAGCGAACTGATATGAGATTCGACTGACGAAGGGCCAGGATTTGGATGTATGTCACTTGATCGGGATAAGATTATTATATGTAAATATAGACTACACGACAGCACGAATAATATGCCCACTAATTGTATAGAAAATCTCGCATTGGATTCAGCGTTGTAGCTTGTAACATACGTATAAGTATGATGTTTGATCAATGAAGCTTGATTATTAGACACCGTGATATGGTATTTGATAGATATCAAGTAGAGTGTATTAAAAAATATGCACAGGGCAAATAGCAAGTGTAATAATAAAGGAAACGCAGTTCGTAGTTTGTAAGATGACATGACAACGTTTGCTGGATGTGTGTTGTGTTTAATCATCATGTAATTGAGCTGATGAGGACAAGGAAAGCCTGAAACATTGTCGATTTGTCGTTGACATTACACGTGTGTATTTTCACATGAAGGGAATGGTCATAGAGAATACATGGTTGGTGCCGGGATGGAGAAAGTTTATCCGGTGAGGCTTAGAAAATGAAAATAGGGCGAGCTTTAGCGAGCCCTATTTTTGTTTTCGGGCCGAACTGGATAAACTTTCTCCTTCCCGGCACCTACCGTGCATTCTATTTATCCTGATTTATATTCAATTAAATTTAAAAACACCAAACACTAAAGTTTTAAATAAAAAAAAAATTCTAGACGGGCCTCGACCTAATAACTCGCTTGCGTTAATGCGTACTACCCGGAAAAAAATAGTTCTCTATTTCTTATTCACCTTTTTCAAAAAGCAAAAGTAAAATATTAATAAATCTTATTTGCTGATGTCAGTACGACACGAAAATGACGTAGTAAATCTGCTTTTGTTTTAAACCAGATGATATTGGTTTTTAAAGAGTTAAATTACGTCACACCAACTATGTCATTCATTTTGAGTTGTAAGTTTACACAATGTAGTCAAACCAAAACGCGACTTTTTTTGCAGTTTAAAATACATGAAATCGGAATAAATATTTAGTGTTTCTGTGTTTTGGATGGATTATATTATGCAATAGCATTCAGATAAAAAGTGTACGGAAAATTTGCCTCGAATGGAAACGGTGAGATTGATCCCTTTTCAATTTTCTACGATTTACTCGGATAGTTGTGGGTGGAGGACAGTGTAACTGAAAGTGAAATAGATCATAAAATGTTCAGTTATACGTTAAAATTTTGATAACTTTTTTTCATTTCTTTTCATCGGAAAATAATATAAAAGGTTATTTCTTTGATGAATATGCTCTGTTGGTTGACCAAAGAAAGTCTATCCATAAAGAATAACCCGCTTGCATCAGATTCAAGTGTGTTAAAATGGAATGGAACTGGAAGGAAGTTGTTGTTAACCAGTCAAATGGAATGTGAGGACAAACAACTCATTTGTTGTTTAACTCTGTTAAACTAGACAACACAAAGTTTGTATCGATGAAAAACTCTGGTAAGTAGACTTTATGATGTGCCATTCTCGACAATGTTGTCATCCGGCGCGTAGGAATACCTATTGACGGTATATCACAGTCACGTGATCTACTGCCGGATATCAACAAGTTTATACGGTCACCGCTTTATTAGGTCACTGTTTGGGTTAGTAGTAGGATAAACCTAGATATCTATTACATGCGAAGTTTTGAGGGGGGTTAAAAGAAAGAGATATGAAAAAGGGAAAAGTTAAGAAAACTAATATATGCATAACTGAAAGTTAGAACATCGCCGAGCTAGGGATTTAGACTTGGCACAGGATATAAGATCATTTCTTAGCTGAATGGTGAATGTGTGGTATACACTAAATTATCTACGAGATGAATAAAGAACTGCAAATCTGCAAAAGTAAACAAAGCTCAAGCGTCAGAAAAAAATGCAAAATATGTGTTAACATTCGTTATGCAATATTGACATAGTATCTTTAGAACATAACATAAATTTATATAGAGATAATATACAAGGTATTGTACATGTTTGCAATGCATTTTTAAGTAAGAATACACTATTGTACTTATAACGAAGATGAATTAAAAAATGTATGCACCGAATCAATAAATACAAATAGACTCGTGCTCATGCCATTGGCAAGCATGCATACAACCATATATTTTAACCATTGCAAGATAATTATTGTTATATATATTGACACAATTTAAAAGGAAGAGCTAATACAAGTAACAAGTAGTTGCAAGTAGAGTTAGCGTGCAATCTTAAAAACACTGCCAATGACAAGCACATGTATACTGCTATACAATGTAAAGCAGAGTGAAGTAGATTTGTACATTCGAATAAATGTTGCTGCATTATATAAAGGAACTATAATGAAGAGTCTATAATAGCTATTGCAGTTGGAGTTTGTGTGTACATAAGTCTCAAAACAATATATTACAATGCCAAGTACATGTATATCACTATACAATATAGTGCAGTAGATCTGTACATAAAGTATATAAAGAAAAGACAGCGAAAAAGCATACACATCACACTTTCAATAACTGGAAATGTATTTTTATATACAAAATACAGGTTAGAAGGAATAGTTTATACTAGTAATGACAGGAGAAGTTTATGTGTAGATAAATCTTAATCAATAGCTTACAATTACAAGTACACATATACAACTATACAATATAGTGTAGTGGATCTGATATGTACATAAATCATCTAAAGAAAGGACAGTGAAAGTGTCCGTACAACACTTTCACTTTCAAATAAATTGAATTATATTGTTATATAAAACAAAAAGACTGAAAGGATGATTTTAGAGTTTTCTGTACTGCAACAAGCATACAATTTAGTAAATGTTTGTTAAATGTAGCATGTTAGATTGATTTTATTGCTTAAACCTTTCTGAGAGCAGTACAAAAACAACATATTCAGACACCTATAACAGATGGAATCTGTTTTATTATTATTAAGAATAAAATCAAGGTTTTTCTATATACAAAAGCATTAGTAAATTCATTAATTTAATATGTATATTCGGAAAGAAAGTGAAAAACTGTTTCAAACCAGTACACATAATATATAAACAGACTATAACAAGCATACATATACCTACAAACAGACTATGACAAGCATACCTATACATACAACACAAACAAAATCAACAATTTAACATATCTTTCATTTCGTAATATAACTTATGATAAATATTTAAACATTCATTTCAATTGTCACTTAACATCTATGAGCTTCAGTCGAAAGCAAAAATGAAGCAGTTTTAAGAATGTATAATTCATATTATTAAGTTTTAATTGTGTTAAGTGAGGAATGTTTTATTTTTGTGACCACAGTTATTTAGACCTTCATCGAAGCTGTTTTATTATATAAAGTATATGTTATTCTAGCTTGAAGATACTTTAAACGTGGTAAATTCAAATGCTCAGAAAAATAGCAAATAGTATATTTACAAACATATTATTCTCAGAATAAAGTTATTTACCAAGAAAGAATTTTAAGCTTAATTAAAAAAAAACAGTTTTGGAATATGCATTAACTATTCATTTTTCGTGACTGCATTTATGCATGTATTTGAAACACAAATAAGTTAAAAATGAACATAGGCAAGATAGTGGATAAAAGCTTTGAATATCTACTAGTCAGATATGTTGCAGACATATTTTTATGAGGAATGATTTATAATCCTGGACATGTTATGAACAGTTATTTATAATTCTGCAATGTAAGACACATTTATGTTTGAGCAACATACTAAATATGTTTTTATGAGCAATTATTTATAATTATACAATGTTAGACACATTTATCTTTTAGCAACAAACACACAAAAACAACAACAGCAAATATATTATAATAACAAAACTCCAATAATGTATAAATAGCAGTTGAAACAGATTTGATCATATGCTGCATAAAGCAGTTAGAAGGGAATTATGTTCAGATAATTCTGCATGAATTCTAATTGGCTTGTTGTTGTATGCCCGGTGTGTGTGTATGTGCGCGTGCGTGTGTGTGCGTGCGTGCGTGCGTGCGTGCGTGCGTGCGTGCGTGCGTGCGTGCGTGCGTGCGTGCGTGCGTGCGTGCGTGCGTGTGTGTGTGTGTGTGTGTGTGTGTATATGAGTGTGTTTTTTAGCAACTAACATATCTTCAATCACTTTGTATTGTTAGAACAATATGCAACACATTAAAGTATAATGCATATCTAAGTATATGCCATATACTGTACTGAACATGATATTAATTCATTTATTCATACATATTTAGTTCATTGAAGTATGATGCATATCTCAGTGTGGGTCATATACTGTACTGAACGCGACAATAACTATTTATACATATTTGGTTAATAAGAAAAACTAAGGCAACAGCGGAATTTTCATATGTATGTGAACCTAACACAAAAACCAGCCTTTTATGGATAAGAAATAACAACCGAAAAAACACAACAGTGGAGGCACGGGTACGCTTCCATACATCTAAATAAGGCATTTTTGAATAGAAACGAGAGCATGTGTGTAAGTAAACAAACAATTACAGCAATGCTTACTTTTGAATTGTTGTACGACAAACTAATTCGTATTTGTTCTATAATATGTTTTACACCATTAATACATTGAGATAGAACACTTTTATTCGAATTGGCTGGAATGTACGACACATATAAATACGTTCTTCGCATGGGATGTTTTGCAGCTGGCGAACGCAATAACGCAGTCAAACAGTACATAAATGGCCCGATCAAACAAAGGTGAGACTTGCATGTAAAGCGGTACAATATGGGTCATTCACGGCGATTTGTTGGTCGGTCGGGCACAGTCGAACAGTACAAATAGGCACAGTTAATCAAAAGGTGAGGCCCCCATGTAGAGCGGAACAATATGGGTTATTCACGGGGATGTGTTGGACGGTCCATTAATTACCCACCATATATTTGTGTACATAATCATGGAACTCGTGACAGTTTATTGTTGAAGTAAACTGCTACACCGCACAAAAAAAGATCGGAGCACCAGTGTTTTATAACAACCGTTTTATTTAAAATTTTCTAGATCCGACTGATTGTTGATTCTGTGTATCTTGGAGATACCTTAGCGGGTAGCCTTTATTAGAACGGTTCCGTCCGATGACCAGGCACTGTCGATGTTCTTGGAGCGTACTATCATACGCGCATTGAAGAGAAGCTGGGAACGCTCCTTTGTTAGATCTTCATTTACAAAGTCTTGATCTCGCCCATCGCAGGTCTTAAATTCGCGCCTTTTCTGGTATAATTTTTGGCGAGCTCTGTAGCTGACAAATTTAACTAGGATAGGTCGGGGCCTTCCACCACTTGCCTTTCCCGATCGATGACTGCGATCAATGTCTTCCAGTCTGACATCTGCACCCACTTCTTTGCATAATTGCATGACGATTGCGTCGGTGGTTTCCCGATTTTCCGGGTCAGCTTCCGGGATCCCTGAGATTCTCAGGCTATTCCTGCGACTGTATTGTTCAGCGGCATCACGAGAACTTTCAAGTTTGAAGACTGTTTCTTTCAATATTTTCTTTTCTTTTACCAACAGTTCATTCTGGTTTTCAACTTCGCTGATTCTATGTGTTAGGGCAGCAACAACACTGTTAACAATGGCATCCACCACACATTTCAGGATCGTTTCCGTATTTGCACACACTGATTGCTGCACTGCCTTGGTAATAGTTTCAATTGTAGCCTGGTCTATGGCACGGCATGCCGTATTCTCGGACATCGTGTCTTTTTGTGATCGCTGACGTTTTCAGGTGTACATAGCACAGACGCACTCCGTTTTGTAGAATTAATTGGTGTCGATGCAATGAAACTCATTGTTTAATAAGAGGTGTCACTGTTTTTATGGGCACAGTATACAACTGTGGTAAGATAGCGTAAACGTGTATACTAATTCCCGTGTAAACAGTATTTCCCGAGCTGTGTATAACAACTATCCACTACTGGTGAGCGAGTATTTGTCTGACGAAATATGCATTTATTTTGGGACAGTTTTAATTCATGAACAAACTCAACGATGAAAATTCGCTTTTCACGTTGACAGTAGTATTTTCCGGACGTTTTTTTTAACAGTGAAATATACGGAGAAATGCTTTATAACTTTATTTAATCTATATTAGACAACAAATAAATAATCAGATGCGTAATTTATATCAAAATAATACCACTTTATCAAATGATTTAGTAATTACAAGAGAATATAAGTAAGGCGCTGAAACAAATACGGAAGCATGACGTTTTAAAGAGTTTACTAGACGTTACGTATCTATGTAGCTACTACACACGTCTTTAACGTCGTAGCGGGTTGAATAATGTTCTGCCAGAGTTCGTCTGCTATAATGAGCAGACAGCCAAAACTATCACAAACCCTGTCTGGGCCCCAAATTTATCGCGCATGCGCACTTCATTTTGCTTCCCCAGACGACAGTTGCATGCGTTTCAGACTATCAACGTAAACATTTGGGGTTTTAACAAAAAATAAACTAACTATTTTTGAAGAAAAACGAAAATATAAGCGTTTATTTGTATCATGACGATAAAATACGAAAACCGGTTACGAAACTCGAATATTTAAAAACGTCCGGATAATACTACTGTCCGACAAATACTCGCTAACCGGTATGTGCTAACAATAGATTCACATCACAAATCACAAAAGAGAGTCACTTACTTAGTTTATTCCAACAGCACATCCAACTCATGATCACATTTCACTTTCACTCATCCCTAGTGCGACACTTTCTATCTTAGAACATTATTAAATTCTAATTTCAATTCTCATTCTGACATATTTTCCACTAACAGTTAAAAGTAGCTTAAGATTCTTTATAAATATGAGCCCAGATAAAGAACAATTAGACCAAAACTGCGGAGTCTGGAAATGTAAAATGGATGGTCATAGTTCGAACATTATGATTAACATGACCCTTGGACTATAGGGGTTGTATTCCAGAAGCATATTAAAATAATTTCACTTAAGTTTAATATTTTAAAATGTTATACCTTTAAAGCTACCAATACAGTTGTTAATCTCTTGATGTAAAATATACAACTGTTAATACTATAGTTGAATTTATCATTAATAATAAATACTTAGTGCAAACTAATAAGTTAAATAAAATTATGAATTTAAGGTTAAGGATAAACTATTACTTAAGATGTTTCTGGAATATGACCCTAGGAGCCTAAAGGCACAATCTGTGGTAATATACATCAAGCTTGTAAGGCAAATAAGGGTGAAAATCAATCTTTTATATTTATAATATAGTAACATGAAATCATCTCTTGATTTATACAAAATGCACTTTAAAATAAACCGCCGCAGACTTTTTCAGATATATTTGTAAGTTTTTAAGAAATATTTGTAAGTTTAAACTAAGGAGATTTACAAACCGAGATTAGCTCGAAGGTGTCAAAAGCCGTAGAGGCTTGCTGAGGCACACCCGAGTCCAATTCCTGGGTAGAACCAGTACTTAGTGTCTTTATAAAATAATACAATTACAAAACTTATCATTTAAGCAGAAATATTTTAAGATAAACATAACATGATTCTGGTATATGGCCCATGGAAGACATCACGTAAAGTCTGAACGAGATGGGAGCACAGGCAATTCGCGCGTTGCTATGATAATAACTAGTAAAAATGTCATTTCTTATGACAAATAGTAAAACAAATGAAAAAATCATACAAGTTTTAGCTCGACTATTCGAAAAATAGGTGAGCTTTCCTTCACGCCCTGGTGTCGGCGTCCGTGTTTGAACTTTGTTAAAGTTTATATTCAAAAGGCTTGTAACTTCAAAACAGCATAGTCGGATGCCTCACAATATGGAATTCCCGCCACATTTTCATAGACATTATGTCAGACAGCCCAGAGAAGCCAATCGCATTCGCTTGAAGGTCTGTCACTAAAACTGGGATGAAATATATGCTTAAATTGATCGCAAAGCTTTGGAAATGTTAGGGCCTAAAGGAATTCGATACATATCTCTATGGTACATGTGGTAGAAAGTTGGTAACTGACTGTCAAGCTCTCAGGTCAGTATTTTCTTGAAGTAAAAGCATTTGTCGTACTGAATGCAAACAGCCAAATAAGATCTTTGCACAAACAGTGCTTTTAACAGATGGTGGGTAGTGGTAATATGGGCAAAACATTGGTATATATAATAATAGACAGAATTAGATTTTCTTACTTTAGTATATGCAAACGCTCACTTGAGTATATGGTAGACATATATATATATATATATATATATATATATATATATATATATATATATATATATATATATATATATATATATTTCTGATTTAGGCATTTGGGGGACCATACTATAATTTCTGCATTAGGGGGACAATTTGTATATTTTTTATTAGAACCGTTTCATGACGTCTGAACATTGTTTAGACAATAAAAGAAACATATATATATTCCACTAGACGTATATACCAATTATAATTTTAAAAAAAACACAACAAATACACGTACAGTTTAAACACGGTTCGAATACTGCAGTAGGCCCATGAGTATACAAATTAATGTATACTAGTAGGCATAAAAACTAAGTCAAAGGTCAACCATAATATTTATATTAAATGTTAATTTTTACATAGGTAAACATTTATAAGCACCAACACATGTATCGAAATTATTCAGCAAATAAATGATATAAGATATAGGTGGTATATATAATATATAGTCCCCTGCATACTTTAGTCATAATATGTATGTAGTAAGAATTTCTAATGTGCAATGCTGTATGAATAAGCATTGCTATTTTTAATTAACATTGCTATTGTGAGAGGTAAATCCAATCATTGCTTCTAATGGAGAACTCGCGTGTAATATTATTTGATCAACGGAGCGAATTCACAATAATTAAAGGGAGGGTAATCCAGCAGGTTCTTAATTGAAATCATGACGGAGTTGTTGACCATGTTAAACTAGTTACTTGTGCCTACCGCACTATTGTTCGCGTGCGAGTTTATACAGGGAACCATTAACAACACGAAACTGAAAATACGGTTAGAAAAGAATAGTGAAATACCTATTTTTGTTATCATGTTGATGAGAGGAAAACCTGAAATTCTATTTATGAAGCTCACAGTTTCAGTTTCGGGTAATGTCCAGGCCAAATAGTTACAAGTACTGCACTGCGAAGAAAAAAGGTAAAGGTTTTATTTTACTCTGTCAATTTATTTATTGTAAAAAGCTCAAACATACTAAATAATAAAGGCACGTTTGCTTGATTTAATGTAATTAGAATGTATTGAATTTACTATGATAGGAAAAGAATAAATGTTTGCAATAAATAAATAAATAATCAATCAATCAATCAATCAATAAAACATATGCATAGTATTCCGCTTGAACCAGTGGGAACATACCGATGACTCAGCGCAAAACTATGCTATATAACTATATAAATATATAGACTTAGCATAGTGTTACGCTGACCCATCGATACGTTAATCTTAAATGTCGGTTTTTTTTTGCATTTATTAAAATTTGTTTTGTTTTTTCGCATGACAATGTGTTATTTCATGATAACTGTTTTTCATTGTAAGTTGAACGTTTGTAAACTCACATTTAGATAAATTGTTAAATGTCGATTAATGTCCTTCCGCCAAACATAGAGTATCAACTTTCTATTTCATAATCATTCCAAAATCATTTACCGCATGTCGAAAAGTATGGATTTGGCATGCATTCTAAAATGTATCATAATGAACTCTGCGTCAACATTTTTTAACAGACGCAATTCCGGTTAAACTGCGAGTATTAGGCGCAACCTCAAACATTCATTTTATTTCCTTCTCGTGTTTTATACTGTATTTTAACCAGAGACGTGCAGTGTTTTCTATTGACAAAGAATAAAATTTATCGTTGTTAAACTACCAATAAACAACCCGAAAGAATAGCTCGGAAACTGTAAAATATCATTTGCATTGCAGTTGCAGAATATGTTGACAGGTTATGCTAGAATCGTTCTGATGCGGTATATTAAACCTCTCGGGTTGACGCCCTCGTTGTTCAATTCCTACGCATCTGAACTCCATATTGTTGTTTATTAGCCGATAAACAACTCAAAATCGGAAATTATTTCTTAAATGACACGTAAATCACATAATAATCAGCTTAACTTAGTAGGAAAACACCAAATACTGTTATAATACAATAAACAAATATTTGGGGCCACATATAAGACACTAGAGTGAGCCTGCACCGATGTCAATATTGGGTATGGAAATAAATTATGTATACATTTTAAAACGAAAGAAAGTGTAGCTTACACAAACAATATGAAATGCACATAAATGTCTTCAATATTATTTTGATTTAATTATCTGACATAGACGGTCACTTTACGTTACATCAATATCAGTCTGTTTCCCAGCTTCTATCCTAATAGTAATCTGTTTACAAAAGGGCAGATTATCCAGACTGCATCAATTCATGAATGCAGTTCAACTGAGATTACCTCGGGCATTTGGAGGAAGTTAGCTGTGCGATAATTAATTGTTAGTATTTAAACGTTTTTGATATAGAGATTTTTTTCGGTTAGAAAGAATGTCAAATAAAACGCATTCATTTAAAAATAAACTGACACACAAATATTTAAAAATATTTAGGTTATTTCTGAATTAGACATTTTCGAACTCGTGACTTGTAATTCACTCGAACGTCTGCCGTATGGAGAGAAACGATATACGAATCAGCCACGTAAAACATAAGAGATTTTATCCTGCTACTAACCCAAACAGTGACCTAATAAAGCGGTGACCGTATAAACTTGTTGATATCCGGCAGTAGATCACGTGACTGTGATATACCGTCATTAGGTATTCCTACGCGCCGGATCACAACTTTGTCGAGCATGACACAGCATAAGTCTACTTACCAGAGCTTTTCATCGATACAAACTTTGTGTTGTCTAGTTTAACAGAGTTAAACAACAAATGAGTTGTTTGTCCTCACATTCCATGTGACTGGTTAACAACAACTTCCTTCCAGTTCCCTTCCATTTCAACACACTTGAATCTGATGCAAGCGGGTTATTCTTTGTGGATAGACTTTCTTTGGTCAACCAATAGAGCATATTCATCAAAGAAATAACCTTTTATATTAATTTCCGATGAAAAGAAATGAAAAAAAGTTATCAAAATTTTAACGTATAACTAAACATTTTATGATTTATTTCACTTTCAGTTACACTGTCCTCCACCCACAACTAATACTATCCGAGTAAATCGTAGAAAATTTAAAAGGGATCAATCTCACCGTTTCCATTCGAGGCAAATATTCCATACACTTTTTATCTGAATGCTATTGCATAATATAATCCATCCAAAACACAGAAACACTAAATATTTATTCCGATTTCATGTATTTTAAACTGCAAAACACTCGCGTTCTGGTTTGACTACATTGTGTAAACTTACAACTCAAAATGAATGACGTAGTTGGTGTGACGTATATTAACTCTTTAAAAACCAATATAATCTGGTTTAAAACAAAGGCAGATTTACTACGTCATTTTCGTGTCGTACTGACATCAGCAAATAAGATTTATTAATATTTTACTTTTGCTTTTTGAAAAAGGTGATTAAGAAATAGAGAACTAATTTTTCCGGGTAGTACGCATTCATGCAAGCGAGTTATTAGGTCGGGGCCCGTCTAGATTTTTTTTTAATTTAAAACTTTAGTGTTTGGTATTTTTAAATTTAATTGAATAGAAATCAGGATAAATAGAATACACGGTAGGTGCCGGGAAGGAGAAGGTTTATCCGGTTCGGCCCGAAAACAAAAATAGGACTCGCTAAAGCTCGCCCTATTTTCATTTTCTAAGCCTCACCGGATAAACTTTCTCCATCCCGGCACCAACCATGTATTCTCTATATACAGACAAATGTTTGTTTTCTTTTTTTTCCTTTTTTTTTGAGTTTCTCAGCAATTGTTTATATAGATATACCAAATGTTATTTCAGTTATTCAGGTGCTCATCTATATATAATAATGCTACTTGTGTCTGTCAAATACCAGTGTAAGTTATGTAGGATCTGACACGAGTTGTCATTTCATACCATAATTTATTAAACGAGTTCAGGAATTTTGTTAGTAAGCGAGCCTTTGGCGAGCTTACTAAAGAATTTCCTGGACGAGTTTAATTAAATTATGGTATGAAATAAAACGAGTGTCAGATCTTTTTTATCACATGCTTTTAAACGAAATAAAACCCTTCTAATTTTACCAAAATAAGTTGGTAAATTCTCAAAGTTGTGTACTGACGTGACGTCATTTCATGTTGACGACGTCATTTCACCAAAATGACGTCATGCGATTGGTCAGTCAAAGAATACGTAGCCAATGAAAACGCTTATAATGTTATCTTACACATGTGTAAGATAGAAATATTCGTAATGGTTGTATTACACGGGAAACAAAGTATAGCATGTGATACAAATAAATCTCTACCGATGTTTACATCAAAGTCAATCGTAAGGTGAATTTTAAAACTCAAAGCCGGGGAGACAGCGAAAATCAGCTAAACAACTTAAGTTGACCAATGTGCTACCTTCAATCTAACTGTCCCAATATCCCAATATCCATTTATTAACATAATCTCGACAGTATGTTAGCACTACGCAGTCTTTTGAAAACATACAGGTCGTGGTTTTTGGATACAACACTTGCATTAAATTTAGAACACCCGCAGCTTTTCATTTCAGCAATTATAACACTAAGCGAAAAAAAGGTTATTTTTGTAGCTATTCCTGGTTATTTGTGTTTGGTGTCTTAAGTTGTTTTCGTTATGCAGATAGGAACTTCTCATGTACGATACTTTTACAGTACAGCAAAGGTATTAGTTCTATTGATATATTTATACAACAAACTTTCTGACCCTGTTTAATTTTATGTGATCTGTACATGGTGTATTTAACTTAATTGTAAATGTGTAGTGTTATTTATTTACTGTCAAGCACAGATGCCAAACTCATAGTACATGTACCGGCCCGGCAAGTACGTCACGAGTAATTCTGACATTCGTATTTCAGATTGAGACGGCGAAGCTAAATTATGGCGAGTTACTCTGGTAAGCTACTTTTTTTCTCTTTAGCTCAACTGCTTGATCATTTGCAGGTATGCTGTCGTGTTTATCCAACTCATTTCAGACATATTAAAGCTTGAGTACCGCATATAGAACCAAAAATTGCAATACAATTGTCATAAGCGAGTACCACTTTTGACAAGCATTAATAATAATATTTGTGATTACCACAATTGCGATCATGTACGAGTATTTGCTGTTTTTGTACTGGAAACGCTTCTTGCCGTCCAAGTGCACACATGGTATTGTAGTAATCTGTGCCAATATTATGATTTTTTATTACTATGTTGGCGCTACCAGTGGCCACAATACCCATTGGCTACTAAAATTTCTAACTAGCTACACAAATTTCTAAAAGCAATGGAATATATATTATTACAATTTCTAAGGGAAATGTTTCTGAAGAATGTGTATTTTTGCGAAATCCAAATTGTTGGTAACTAATTCACTTTCCTGACTACTATCCAATCGCAGTAGTCACGTGTAACAATTATGACTTACGAGTATTACTGCAATGTGCATTACAATTGTTTATTTCTTTTGCAGGATCAATGTCACTGGTAAGGATTGCTTTGATTTTGATAGCGTTTGCTTTCCAGCCGTAAGTACATCTTATGTTCTTGAAGGATGTACGAAAACCATAACAAAATGAGTGTACTCCTATTATTTCAAAGGGTTTCTTCACAGATTTTCGTATTTTTGAAAATGTCATTAAATGTCTTAATTGTCAAAACTAAAGCATCTGGACTAATCAAAACCCATTATTATATAACTAAACATTAAAGTAAAATGATTTGCCTCCGTTGCGGAAGGAACCTACGACTTCCGGGATCAAACACGCTTACCATATCCACCATTCATACTTAAAGGCACTTTTAACGTTTAGGTAAAAGATACCATTGTTTACCAAAATACCAGCAAAATGCTTTACAAATGCTTTATAATTTTATTCATATCAATTGATGGTTATCCATAAACGACACTTTACCTCCCATGCATTTCTTTGCTAAGAGTGTCATGTCCATTCTTTATTACATAGTGTAGCTTTCTTGATGGAATCTGTGACAAAAATTGTCAAAATTGCCAGTTTGTCAGTCTGTGAATAGGTCCCTTTAAACTTTATATATTTTATCGCTTTATCATTATAGAACAACAATATGCGTTGTATAATTAAATCAAAGCCTTTAAGTGTCAAAATAGTCATGCTTTGACAATTTCAGCAACTCAATCAAATTCCCGGCAATCTGCAGTCTTTGTCAAGGGCTTTATCTGAAGATGCTGACATTAAAGCTGATGTCAATCAATTGGTAATTAGAGGGACAAAATGTGTTCAATCTTTCGACCGCATGATGCGTCACGAATATCAGGAGGTGTTCATTCAAAAAGAATTGCTGTTCCAAGCACAAGATGCCGGAAATGTTAATGTTACAAAAATGACCAAATCTGTGTCCGACATGGCGATGGCACTTAAAGCCATTCGGGATGATGTTATGTCTACGCAAAGTAATGTTCATTCAGATATCGAGAAATCCAGGACAAGGGTGAAAGATAAGCGAAATAATCTGGAAAGATATGAATACAATATTTCGAGGATGGAGCAGGAAATACGTGAATTAGAATCGCAAATATTGGTAAGAATTATGTTATTTTAGTTTAGTTTAAACCTATTTATTTAAGCTTGTTGGAAGCCAGAGGCTTAGTGAGACATTATCGAGTCCATTTCCTAGGTAGAACACGGTACCACGACTCAACGAACATTCTAGATCTCAAAATTAGTCTCAACTTAAAAATATTGATAAGTGAGAATGCTTGTTACATTCGAGCTCTGATTTCCATTGGTTGAATGCTTAAGACTAAGTTAAGATAAAGACTAAGATTTAGCTTAAGAGGGTTGTATTCGTGGTGTCTTATGAGAAATATTATTCGAACGCTCCCCGAGTTGGGAATCTCCACCCCCCCCCCCCCCCCGATTGCACGGCGTATACCGTATTCCATTACACCACTGCAACTTGCTGGTTTATAATCGTGTATATTGATATATATTTTCCTTTTCTTCGTCAACTGAATTTCATTGTATGTCCAGTTATGTACATATCGATTCAAAATGTGTTTTTTTATCGGAACACATTTAGTGAAGTTATGTTTACTATTTTGGAAATAGAAAAGACTATATTTTGAAATAGTAAACAATGACGTGTAGCCATCCCGACAGATGAATGAGCCAAAGCCGGCGTTAATGCTAGGTTCCCACTATCACGATTCGCGTCACGATTGAAATCGTGGTCCTAATCGTGGACTAATTGTGGTGATCCTATCAGATCTTATCAGATCTTGAGGTCAGTCGTGGCAATCGTGTTAATCGTAGAAAATTTTTGAACCGTTAACAAATTCTCTACGATTAACACGATTAACTGCGATCAATTGTCCAGCGGGGTCATCGTATCAGATCGTATTGCATCGTAACAAAGCGCGACAAATCGTATCTAATCGTGCATCCAAATCGTGGTGATCGGGATCGATCGTAGACAATAAAAAACATCACGCTCTGTTAAGATGTGTTGTGATCTCAAGAAACAATGAAGTCAATAGTAAAGCCCCGGTCACACTATCACAATTTTGGCTACGAATGCCCACGATTTGCAAAATCTTGGTGATGCGTGGTAAATCAAAAACACATACGTTCTGACATCTGTGTATTCCTTCAAGATTCTTGGGTGATCCTTATCGATCGGGAAGCGCTACGACGGTTTTGAACATGTTCAAAACATTCGTGGCTTATCGTAGCGCCGCTACGATTTTTCCAAAGCGTAGTACCATCCTAGTGCCATCGTATCTCAATCTGGCTTATTCTTACAGCCATCGTAGAGGCATTCGTGGCCGTTCGTGCTTTGTCGTGATTAATCGTGACTGATTTTATGACATATATATTACAAAACTGTACTACGTTATGATACGTTTTGCTACGTATATGGTACGGATTTCTACGCTTGCCCTACGGTTCAGTTACGATTCCAGTAGGATCTTTAGCGGCAACGATCAAGACTACTCACGCATATACACGATGGACCACGACAACGCGACGATTAAGTCGCGTTGCCTGGACGTTTTATGGCGATGTTACTACGCACTCACTACGTTAAACTACGTTGGTGCCACGATTTCGCACGAGGCATCGTGATGTCCAAATCGCCTTGAAGCGTAGAGAAGCATGAGAAATTATTGGCTGGACGTAGGTTTATCGTCATGAATCTTGTTTAATCCTACTACAATCTTAGGAGAAACGTTAACAATCGTCTAGTACCGTAGCGTATACCTGGCGCTATTACAACCTTATTAGGTCGTTTCATATCTTGGTGAAGCCGTGGTGAATCGGCTGCGGTGATCTACAAGTGCCGTTGATATTCGTAGTCTCGTCCTACAACAACCGTAGGTATACGTAGAAAGATACAATCGGGACACTGTGTATCCCGACTAATCACGATTAACACGTCCACGATCAATCGTGGGCTATCGTAGCCAAAATCGTGACTAGTGTGACCGGGGCTTAAGTCGGGCTGTATTTATATCATTCGGATCCAGTCGTAGCTCAAATCGTGATCTCTATCGATCATGATTGTGAAAGACGTCGCGACCACAATCGTATCCTATCGTAACGGAGCGCATTGATTCGTGATAAGCGTAGCGGAACTTATCTGTACGTACTAGAACGTCCTAATTCGGAGAACCCGATCGTGATGATCGTGTCAGATCGAGACCCAATCGTGGATTCGATCGAAACAATCCCAACGGAACGTATGTAATCGTATCTAAACTGGAGATCAGGACGTGACAGATCGCGACACCTGTAATTGACAAATCGTGACCAGATCGCATCAGAGCGCAAAACATCGTACCAAAGCGTATGGACTCGCATTACATCGTATCCAATCCTGAAATCTCAGAGAAATACCACGATCAGCTACGAGTGGCCAATCGTGGCGTTCGTGACTGATCGCACGCTAGTGGGAACCCAGCATAACAGACTAGTCTGTCACTGCAACGAAATTGTGTCCGAAGTGTTCTAGGAGCAACAATTGGTGTTCTTTTGTGAAGTATTGCACTCGTGTATGTTGTATTGTAACTGTGTTGCACTTGTGTTGCAGTTCTGTCAATGACTGTTCGTTGTCTCATATGAAAGTATTCATTTGTTCAGTTTACCAGTATAAAAATATAATTGTCTAGAGCAATTTATCTACCCTACCTCAGATAATATTAGAGTACGTTTTTCTTACGTATATACTTTAGTATAGGATCTGACACGAGTTGTCATTTTATACCATATTTTTTTTAACGAGTTCAGAATTTTGATACTGATCGAGCCTTTGGCGAGCTTATTAAAGAATTTTCTGGAATAGTTTAATACAATATGGGATGAAATGACAACTCGCGTCAAATCTTTTTTATCACATGCTTTTAAACGAAAACAAAAAATCTAATTTTACCACAAGTTGTTGATAAATCCTAAAAGTTATGTACTGACGTGACGTCATTTCATGTTGACGACGTCATTTAACCAAAAAAACGTCATGCGATTGGTCAGTCAAAGAATATGTAGCCAATTATCTTCGTGAGGGCTATATATCAAAGAAAACAAGGTAAAGCATGTATAACAAAATAGGATTGTAATGATCATATTTTTTTATTATCAGAAACAATTTGTCGCAAGTGAGTTTTCGACCATTTTGTCTTCTGTTCTGGATCAAAAATGATACTTCATTATTTGTGCGATTCACTCCTGTTAATACAACAATGCATAGTGCTAATTATGAGGCAATGCACTGGGTTTGTTTAATGTTAAACGATCATTATTGTGCTAAGTGTGATATTGATCATAAATCAAATTGAGATATAAACGTCGCCATTTTGAATTGTGGTAAAGATCAATCAGTGTTATTTTATGGTGTTATACATTTAAATGAAAACCATTATATGGTATTAAGATTATGCACATCAACGTTGCATACATGTATGCTAGTTAATTGGACAATGGTGTATACATGTATATATTTATATGTATGTGTTTTACTATAGAGACTTGAGGGCGAAGTTTACGAGTTAGACGATGCTGCGGAAAAGCTTGAAAGCAGAGCAAGAGAAATTGACCGGGAAGCAGAAGAAAAGACTGGTTGGGGAATAGGTGGAATTGTCATGGCTGCAGTGGGTGTTATTTTAGCGCCTGTTACATGTAAGATAAATTTGCAATAGAAATGTGTGTCTTCTTTGTTGTGTTTATGTTGTAAATATGTTGTATTTTATTCTATATGTGTCCTGAAAATGTACATGTGTCATTTATTCAATAAGTCGTTCATATGGTTACCTTTGTGTAAACAAACCTTATTTTTCAATAAATATTTTAAGCCAGCTTTTCAAACTAACATTCCAGTTCGGTGACTGACATTAGATTTTATAACTCGTACATGTCGATATATTATATGCTTCAACAACTAGTGTCATTGTCGGTAGTAAAGTTTAACGAGTATCTCGTCTTTGAACTTTTCTTGTATTTTCAGTTGGCCTCAGTTTATCTCTTACCGCTACTGGTGGGATTCTGGCAGGAGTAAATCTAGCCAGTGCGGCTGATTGTCGTGATGGTGCAAGAAGAGCTCGAAGTAGCGCGTCCGATAAACGGAATGAAGCCTTCAGGCTACGTTCCAGGAAAATAAGCATGCGAAATGAGATTGACGAGAATAGCAAGAATATTAGCTCAGCGAAGAGAGACATTGGTCTTTGTTTGATATTCAATACATTCGTTGTAAAAATAATATTTACCGTGTATTCATAAAACCTATCAATAAAGACCTATTTATCAATATAAACAATACGAGACTTCAGCTTCATCTGCAGGAGAGAACTCTTATCAACGCACAAGTCCTTTTATAAGACCAGATAGCCAATATCCCACACAACACAGCACAATACAAAACACGTAACTCATACAAAACACAAGTATGAACAAAACTGGGTCACTTGATTTTGAACGGCCAATGCAAAGCACTGCGGTTTAAACTGGTTTACGTTACGGGCACCCGGATCTCACACTGAATGTCCATGAAATGGAAACCATCAAGGCGCATCTCTGATATCAATCTGACTAAATTGCACGATCTTCGTAGCGTATTGGAAGATTTGATTTTAATCCGATTGCTCAAAATATAGACGTGTTTATCAAGATATTTTTCTGAACCTTTCAGAGACCCTTGAAGCTGACGAGAGGACACTCCAAAGTATGCTTGGTCAGATGTATGAATTCATTAACGTCATTGACAATGTTCTGAATGTTTTCCAGGTTAATACCTTTTGTATGTCCAAGAATGTAGTACGCATTGAAAAATGAAATCCATAACATATCACTGTATCGGTCATTGTTCGTTCCATTGCTCGTTTACTTATAACTGGTTTGGTGATAAAAATGTAGAAAATAATAATAACACGTATATTTGCATTAAAGTTCTTATTTCAATTAGCCAAACTAGATTAAACATCCGTACAGAACTAAGAGATATTTATGACTATTTTATATTTTATTTACAGGACGCTGAAACTACACTGAAAGATGTGCATGTGAATTCAGATTCTTTTACGGTAATAAAAAATGCATTTGTGCGAAACCCGACAACATCTGCGACGTTGAGTCAACGCCATCTTCAGAATTTGAAGGTATATTAAAACTTATCGTTCTTATGATGAGCACATTCGTTTTGTTTTAAGATAATGCATTATATTCGCACCAGTAACGCATTCATAGGTCAAAATATTGATATTTTTATTATTTTATTGAGACTTATGTTGCTTTAGAAAGTGTAACCATTTTATATCATTTTGACGCTGCATTGACATTTTTAATTATTTATATATGTATTTATTTACTGTAGGCTAAGTGGGAGGAAATGGAGAATATTCTCTCTCGGCATGGCATAAATCCAAGGCTTACATACTGACATTTATTCGAAGAATTACAAATGGTACATACTGCCTTGGCAATGTGTAAAAAAACTTCTGTTTAAGAAACACATAATGGCAGATTTCGAAGAAGTGTACACTATATGTCTAAATATTGTTGGATGATATATGTGTGTTAAGTTGTATTGTTTAGAATTGATTCTTAGCGTAATGTTGTTGAATGTAGGTACAGAGATCTGGTATTCAGCCATTAGTATCGGTGTATGCTTTTTTTCCCATTAAATCTGTGCGAGGATTGTCTACAAACATGTTTTGTCCGCATTTTACAAATGTTAACCATTGTGCTATATATGAAACGTCCGTATATGTTCCATATACATTAATTTATGTTTACTATGTAAAGAGCTTAATTTGCTAGGTATGGGATACAAGCAGGTCATACAGATGTACACTGTTCATAATTCATTGTTCATAAATAACCCACCGACATCATATTTTGGTTATACATTATTATATACTTTGTACGCATATTCGCTTCTTTAACCTATTTATTTATATACTCGTTT
The DNA here is from genome assembly GCA_027627225.1 of Congeria kusceri. Taxonomy (NCBI): domain Eukaryota; kingdom Metazoa; phylum Mollusca; class Bivalvia; order Myida; family Dreissenidae; genus Congeria; species Congeria kusceri. The sequence continues at coordinate 5,611,045 of CM051037.1, read as the reverse complement.
CATAACAAGCTATTCATGACAAACTGTGCTAGCAAGTTCTTCCGTGATTCCTGCTTCAACAACTGACATAACTGTGATTATGTACTTACGAAGTTGTATTTCTAAGCTATTTAACAGATATGTTTATTATATTGTTCAGAGTTATGTTTAATTATGGTTTACATCGTTCTTATTCTTCCTCACTATGGGCTTACTCTTAACCACGCATTTCAAACGAGTTATTAACGTACGTTAAGTTGCCTTAACAAAACGGAAACTCGGCTTTCAATATATTTTTCATATATTGTATATTTATTTTTTACAAATGATGATGAGATTTAATTTAAGAAATAATTTTCGCATTATCGTTGTTAATCGACCAATAAACAACGATATGGAGTTCTGATGCGTAAGCACGCATGAGAACGACAAATAGTTCTTTATTGGCCAATAAACAACGATAATGCGAAAATTATTTCGATTATAACATGATCTAACAAATATTTTTGCAATTGTGATGGGAACTAAATTTTACTATGCTGCGCTCAGAATCGGGACTACTTTTGTTCGTTGTTCATTGGGAAGTTTAACAACGATACAAAAATCAGCGAGTATCATGCTAGAATATACGTTATCTCACACGTATAGTTGATATATTTTGGCTTTGTCAATATGATTGCATAACACACTAGTTGAACGTGATATTTCTGTTTCAAGGAAGTCTCTTCTAACCATAAATTCACTTTAGGCGGAAAGTGCCGTCCTGGATTAGCCTGTGCGGACTGCACAGGCTAATTCGGGATGACACTTTACGCTCATGCATTAAGACCGGTTTTCCCACAACGCGCCTCATATATATATATAATTTTATATATTTTGTAATATCAATAACAATTTAGTGGTAAGTATGAATGTATGTGCCTTATATATTAAAATAAATAAGACAATTTAATTGATAATTATATGAATAATCTACACAAACACCGCAATTTTAATTAATGGTTTTATGAAATAAAATCAATAAATATATAAAATTTAAAATTGAATCGAAACGTGTTGGTTTCGTATCAAAAATCCAATCGGGTCATCGAGTTATCGATTCATCGAAACAATCGCTGCAGCTCAAAATGCATGTGTTTTTTTTTTGCATTCACCAATTAAAATATTTTCCTATTTAATTATTAATATAGTTTTATTATAAACGGTGGTTTTTACGTCATTCAGAGAAAAAAGACACGTATTTTGTCAGAAACTCGACGGTAAATACCTAGGCTTCATATTGTATGAAGTTTATATTACACTTTAACAAACATATATTTATTATACCATTTTTTAGATTCTAATGTAAGTTCGTTCTTGTGTCAAAATTAGAAATTCATCACAGTGGTAGGTACATAGTTATTTTTTAGTGCTTAGCAATAGCATCGTACGTTTCTATTCAGTAGGTAGATTCGCATAAACATGCAATTGTATATGTTTACTTGCATAAGTATTTACCTTTTTAGTCTTTTTTTTCTACTTGGGTTTTCCATGTGCTATTGTGTTAGAAGTAATTGTCTAAGATTTCACTTACCTAAAGCCACACACATGTAACAAATAAGTGTTGTACAATAACTCAGATACATCTTTAAATACATCTCTATGTTGTGCATTTATTGGTTGGAAAGTGTAACGTGGATAGAGCATTTATTGGTTGGAAAGTGTAACGTGGATAGAGCATTTATTGGTTGGAAAGTGTAACGTGGATAGAGCATTTATTGGTTGGAAAGTGTAACGTGGATAGACAATCCTCGAGAAAGGAGTTAAATTACCCAGACTTAATACTAAGCTTGAAAGTAAACAAATATTGGTTTCCAATTTTTACACAATTTAGTAAACAGTTATGGTTCATACAAAAACATAAAATTAATTATGAAATTTATGGTCGAATGACGAGAGTTCCAAGTCCTTTGTATCTTGGAATCGAGTACTTTTGGTTATTGTTTTTTATATTAGGTTGGGTAAATAATCACAATTTGCATGATTTTCTTGTAGTTTTTATAATGTTGAAATGGTTGATTAGAGTCACGTTTACATATCTAAGCTGAACTGCATAAAAAGTTTGAGATGTTGTACAAAAGCACCTTAAAGCAAAAGTAATATGTCACGGTACGCACTTATATGTGATTTTAATGTATTGGAAGAAGCTGTGCTGTTTGTTTTGATAATATTATTGTGGATGAATGAAACTGCCACAAAATTGTTTGCATGTGTATGTGTTCACGTATTTGCATGTGTTCGACGGACTATAATAAAATGCTTGCCTATATTCAGCTTACAATAACGGTGTTATGGTTTAAGTCATTTTACATATAAATTTTTTAAAGATTCACTAAACAACTACATCAACATTACTTATACTACAAACCTGTGGTATACTTAATCTCTAGAACTACAAACAAGTCTTGGCACATGTGACGATCATTTTGTGAACCTCAACAGCAGGAAAACTCCTATTACAATATGGCATACCTGTCTGATCTCTCGTACTTGCAAGTCTTGGTACACATAATCACATCTGCAACAACATTAAAAATCCTATAAAAATATGCTGTAGCCATCTTAACTGGTACTGGCAATTTCAAAAGCAACTGTTAAAAGTTGATATGGAAGACATGGTTAGCAATGTTCTATCAACTGGTTAGCAACTGATACTACTTCATAAACAAGCTCAAGAAGAGCACAAACAGTCCCACAAAGATTATGAGAAACTTCAAGAATCCCAGGCTTGACCCCTTGACCTCGACCTCAGACCCCAGGGGTCGGGTCTTCAGAGGTCCCACAGTCCGGTCCCACTGGGTCATGATGGCATTCCTGGCCCCTTCCCACTTTCCTGGCCCCTCCAGTCGGAACTGGTACGGCGTGCAGGGTCCGAATATACACTTCCAAGCCAGAACTGGGTCACGAAGCAACATCGCACCTGAAAACAAAGTAGAACCATATTAAACCCTTCTCCGGGGAGGAACTGTTCTGTTCAATGATCAGATTAAACATTAGATTAATGATTGGTATTTGTTGAAGTGTGGATAACAAATATATGAGGCGTGTCATGGGAAAACCGGGCTTAATGCATGCGCGTAAAGTGTCGTCCTGGATTACACTGTGCAGTCCGCCTACAGTGGATTTATGGTTAGAAGAGATTTACTTAAAACAGAAAATACCATAAAAGCGGAAAGTGCCGTCCTGGATTAGCCTGTGCGGACTGCACAGGCTAATCCTGAACGATACTTTACGCACATGCATTAAGCCCCGTTGTCCCACGACACGCCTCACATATATTACAGTAAAGAAAATAAACAAACAAGTTTTTCCAATGAACTATCCTCACAATGTTACAATGATACACTTGATCACCAAAACTATATTATATACTGGGCTGCAGATCTCTTAGCTCTAATACTGAAATATGAAGAATTTTAACAAGATTAATCTTTACCCAACTTACAAAAATATTGCCTCTACAGATTTGTGTGGCAATAGGAATTATAGTAACACTAGTCTAGATTTTTTGTGGCAATATAATTGTAGTAAAACTAGTCTACCATTACGTACCAAAGTTTGGTTTACATCCATTCAATTCTGCTAGCTCATCGAGGAACGGCACAAAAGACACTTGAATCGTGTGCCGCTGTGACTCCACGTATATGTGTGACATTATCGCTGCCTTCATTCCAATGTCTGACCACATCTCAGCCTTTCTGGGTAAAGTCACATCACCCTGTGAATATAAATGCAGAACATTGGACAAAAACATGCTTTTATCATTAAAGGGACCTGTTCACAGATTGACAAATTGATCCCAAAAAGAAACATGCATTTTATATAAACAAGTGTAATAACACTTCTGTCAAAGAATAATATTGGAAATATAGTAAGGTTTTTAAAATCATCAATTGAAATGGATAAAATTATAAAGGGTTTGTAAACGCTTTTTATTGGTATTTTAGAAAACATGTATTACGCATAATATATGCATAAATTATGCGCTTAAATTATTATATATATTTATAATCGGTTTTGATCGTGCACAAGTTTAATTTTACCGTAACAGTATTTTTAGTGGGATTCTCTTTCATCGATTTTACTCTATTCCTGTACGGAAAATAATATATTCATCGTCAACAGTACTTTTATATATTCATGCATAAAGGTCAATTTCAGTATAATGTGTTTGAGCTATACAAACAATTAAAGCCACAGTCCATAGAATATAATTCAATACATCTTAAATTGACATTAGTTCTAATGAACGTTAATGGCGTTTACTCGACTGAAAACTGTTTCTTATTTACAAAAGGCATTTTATAACATCTATGTTCGAAAACGCTTGGCACGAACAGAATACACACTAATGTACAAGCCAATTTACTCCACAGGCATCACCAGCTATTGCATACAGAAACTATACGATAAAAAGTTACGAAAACGTTATTACTTTATCGATTTCAATGCGGTGTTTTGTATTTTGATCGGTAAAATGTCCATTACAAACGAGTTCTGCAAAGTATTATTTTTATAACATATTTCTGGACTGCTGCTTTAATATCATCAGTATCTACAAGGATGAATATTGACAAAGCACTACCTTGAAGACGCGGGTGGCCAGTCGACACTGCAGTTCACTGATAGGCATCAGGGCTCCTATGGGCTGCACAAACCCAATCACTGCCAGCGTCTGCCTCTCCAGCTCCGGCACGAACATGTACTTAAACAACTCAACTTTGTTGTGACGGACCTCGATCAGTCCCTTCTCGAGGAATGGGAACCCAAATGTATAGCCTGTGGCCAGGATTACAACGTCAATATCATCTTCAAAGGTCCTATCATCAAACTTAACACCGTTTTCTGTGAATTCTGCAACATTGGATTTTATCTTCACGGAGCCACATGCAATTCTGTTTGGTAAGTCGTCGTTTACCATTGGATGTTGCTGAAAAATCCTGTGCTTTGGTTTCAAAGAATACAATGCATGGTCTAACTTCTTGTTCACTTGTCCCTCCATAACACTCTGCAAAAGATTAGGCATCATGCCCATCAAAGCGTTGTTAAATCGCGTCACTGTCATGTCCAATGGCAATCCGTGATCGGCCACTCGATTCAAAATCCAGGAACCACGTCTTGTGCTTAGAAATACCTACGTTATTTGATAAATAGTATGATAAAATCATCAAAATCTGTAACTAAAGCAAAACAAATAGAACAAACTTTTTGACAGTATAATATTGAATTATATTTAATCAAGGTAATATTAGAGACTCTTTGTATTGGCACTTGACTTGTCCAGTACTTATAAAAATACTTAATATTTAGTAGTAATATTAAATTCAATGTACAAAACGCTTGAAAAACTCACCAGCAGATAGATTTCAGTTTTTTAGAAAAAAATAAGTATTTGTAATCATTTAAAGTTTCGTAAAGAAAATATTTTTGTCTCGTTACCTAATTCAGCTATATGGGCATTAAGCATACATACCTGGGAGGCAACTCTGCTCAGCTCAACCGCAGCATCCCCGCCGGAGTTACCTATCCCGATGATAAGAACTCTCTTATCCTCATAGCCTGTGGTGTGCTTGTAGTCGTGAGAGTGCAGAACTTTGCCTTTAAATCTGACCCGAGAAAATAACATTAAATACAGAGTTTGTTATACATGCTAAAGCTGACATTAGAAAATAATCTACTATGTTTGCAGATTATACACTTTTATACAATCATTGGTAGTATTTGACAAAATGTATATTACATTAAAAAAACTATTTCCACAAAAACAGACTTACCATGATAATGGTAACAAAAACAATCCTTTAATGGTTTAGTACACTGAGGTATAAAACACATTTGACTATAAAACACATTTGACTATCACCCATTTGCTCTTTCAATAAAATGTCTCTGTCTACTAGTTTAAACACTAGTATGTGGAGTCATTCAAAAAATAAACATAGCGCCACCTTCGGATTACAAGGGTCCGTCTTACATGCGTTAAAGAAGCACATGGGCCCTTGTAATACTGGCGATGGGAATATATGTGGCGCGTCGTGAGAAAACCGGTCTTAATGCATGTGCGTAAAGTGTCGTCCTGGATTAGCCTGTGCAGTCCGCGCAGGCAAATCCAGGACGGCACTTTCCGCTTTTATGGTATTTTCTGTTTCAAGGAAATCTCTTCTAAACATAAATAACACTGTAGGCGGAAAGTGCCGTACGACACTTTACACACATGCATTAAGTCCGGTTTTCCCATGACGCGCCTCATATAATTAAATCTTTGACAACTGATTCTGTAATTTGTGAAGACTGCGGTCACCTGTCCAGTCCAGGAAACTGTGGGATATGTACGTCAGCATGGTGACCTGTGCAGACCAACACTGCATCATACATGAGCGCCTCGACTTTCCCTGTAAAATCAATGTGCCACTGTTTGTGTAGTTTGGTATAGTTTTGTAAAATTTCAGTAAACTTTTGTAAACTTTCAGTAAAAATTGGTACCATTTCTTAGAAAATTTATAAAATTTCATAAAAAATTGCTAAATTGCAGTAAACATTTGTAAAATGGCAGTAAACTTTGGTAAATTATCCGTAACATTTGATAAAATGTCAGTAAAATTTGTGTAAGTTAATTTACAGTGTAAAAGTATTGTGTATATCAAAGTCATGAATGCACAACACCAACAATAACAAATAAACACGAGCTGCGCGCTCGACTTTTCTTGTTACTGGCATTTTTTCTAAAACAAACTGTTTGGATAGTAGGGGCCAATTAAACAAAGTTAATTGATGATTCTCAAGTTTCTGAGTGGAAAGCATTTTCTAATTTTCAAAACAGTGACCTTGACCTTGTCCCTTGCCAAAGTGTAAAAAGGCCCATAATTTTGACAAACTTCAAACTAAAGTTACTAAACTTGGCCTCAAGGTTCATTTTAATATGGGGAATAAATGCTTTAAGTTTGAATGAAATCCCTCAAGCAATTCCAGAGAAACTAGATTACCAAAAAACTTAAACCTAGCCCGGACACCGCTGCCGGGGCGAGTAGAATAGCTTGCCTTTTCTTCAAAAAGCGAGCAAAAAATGTGTTTTTCAAGTCCTGATTATTATGTGAAGAACAATACAATAGTAATAAATAGCATGATTATCTATCATGTTCCCATAGATATGTTAGTGTTCCCAAAATTATGTTGATTTTTTTGGGGGGGTGAATAATTGACAGACTATACTGAAACTTAATATTTAAAATAAAAATTGTCTCATACTAATGCCAGTAGAATACATAAGAGGTGTGACTTGGGAAAACTGCTGAGTAAGTTTGTATGTCGCCATGTTAAAATCCAATAATTATGTAGAACAGTAGTAATATCTTGGATGTGGTGAATAGAATTTATTTATGAGGCATTATTGGATTTTAACATGGTGACATACAAACTAACTCAGCAGTGACATTCTTCAAACCAGACACTTTTCGTTTTTAATTTGACTACTTAATTCGCTCAAGTAGGCACACATATTTTAAAATTTAATACGTATGTGAACATTTACTTCAAGTAAGAGTCATTTCTCATCCTGGTTAATTGGTAAATCCTTTGGATTAGAAAACTGTTTATTATATATTAAAATCTGCTGGTGACTAATTTATAATTGACCTTACGACAAGATTTGATTGACAGATAGTTTAGCCATTGACGGGCATGGCTTGTAAAAACATTTGTTTACTGTCAACTGTGTTTGACGGACTTTATCCTAGGTAGGCATGGTTATAAATCCCATAGTGTATCGTCAATTACATACACTTTTGGCAAAGTTTCTTGAGTTCACTGATAATTAGAGATGGCAAAACTATTTGAAAATTCAAATATTTGATTGAATGATCATTATTTAAATAGTTATTATAGTTAAATAGTTACGTCATTAGAATATTTGCAATTTTTTATTGCTTTTAAAAAAAGTAATTTACTATTTGTCGAAAGTAGTTTTCTTTCAACATAAAAGTAGTTCACCAGTATAAACATAATACCATGTTTTCAAGGTAAGCCCTGTGTCATGTGTCAAACAAAGATATTGAATATACGGGTCCGTGTCAGCAGCCATCGTATAGTCGCCAAGACAATTACATCAGACAATATGAAGCAATTACATTAAACCTGTGAAATTATTAATTAAACAAATAATTACGTAAGTGCGTCAACACATTTAGCACTCATTATAGCTGAGAAATGTGGCCCAAACTTGCCAACAAAAATATGTTGATCGACACGTTTCCAACTTTATCAGAAATATATGCATTGTAGGTTATTGCAAACATTCTTAATTAAAAATATAATCACTTATAATTGGACTTTAGTGGTTAATGGGTATTGCCATCAATGCATTATTAGGATATTGTAATTTGTTATGAAAATACGACGATAATGTGTACTCAAACAATTTACACAATATTTACATGGTGTCGACTAGGTCATAAGTTTTAACGTAGTCAATAGGAATTTATGCGAATATTTGAATATTTCATTGAATGAAAATGCCAATATTTGAATATTTCATTGAATGAAAATGCCAATATTTGAATATTTCATTGAAAGAAAATGCCAATATTTGAATATTTCATTGAATGAAAATGCCAATATTTGAATATTTCATTGAATGAAAATGCCAATATTTGAATACTCATTTTGGGATTCAATGCCATCCCTTAATAAGCACTTTCATTTAATGAGAAATATCTGATGAGTGGCTTTAAAAGAAGCTCGAATAAATTACCTTTAGTTTTGTTTTTGACAGTTATATCCCATTGCCCAGTAGAAATGAATTCTGCATTCCTTTTGACAGACACAATCTGAAATGTAAGTGTTATTTAAGTAAGTATTTGTTCTACACTTACTGGAGATCACACTGGACCGAGGGAAAGGGACAGCTTGGAAAATGTTATTAGTCAAATTTAAAGGAGATGTGTTCTGGGAAAACAAAGCTTAATGCATGTGCCTAAAGTGTTGTCCAGGATCAGCCTGTGCAGCCCACACAGACTGATCCAGGATGACACTTTCCGCCTACAGTGGATTTATGTTTAAAAGAGACTTCCTTGAAACAGAAAATACCATAAAAGCGGAAAGTGCCGTCCTGGATTAGAATGTGCGGACTGCACAGGCTGATCCGGGATGACACTTTACGCACATGCATTAAGCCCGGTTTTCCCACGACATGTCTCAAAGAGATTCAACATAACTGCACCCAGCACATTCCAGAGGAAATTATAGAGGACCGTAAATGGTGCAGAATGTGGTTCAAACGAGTAGGGGGGTAAAGCCTGCATAACGATTAATCTTGACCTTGAAGTAGCTAATTATTTGATACCAGAGCTTCAGACATTGTTGCCATCATTGGAAAAAATCACTTAAAGAAGCATTGAAGTTCTTTTATTTTGAATGCACACAATAAATGTTATTTATATGTATAATAATGTATAAAAATATTACCATACTTTACACACAATTATAACCAAAGAATAATAAGATATGCATTAAAATAGTTTTCTACTGATTATTATAAAAATGGTGTTTAGTAGGCTGGACAGGTTATCAATAAATTCCTGTTACACTTTGAAATTGAAACTATGACGAGCTAAAACAGACAACCTGATAACAATTTCATTTTCTTTCACATACCTCTGTAGGATACTTGATAAACTTTTCAACCAAAACTCTTTGTCATACACAGACAACCTGATACAATCTAAATGGACTATGTCAATAGAATTTTTGGTTTCAAATTGCACTATAAATGCTATTAGATGATAGAAATGCGCTATACTATGATATGTTCATAAAGTAAATAATAAATGACGCTCGTCGTGAGAAAACCGGTTTTAATGCATGTGCGTAAAGTGTCGTCCCGGATCAGCCTGTGCAGTTCGCACAGGCTGATCCAGGACGGCACTTTCCAAGTACAGTGGATTTATATTTAGAAGAGAGTTCCTTGAAACAGAAAATATCATAAAAGCGGAAAGTGCTGTCCCGGATTAGCCTGTGCGGACTGCATAGGCTAATCCGGGACGACACTGTACGCACATGCATTAAGTCCGGTTTTCCCACGACGCGCCTCAAATAATGAAATACATAAGGAGATATTTGATGCAAACTAATCAGCAAAAAATTTGAAAAAATTAAAACCTCAAGTGGGTATCGAACTCACGACTTAGGAGCCAATACATGTATCATTACGAAGAAACAACAGTAGACAACGCTTTAACCAACCGTGGTATTCTGCTGTGTAAGGAAACGTGTGAAAACTATGGTTACACAAAATGCTCACAATTCTGACGTCACAATGTAAACAGGAAAAGTGCCAAACAAACACCACCCATATAATAAATTGATTTTTATCTCAGAATGCAAAAACTCTTTTTCCATTACATGTACCTGAAGTTATTTTAACCGTTATTATATGCCATTATTAAGATCTTCATTTCAGATTATTTTTAAAGAAATTACCCCCTTGCGGCCCTTTTCATTGACATAGTTCCTTTATTTCCTTGTGTCACAAACCTCTGTTGAATACTTGATGTACTTTCGAACCAAAACTCTTAGTTATACGCAGACAACCTGATACAATTTATTTCCTTGTGTCACAAACCTCTGTTGAATACTTTATATACTTTTCAACCAGAACTCTTTGTCATACACAGAAAACCTGACACATTAATTTCCTTGCGTCACACACCTCTGTAGAATACTTGATGAACTTTTCCAGCCCGAACTCCTTGGCGTACATTTTGAAGTACTGCAGTACGTACTTGTTGTGCATGAACACCAGAACTCTTTGTCATACACAGAAAACCTGACACATTAATTTCCTTGCGTCACACACCTCTGTAGAATACTTGATGAACTTTTCCAGCCCGAACTCCTTGGCGTACATTTTGAAGTACTGCAGTACGTACTTGTTGTGCATGAACACCGGGTACTCGGCCGGTATGGGGAAGTCACTGAAACACATGATCTCTTTGCTCGTGTTAATCACCTGAAAAATGGGTGAAATATTATACTAGACTCTGCCGGTATGGGGAAGTCACTTAAATACATGATCTCTTTGCTCGTGTTAATCACCTGAAAAATGGATGAAATATTATACTAGACTCGGCCGGTATGGGAAAGTCACCGAAACACATGATCTCTTTGCTCGTGTTAATCACCTGAAAAATGGGTAAAATATAATACTAGACTCGGCCGGTATGGGGAAGTCACTGAAACACAGTATTATTTTGCTGGTGTTAATCACCTGAAAATGTGTGAAATATTATACTTGACTCTGCCGGTATGGAGAAGTCACTGAAACACATGATCTCTTTGCTTGTGTTAATCACCTGAAAATGTGTGAAATATTATACTTGACTCGGCCGGTATGGGAAAGTCACTGAAACGCATGATCTCTTTGCTTGTGTTAATCACCTGAAAAATGGGTGACATATTATACTAGACTCGGCCGGTATGGGAAAGTCACTGAAACACATGATCTCTTTGCTTGTGTTAATCACCTGTAAAATGAGTGAAATATTATACTAGACTCGGCCGGTATGGGGAAGTCACTGAAACACATAATCTCTTTGCTCGTGTTAATCACCTGAAAAATGGGTGAAATATTATACTAGACTCTGCCGGTATGGGGAAGTCACTGAAACACATGATCTCTTTGCTCGTGTTAATCACATGAAAAATGGGTGAAATATTATACTAGACTCGGCCAGTATGGGGAAGTCACTGAAACACACGATCTCTTTGCTGGTGTTAATCACCTGAAAAATGGGTGAAATATTATACTAGACTCGGCCGGTATGGGGAAGTCACTGAAACACATGATCTCTTTGCTCGTGTTAATCACCTGAAAAATGGGTGAAATATTATACTAAACTCGGCCGGTATGGGGAAGTCACTGAAACACATGATCTCTTTGCTAGAGTTAATCACCTGAAAAATGGGTGAAATATTATACTAGACTCGGCCGGTATGGGAAAGTCACTGAAACACATGATCTCTTTGCTTATGTTAATCATCTGTAAAATGAGTGAAATATTATACTAGACTCGGCCGGTAAGGGGAAGTCACTGAAACACATTATCTCTTTGCTCGTGTTAATCACCTGAAAAATGTGTGAAATATTATACTAGACTCGGCTGGTATGGGGAAGTCACTGAAACACATGATCTCTTTGCTCGTGTTAATCACATGAAAAATGGTTGAAATATTATACTAGACTTGGCCAGTATGGGGAAGTCACTGAAACACAGGATCTCTTTGCTGGTGTTAATCACCTGAAAAATGTGTGAAATATTATACTAGACTCGGCCGGTATGGGGAAGTCACTGAAACACATGATCTCTTTGCTGGTGTTAATCACCTGGAAAATGGGTGAAATATTATACTAGACTCGGCCAGTATGGGGAAGTCACTGAAACACATGATCTCTTTGCTGGTGTTAATCACCTGAAAAATGGGTGAAATATTATACTAGACTCGGCCGGTATGGGGAAGTCACTGAAACACATGACCTCTTTGCTGGTGTTAATCACCTGGAAAATGGGTGAAATATTATACTAAACTCGGCCGGTATGGGGAAGTCACTGAAACACATGATCTCTTTGTTGGTGTTAATCACCTGGAAAATGGGTGAAATATTATACTAAACTCGGCCGGTATGGGGAAGTCACTGAAACACATGATCTCTTTGCTCAACTTAATCACCTGAAAATGGGTGAAATATTATACTAAACTTGGCCGGTATGGGGAAGTCACTGAAACACATGATCTCTTTGCTGGTGTCAATCACCTGGAAAATGGGTGAAATATTATACTAAACTTGGCCGGTATGGGGAAGTCACTGAAACACATGATCTCTTTGTTGGTGTTAATCACCTGGTAAATGGGTGAAATATTATACTAAACTTGGCCGGTATGGGGAAGTCACTGAAACACATGATCTCTTTGCTCAACTTAATCACCTGAAAATGGGTGAAATATTATACTAAAGGGATTATGCTAATGTTTTGCCTCCCACTTGACCAGGGGCAGGGAACTGCCCACATTAACTTATCCCCAATGTTCAAAAGGTTCCCAATGTCTTAAAGAGACCTGTTCACAGATTGGCAAATTCACAATTTTCAAAACATTTGTCATAGATCCCAAAAAGAACAAGAGGGCTATGATGACCCAAAGCACTCACCTGAGAACTGGTACAGATGAAGACCATACTGTTGTGACAGGTTTGAAAATTAAGGTATCTGATCAATACGCAGAGGGGTATAGGACCAATTTTGATTTAAAATATCGGTTAGTGAAATGGCCTAACTAAAGTACGAGTTGGGTAGTGGATGTGACTTTTTTTTTCCTAATGGTTCTCAAATAATTTTTCTCTATATTCTAACCTGACCCTTTTTCATTAAGTCATTGACAATTCTGGAAAATGCAGAAACAGTAGATTTCGATGCCTTTTTTGCAAACAGTTTTGGAGAACTAGTTGCAATGCGATAATTGTGACAGATGGCCGTGCTATAAGGTAAAGTTTTGCTTTTTCTTTGATAATTTTCTGTCCAATGATGATAAATGATGTTAATGCAGGCTCTGAAGACATCAACGTTGCATGTATAAATAACTGCATGCAAGTCTTGCAACTGTTGTAAATCATATTTTATCAATCAATTTTTATGGTCATGCGCAAACTGTGTAAGTTTGGTCAACATTGAATCAAAAATCGTGTGTGCAAGCCAATCATTGATAACTTGTCGATGTTTTTTTCCAAACACATGGGGCAATAACTCTGGTGTTTCTGGCCGATCATGCTTTTATTCGACTTCACCTGTAGTCTTACGTTCATAGACAAACTATACACGGTTGGTGAAGATTGGATGAAAAATGAAGTCTCTATCCTGAATAATATCCATTTTTGCCCATTTTTTTTTACAAACAAAAATTCTGGTGTTTCAGGTCCGATCTTGCTTATATTCGACTTCACCTTTAATGAAGATTGGATGAAAAATGAAGTCTCTATCCTGAATAATGTCCATTTTTTGTATATTTTTTTAATAAACAAAGTGCAATAACTCTGGTGTTTGAAACACGATCTGGCCCATTTTTGGCGTCTGCTGAGATCTGATGGTCATACACAAACTGTGAAAGTTTGGTTAAGATTGGATAAAAGATAAAGTCAAGACCTGATGGTCATACACAAACTATGAAAGTTTGGTTAAGATTGAATAAAAAAAGAAAGTCAAGATCTGATGGTCATGCACAAACTGTGAAAGTTTGGTTAAGATTGGATAAAAGATAAAGTCAAGACCTGATGGTCATACACAAACTATGAAAGTTTGGTTAAGATTGGATAAAAGATAAAGTCTATATGTTGGAAAAAGGGGCAATAACTCTGGTGTTACTGGTGTGATCTGACCCAATAACAATCCCATCCGAGATTTTATGGTCATACACAAACTGTGCAAGTTAGGTCAAGACTGAATAAAAAATGTAGTCTTTATCGCGATAACAGTCCAAATTGTTGATGGCATACGGACGATGGACAGACACCGCCGGAGATGTCTCCTATACCAATAGCTCACAGAGCACTTCGTGCTCATGTGCTCGGGTGAGCTAAAAATGCATAATATATAAACAAACTAAATAACACTACTGACAAATAAATATATTGGAAATATAGCGTCATTTATGAAAAATCAACAGTCAAAATGGATAAAATTATAATGCATTTGCAATGCTTTTCATCAGTATTTTGGAAAACACGGGCATCACTTACATAGCATTATATGAAATATTCCTTTTATATCATTCCAGATGCTTTAATTTTTGCAGTTAATATATTTAAATATTTAATGACATTTTTCAAATATACGAAAATCTGCGAACAAGTCCCTTTAAAATAAGTGATTTCTGACAAACGACTGACTTTCTCTATTTTTTTTATTCAGAATTGATAAATATTCACTTAAACATACTTGTTTAAAGTTTTGTGGCCTAACAATAAATATACCAAAGTAGAGTCAGTAAATGGACGCAAAACAATTAAAAAGTATAAAAAATAAGGTCAACTGAAGCCAGCAAAAATGGCTTGCTCTTCAGGCAACCTACTTTGAAATCCACGCTGCTGATAAGTTACCACCAGTATTATGGTTGTTACAGTCCTTGCCTTATTGTTTTCAGAGCACTAGGCCACTAGTATATTCTGGCTAGTAACTTAGCAAAATAAGGCCAGAGTTTTTTTATTTCTTGTTTCTTTGACATTTTTGAAAAAGTGTCCGGTCGCAGGAGGGAAAAAAACAACAAAAAAACAAAACAAACAACAACACAGAATTGAGTAAATTAATGACTAGAATTTCACAAACAGAAATGGGCAGTGATATTAAAATCTTAATGCATTATTACTTACAAAAATCATATTACACAACATTAACTTAATCACTACATGATAACCATGACATTAATATATTGTTTGTGCATTCCGTGTAACAGGTTGAAACCCTTTTACAAGGTCATTTTCACGATATTGGTTACATTCTACACGTTGTTTTTTTTTGCTTTTTCAAAAAAATCGGGTCGGCGGATCCAAGAACCAAGGAATAAACAAACTCGCGCCTAACTAGCCCGAAAGCTCTTTGACTAGCCCAAAGTCTTGCAATAAAGTACTATGAAATTGCAATGAAATACACCGAATTATGCTGTTTTCAACAGCAATCAAGTATCAATTTATTCTTAAAATGTTGGTAATGTAAATGTGAAATCTACTCGTTTAACTTTTATCACAATGCACTTCAGGTAGACTAAAATTTTCATAAACTAACTTTGTCTGATTGTAATTGTTTATAACATAACATTGTGTCATGATAATTTGCTGACAAAAACACTATCCTGTTGCTGACAAGAACACTATCCTGTTGCTGACAATAACACTATCCTGTTGCTGACAAGAACACTATCCTGTTGCTGACAAGAACACTACCCTGTTGCTGACAAGAACACTATCCTGTTGCTGACAAGAACACTATCCTGTTGCTGACAAGAACACTATCCTGTTGCTGACAAGAACACTATCCTGTTGCTGACAAGAACACTATCCTGTTGCTGACAAGAACACTATCCTGTTGCTGACAAGAACACTATCCTGTTGCTGACAAGAACACTATCCTGTTGCTGACAAGAACACTATCCTGTTGCTGACAAGAACACTATCCTGTTGCTGACAAGAACACTATCCTGATCGGGCTAGTGCATACCAATCTCCACTAGCCCCAAATCAAAAGCACTGGCCCGGGGCTACGGGCTAGTGGCTTACATGTACATTCATATCGAGCTTTTAACATTGGTCTAAATTAAAATATGGAGACTATAATAAAATTAGATATTTTATAAACAGGTCGTCAAACAAAGAGAACAAAGGTCCAATACCTTTTAGATTGGAGGCGTGTCGTGGGAAAACTGGGCTTAATGCATGTGCATAAAGTGTCGTCCCAGATTAGCCTGCGCACTTTCCGCCTACAGTTGATTTATGCTTAGAAGAGACTTGAAACAGAAAATACCATAAAAGCGATGGGGATGACACTTTACGCACATGCATTAAGCCCGTTTTCCCACGATACGTGTCATTTATATTTTAAAAATAAAAAATCACCTCAAAGGCACACCTTTGCTAAATACTGGTAAACATGTTGCAAGCGGAAGGAAGAAAACATTTAATATTAATATAAAAACATGGTATTTGAAGTCAGAATCTGTGCCTAAACACATACTAGTATTAAAGTATTTAAAATCTTCTGGTACAGCTGGTTTTTTTTAGAACACAAAATTGCCAATACTGGTAATACAACAACACATTTCTCTAGTGAATGTGAATGGTTGTTTGTACAGGAGTTACTAGAGGTCTAAAAAAGAGATCAACAATACAGTAATTGGGATGATGAAAATGCTCGCGTTATCAATGCTCGAGTTAAAGGTGATACTTTCCTATAGACATATTAACAATTTAGCTGAGACTTTGAGATGTGCTCGAGTTATCGTAGGTTTTCGAGTTATAGATTCTAGAGTTAAAGAAGTTATACTGTATTGAAATCACCGAACTAACTTACTGTGGACTTCATGACGCTAGCCTGCCCAGATCTGGCTTCATCCTTGTAGTTCCACAGGCCTCCAAGCTCATCTGTGCGCTCGTAGCATGTAGGTTCGAGTCCCTCGTCCAGACAGCACTTGATAGCCGTCAGCCCACTCGCACCCGCTCCTATGATGGCCACCTTCATCTTCCACCTGACTGATAGTACGAAACAGAACAGAACTGTATTTACATTTCAGTATAACAGACTTTGGCATTTACACGGCCGAACCATTTAAATACATGTGTGATGCATTTAAATTGGTTTTTTTTGCTGAAAAATTAATACAAGTCTGCCCTATAAGGAACAACAAACATTTACCTTAGTAATAAAGTAATTTACAGAAATAAAATGCCTCACGGTTAACAAACGCTATTATATATACAAGTATACTGAGTTTAGTATTACTTGTTAATAGCGCTAACTTTTAGGCTAAATTTGCCAATGGCTAAAATGTGAAAAGTTGGATAAAAAATCTGTTTGGCTACATATTTTTTCTTCAGAAAACTCCATGAAATACTAAAACCAGCAGAATGTCAACCTTAGGTAAATTTGGCTATAGATAATTCTCAGCTAAATAGATATGGTTTAGGCTCAATTTCAAAACTAAGTTATGTTTTATAATGGTAATATCTGCATGCTACAGTCACATACAATGACTTTATGAGAAACTAACACTATTTGCTGCCTAATTACACTTTGTATATCCAGTAACAACATGTGGCTAACATATTAGCCTTCAAATCTTATTTGGTTAATATTTCAACTTACAGTGAGAGGTATAGCACAACTCAGCTATTCTGAATTCAATAGGGCCTGAAGCAGAACAAATAAATATGAATGGTCATGACTTACATCTATGCACCTCTCAATATTTCCCCCCAGGGGGGGAGCAGGGGGCACACCCAGGGGAATCTGACTATTGTATTTTTTGGGTCCTAATTCGCACCCTAGAGCCAAGCATTTTTATCTAAATCCCCTCAATGGGGGATGCTTAATTGGTGTATCAAATGGCCCGGGGGTTAATATTACCGGGATCTAAAATCCGAACAAAGTCTGTTTCCCGGGTCCCGGAATCATTTGGTGTGTCAAATTCCCGCCTGTTGGGTATTGCTTTTAGTCTAAAGTCTGTATATGCCCGTCGCTCCACCCCTGGGGGAAAATATTGTTACCAGTAGGTGCATTACTGTTATATGCACATTTAGTAAAGTACTGTCCTTTTGTAAAATAAATCAATCAAGACTGTGTACTGTCATTCAAATGCAACTGATCATTTTCACTTTTGGTTTTACAATAAATATACCATTGAAATTTTGTGAAAGAAAGATAATTTTGTGAAAGAAAGATAATTTAATGAACAAAAACTGAGTCAAAGTTACAAGTACTTATTTAATTATTATATTTTTTTCTTATTTTCTTTGTACAAAAATATATGTTTCCAATCAATATTTTATTTTCATTAGATAATTTGTCCTACGGTAATTATATTTGATGCAATACATTTCCAAAAATACTACCAGCAATATTTAAGAAATAATTTTTGATTTATCTGCCAATAAACAACGCTTTGGAGTTTCTGATGCATAGGAATTAATAGCCACGCATCAGAATGAAAAATCATTGTTTATTGGCCGATAAACAACGATAATGCAAAAATTATTTTGATTCTAACATGATCTGACAAATATTTTTGCATTGTAATGAGAACTACATTTTACAATGCTTCGCTTAGAATCGGGACTACTTTTTGTGTTGTTTATTGGGTAGTTTAACAACATTAATTGTGTTCTTTGTCTATAGAAACATCAGCGAGTATCATGTTAGAATACTAAGGTACTTCACTAGAAATACCAATAATTTATAACTGCATAAATGTAACACCACAGGTTCTATGTTAACTCTTAGTAATAATGTAGCACATACAAAAATATGGCTCCTGATTGTTCCCTAGCAGTAAGTTCAATAACCGTTGTGGTTTTCAATTTACAAACAATCAAATTTTGTGTTGATGTGTTTAAAAAAAAAAAATCTCATGATATACTATATCATTTACACTTTATCCTTCTTTCCTATAGATTCAGCCATTCCTATAGATTCAGCCACCCCAAGATAATGGAAATTAACTATTATTTCTTATAAAACTTGTGTTAGTTATCTGAATTGAGACTATTCACATAAATTTTCAGATTATGTTTGAGAAAATTAAGATTTTTTAAAGAAATTCCCCAAAATTGCTACACACTTTGTGCATAAGCCAAGAATTTAGTAAACATTCATTTTCAAACTGTATGCTAGTGCGTGTTAGTCTAATAAAGAATGCTTCTAATGAATTGTATCAAAATTGTAACAACATTTTAGCATTTTCTAATCAAAATGAAGACTGAACCAAATGATAGGAAACATCTGACAAATTCATGGTTGCTAGGGTATCTTCCAAGAATTGGTCAGTAACTTAGTGCATGGCTGATCTCTACATTATCTGGCCTTTATTTAGTAGGAGAAACCTTAAAGTTATAGGCCTTTCCCAAAACTAGGTTACTTCACTTGCGTAATCACGCGTGATGTCCCCTGTTCACTTCCGGCGATGTTTATTGGTAATTAACTCGGGATAAGCGTTTTGATATTAACCGAAAACATGCAGTATATTAGATTGTCAATCTTAAAATTGTGTTCATGTTGTAAAAATAAATTTACAAATATCAACATTCGTATATAATATACATCATGTACTTTATTTATCAATTTAATTAAATTATAACTTTTATTTTAACAATATTGTCTACTCTTTGCAGATTGACAAACAAACGTACACAGTACGTTTTACGGTTATTATGCAACAAAACACAAAAATAGCGAATTCAGTATCTAAACAACTTATGCCTTCATCATTTATTAAATTTGCATTATTAAATAAAATGTTAACAAAGCTGTTTTTGGTAAAACGTTAAGTAAGTCTAAGCTAACATTCTTCTGGCGACTAAAATTATGAAAATAAGGTATCATCACAGAAAGTTTGAGCGTAATTGCGATGTTTTTGACAGCAACTTTAAAGCTTTTTCCATTGCAGATATTCTTATTGTGTGCTAAATATTATACGGTGCTTGAACAGGCTTCGCTTTAATCATAAAATATAATGTAACAAAACAACTATCATTTTAATTACTGTTAACACAATATCAAAATAACTAAAGATGATGTCACTCCTCATTAAATGTTATAACTGATGTTGTATTAAAGAGATTAAGTAAGTAATTTGTTTATTATTGTGTCATGTGTTAAAACAATGTTCATGACAACTTCATATAATCAACGAAACAAATAACACCCGACCCAATTGGTCTATATGTCACCAGGAAATAGATATGTCGTGATAATTATGTACGTAATAGGGTGAGTATCTATAATAAAACAGACATAGATATATACATTTTGAAAAATGTTTACACAATTCAGAGTAAGTAATTAACTAAGTTGTCTCTGCATGTAGATCTTTATCATCAATGCATTACGCAATTGCACCGATTAGCGGTATTGTTCTAAGGGCAATTTGATAAGATCCCAGGGGTTTGTGGCTTTGGTATTTTTATGACCCCCTCTTCAGTCAGATAACTAAGTATCCATTGAGAGAACATGTGGTGGCATTTATGTATGGAAAACAACCATTTAAGATGAGACAAGGAGACTATTAATTTTTTTCTGGATACCTGTCATAGGAACATGTGGCCTTAGTAATGAGTTTAAAAGGATACTACATTTAGTTCTAATAATTTATTTTTGTAAGATATATCCTCTATGAGTTTTTTTTATAATATTTAATCAAAAACATATGGTTTTAAAAATGTCCATTACAAGTTTTGAAAGCCGCTTGGTCTTAGATCTATAATACTTTATATGGCAAGCTAGGGAAAACGTCGCCGGAAGTCGTGTTTTAAATATGGCGGATGTGAATTCGCAATAACGGGAGGTAATTTCCAAGGGAGATCACCTAGTTTTGGGAAAGTCCTATAGGTAAGTCTCACTGGTGTTGAAACTGTGTTCATTTAGGGTATAAAAGCAGTTTAGCTCTTAAGTGGCTGAATATACAGGAAAAGAGGCTATATTGCTAAAGAAAATCACTTTCGTACACATATAACACTGTAAAGCAGTGTTTTTTTAGGGCCAATTTGGGGCAGAAATTCTGCCCCATTCCCCTGCTTAAAAAGAATATATATTTCCCCTATATTTACCTGAAAATTTCCCCTCAAAATATAAGCTTTATTTTAAAAAAAAATTGACCAAAATCGGACAAAAACTGACTAAGATAGAGGAATTTTTGTAAACAATCCCAGAAATTTTCATAAAACCAAGTTGGTGCATAATCTAAGTTGTAATTTGTGACAAAACAATTCATTAATGTTTTATAACTAAGTAGAATATAAACATGTAATAATGTTTTTCCCCCAAAAAAATTCCCCTTATGGCGTAAAATTCCCCATCTGAAAGGCCCCGCAACCTTTCCCTCAAAGGAGAGAAAAAACACTGCAAAGTGTACAGATTATCCACCTTATATTTTTTTGACATTTATGGAAAAACTGTAAAGTCAGAAGCAGAAATCAAACAAAAATAAAATCCTATATTTAAACATGAAAAAACCATGACAATAATTACAATAAAAGTAATATAATGCCAAGTTTGTTATATAAAGACATAGATAAATTACAGTAAGTAGCAAAAAAATTTACCATGGAACAATGAATTGGAGTAGTGTTTTAGAAGTCAAGATCATGTCATGTTGAATTAATATGATTGCTTGCCTGGGTTATTACATAATTACTGTGAATGCAAGAAACTAATTTATCCATACGAAACTCATAGAATACTAATTTACTACTAATCCAACAACTAACTTGGTAAATTATTGAGTTACTGTGAAATCTATTTGGTTATCTCAAATATTGCGTATAACTGTTTTAAGGCTATAAAAAGTAATATAAATTCATAAATCAAAGATTATCATTAATCATTATGGTGTTAAAAAAACAACAACATGTTTATTAATGCCTTATTTAAATAATGATAAATATAAAAGTATTTGGTGTATATTATAACTGCAATCATCCCTTTATAGCTGACATACCTGAATATTTTACAAACTAAATGTTTTCCCTATTAAATTATCACAAAATCAATATGACTGCATATCGTTCAACTCCGTTATCTGTTCATACATGACAGCCATGACCCAATTTAAACATGGAGATTTTGAAAACAGGAGAGGTAATATGACTGAATCTGATATTCATCTAAGAAATTGTTTGAAAACAGGGGAGGTAATATGACTGAATCTGATATTCATCTAAGAAATTGTTTGAAAACAGGGGAGGTAATATGACTGAATCTGATATTCATCTAAGAAATTGTTTGAAAACAGGAGAGGTAATATGACTGAATCTGATATTCATCTAAGAAATTGTTTGAAAACAGGGGAGGTAATATGACTGAATCTGATATTCATCTAAGAAATTGTTTGAAAACAGGGGAGGTAATATGACTGAATCTGATATTCATCTAAGAAATTGTTTGAAAACAGGGGAGGTAATATGACTGAATCTGATATTCATCTAAGAAATTGTTATCTACCTTATACAATCATTCTGATTAAATGAACAATCGTTCTGCATGCTCTTCACTCCTTTTTAACGTGGAAACTTCCGCCAGGTAAACATTTAATATAAATGATAAAATAATTATTAAGTGTTCAATACAGCGTCTGCGACGATACAACTCAGTCACGTGTCCTTTCAGTGCTCATATATGAATTGAGATTAATTGATTTTCTATTCATTTGTTTGCATTGCACCATAGTGTAATAAATCGGACGTGCAACGAATTTAGTGCTAGTTTTTATTCGGGGATAAATTCGCTGGAACAACATTGCCCATATAAAAAGCATCTCAATGTTTTCCTATGACTTGCAAGTATAGCTAGGTTGCACCATTGACTAAATTCAGTGCATTAATTCATTTACTTTATAGTACATTGAATCATAGATTCGTTACTATATATAACCGTTGACTATCCAGTATGTAGTGAATTAGTGACCCTTAAGTACATTGTACTTTGAATTATTCCATGACTTGTCACTACATTGACTCATATTTTGTACTAATTGAATCATTGACCCCTTAGTAAATTAAATCTGAAGAATGTGTTATCATTGAGTCCTTGGTACATTGAATCATTGACTCTTCAGTACATTGCATCATTGACTCTTTACTACATTGAATCATTGTCTCTTCACTACATTGCATCATTGACTCTTCACTACATTGCATCATTGACCCTTTACTACATTGCATCATTGACTCTTCACTACATTGCATTAATGACTCTTCATTGCATTGCATCATTGACTCTTTACTACATTGCATCATTGAATCTTCACTACATTGCATCATTGACTCTTCACAACAGCGCATCATTGACTCTTCACTACATTGAATCATTGAATCTTCACTACATTGAATCATTGAATCTTCACTATTTTGAATCAGTGACTCTTCACTACATTGAATCATTGACTCTTCACTACATTGAATCATTGAATCTTCACTACATTGCATCATTTACTCTTCACTACATTGCATCATTGAATCTTCAGTACATTGAATCATTGACTCTTCAGAACATTGAATCATTGACTCTTCACTACATTGAATCATTGACTCTTCACTACATTGAATCATTGACTCTTCACTACATTGCATCATTGACTCTTCACTACATTAAATAATTGACTCTTCACTACATTGCATCATTGACTCTTCAGTACCTTGCATCATTGACTCTTCACTACATTGAATCATTTACTCTTCACTACATTGCATCATTGACTCTTCAGTACCTTGCATCATTGACTCTTCACAACATTGCATCATTGACTCTTCACTACATTGAATCATTGAATATTCACAACATTGAATCATTGAATCTTCACTACATTGCATCATTGACTCTTCACTACATTAAATAATTGACTCTTCACTACATTGCATCATTGACTCTTCAGTACCTTGCATCATTGACTCTTCACTACATTGAATCATTGACTCTTAACTACATTGCATCATTGAATCTTCAGTACCTTGCATCATTGACTCTTCACAACATTGCATCATTGACTCTTCACAACATTGCATCATTGAATCTTCACAACATTGAATCATTCACTCTTCACAACATTGAATCATTGAATCTTCACCACATTGAATAATTGACCTGTACATTTTTTGAGTAATTGAATATAAAGTACTTATATCATTGAATAATTGTCTCTTAATGTCATTGCCTTTTGACTCTATTGGTTCTTAGTGCATTTAATGAGCATTTTTTTTGGCACAGTGACATATTTTGCATCAGTTTCTCATATGTACTTGTACATAAATGTTGCTGACCTTATGTTGGAGAACTTTATTTTAGCAGAAGCTTAAACAAGTTTTCAGAATGTCACAAACATCACCTTAGGAATGGAATGTCTAGACGGCACTTATTGACCAGAATATCAGAGTGGTAGGCAGCTTGCACTGCGACTGAAGGTAAATACATTCTTTCTGTGTCTGTTTAGGCAAAGATGAACAATGTTTTTTTTAACGTAAACAGTGCTGTTACATGTAAAAAATTGATTTTAAGGCATAATTATGTCATTTTGCAAATGAAAAGTTGGATTCACATGAGAAGTTGGTTCCACATGGAATCCCTTTTTTTATGCTTTCTGGTGGTTTATAAGGAAATATCAGTGAAATAAAATTGGTTATTCACTGTTTAAAACAGTGGAAATTACCACTTTGATAATGGAACTACTTTTTCACTGGGAAGTCGGAAAAATACCACACTAACACATATTTAAGCATAAAAGAAAAAGAAAATTTGTTGGTTTTGGTAGAATATCAATTTTTGATTTATGCGTGACCATAGAAAATAAATATATAGTTTCATCCGTGGCCCCTCCATTCGTGAAAATATAAATTCCTATGATCACTTGTGACTTACAATTGATATTTTACCAAAACCAACAAATTAAAACAAGTTGCCTCAAATCACTTGGAAATTGACAAAATTATAAACTTGATAGAAGTTTGTTTATTTATTTTGATTTTTTGCCGTTTTTAACAGTATTTCAGTCATATCACAGCGGTCAGTTAACCTTCTTACACTTAGCCGATCTAAGCGGTTTACCAGTACTAAGTGCACAGACTTATGCCAGTAACTGACAACTGCCCTACTTGAATCAGTGGTAGGGGGAGAATGGCTGTAGAAATAATTTCATGACCAATCCTCACACAAGTTATGTGGCCGGACTGGGATTCAAACTCACGATCCCCGGATTGACAGTCCAGCGTTCTACCAACTGGGCTAGCCGGGCCCGGTTTGATAGAAGTATGGACTCCAATTAATGTTCAGTTACTCATAATAAGTAGTGATCTTCACAGCACACATGCACTGATCTGTACTCTAATTATCATGTATTTCAAATAAAACTTTAATGGATAACAATTATATGAGAATAGATGTTACAGTGATTGGGAGATAGCAGTTATGGTTCTACTCATCTGGTTAAATTGAGAAAGCTCTTTCTCAAATACATCCAGTAACTGTTTTTCAATCATTAGTTGAAACGGTCGATTATAAGACCACTACTAGTCTAAGAAATGCATTTTTTAAACCATTTTTTAAGGAATTTAACAGTGCTGTATTTGTCCCAGTCTTATATTTTGGTATTTTTCCCAATTCAAGGGGCATGGGCGCTATGTTCTATACCTAATTATGTAAGAAAAGTGTGCATGAACTGGTCACGTGCCTAACTGCATATTAAGCGTTTATGTGAACAAAATGACGTTGGACGTCTTCAAATTGTGTTTTAAAATGAGGCTCTATATTTAATGCATTATTCGTTTTAATATTTTTGAATGTCAAATTGTGAAACGGATTAGAGAGAATTACCGGGATAAAAACAATAATGAAATGTGTTAAAATTTCCTGGCAAGCGCTAGAATTTGTTGCCAAACACTTTTTTAGTTGTTAGTAAGGTACAAACTCCGCCCTAAAAATATTTGGTTAACTAATGAGATCCTTGTGGGTGGGACTACATTGTTAAGTCACTTGTCAATCACACTGTTGGAAGTGTGACCTTATTGATCAATACGGTGTTCATTTATGGCCCATCGATTAAAGATCTGTGTAATTAGATAAAGGGATTAAGGGTTGTTGCTTTGAAAATTAAGGCATGTCGGCGTTATTTAAGCATGTCGGCAAACAACTAACTGCTTTGAAGGCATGTTGGGCCCGACAAGCGATACAGGCCTGTGGGAAACTCTGGAACTCGAGATTATACTGGAGATCTGTCGTAGGACACAAAGTACTGGTTCTACCCAGCTAGTCTGCTGGAGATTATACGGGTGATCTTTCTTAGGATACAGAGCACTGGTTCTATCCAGCTAGTTTGCTTGAGATTAAACTGATGATCTTTCTAAAGACACAGAGTACTGGTTCTACCCAGCTAGTTTGCTTGAGACTATACTGGAGATCTTGCTAAAGACACAGAGCAATGGTTTTACCCAGCTAGTTTCCTTAAGATTATACTGGTGATCTTTCATAGGACACAGAGTACTGGTTCTACCCAGCTACTTTGCTTGAAATTATAATGGAGATCTTTCTAAGGACACAGAGCACTGGTTCTGCTCAGCTAGTTTGCTTGAGATTATACTGATGATCTTTCTTAGGACACAGAGCACTGTTTCTATCCGGCTAGTTTGCTTGAAGATTATACAGTAGATCTTTCTTAGGACACAGAGCAATGGTTCTACCCAGCTAGTTTGCTTAGATTATACAGTAGATCTTTCTTAGGACACAGAGCAATGGTTCTACCCAGCTTGTTTGCTTGAGATTATACTGGTGATCTTTCTTAGGACACAGAGTACTAATTCTATCCAGCTAGTTTGCTTGAGATTAAACTGATGATCTTTTTAAGGACAGAGAGCACTGGTTCTATCCGGCTAGTTTGCTGGAGATTATATGGGTGATCTTTCTTAGGACACCGAGTACTGTTTCTACCCAGCTAGTTTGCTTGAGATTATACTGGTGATCTGTTGCAGGACACAGAGTTCTGGTTCTACCCAGCTAGTTTGCTTGAGATTATACTGGTGATCTGTTGTAGGATACAGAGTTCTGGTTCTACCCAGCTAGTTTGCTTGAGATTATACTGGTGATCTGTTGTAGGATACAGAGTTCTGGTTCTACCCAGCTAGTTTGCTTGAGATTATACTGGTGATCTGTTGTAGGACACATAGTTCTGGTTCTACCCAGCTAGTTTGCTTGAGATTATACTGGTGATATGTTGTAGGACACACAGTTCTGGTTCTACCCAGCTAGTTTGTTGTAGGACACATAGTTCTGGTTCTACCCAGCTAGTTGGCTTGAGATTATACTGGTGATCTGTTGTAGGACACAGAGTTCTGGTTCTACCCAGCTAGTTTGCTTGAGATTATACTGGTGATCTGTTGTAGGACACATAGTTCTGGTTCTACCCAGCTAGTTTGCTTGATATTATACTGGTGATCTGTTGTAGGACACATAGTTCTGGTTCTACCCAGCTAGTTTGCTTGAGATTATACTGGTGATCTGTTGTAGGACACAGAGTTCTGGTTCTACCCAGCTAGTTTGCTTGAGATTATACTGGTGATCTGTTGTAGGATACAGAGTTTGGTTCTACCGAGCTAGTTTGCTTGATATTATACTGGTGATCTGTTGTAGGATACAGAGTACTGGTTCTACCCAGCTAGTTTGCTTGAGATTATACTGGTGATCTGTTGTAGGATACAGAGTACTGGTTCTACCCAGCTAGTTTGCTTGAGATTATACTGGTGATCTGTTGTAGGATACAGAGTTCTGGTTCTACCCAGCTAGTTTGCTTGATATTATACTGGTGATCTGTTGTAGGACACACAGTTCTGGTTCTACCCAGCTAGTTTGCTTGAGATTATACTGGTGATCTGTTGTAGGATACAGAGTTCTGGTTCTACCCAGCTAGTTTGCTTGAGATTATACTGGTGATCTGTTGTAGGACACACAGTTCTGGTTCTACCCAGCTAGTTTGCTTGAGATTATACTGGTGATCTGTTGTAGGACACACAGTTCTGGTTCTACCCAGCTAGTTTGCTTGATATTATACTGGTGATCTGTTGTAGGACACACAGTTCTGGTTCTACCCAGCTAGTTTGCTTGATATTATACTGGTGATCTGTTGTAGGATACAGAGTACTGATTCTACCCAGCTAGTTTGCTTGATATTATACTGGTGATCTGTTGTAGGACACATAGTTCTGGTTCTACCCAGCTAGTTTGCTTGATATTATACTGGTGATCTGTTGTAGGACACAAAGTTCTGGTTCTACCCAGCTAGTTTGCTTGAGATTATACTGGTGATCTGTTGTAGGACACATAGTTCTGGTTCTACCCAGCTACTTTGCTTGAGATTATACTGGTGATCTGTTGTAGGATACAGAGTACTGGTTCTACCCAGCTAGTTTGCTTGAGATTATACTGGTGATATGTTGTAGGACACACAGTTCTGGTTCTACCCAGCTAGTTTGCTTGAGATTATACTGGTGATCTGTTGTAGGACACAGAGTTCTGGTTCTACCCAGCTAGTTTGCTTGATATTATACTGGTGATCTGTTGTAGGACACACAGTTCTGGTTCTACCCAACTAGTTTGCTTGAGATTATACTGGTGATCTGTTGTAGGACACACAGTTCTGGTTCTACCCAGCTAGTTTGCTTGAGATTATACTGGTGATCTGTTGTAGGACACAGAGTTCTGGTTCTACCCAGCTAGTTTGCTTGAGATTATACTGGTGATATGTTGTAGGACACACAGTTCTGGTTCTACCCAGCTAGTTTGCTTGAGATTATACTGGTGATCTGTTGTAGGACACAAAGTTCTGGTTCTACCCAGCTAGTTTGCTTGAGATTATACTGGTGATCTGTTGTAGGATACAGAGTTCTGGTTCTACCCAGCTAGTTTGCTTGATATTATACTGGTGATCTGTTGTAGGATACAGAGTTCTGGTTCTACCCAGCTAGTTTGCTTGAGATTATACTGGTGATCTGTTGTAGGACACACAGTTCTGGTTCTACCCAGCTTGTTTGCTTGAGATTATACTGGTGATCTGTTGTAGGACACACAGTTCTGGTTCTACCCAGCTAGTTTGCTTGATATTATACTGGTGATCTTTTGTAGGACACATAGTTCTGGTTCTACCCAGCTAGTTTGCTTGAGATTATACTGGTGATCTGTTGTAGGATACATAGTTCTGGTTCTACCCAGCTAGTTTGCTTGATATTATACTGGTGATCTGTTGTAGGACACACAGTTCTGGTTCTACCCAGCTAGTTTGCTTGAGATTATACTGGTGATCTGTTGTAGGATACAGAGTTCTGGTTCTACCCAGCTAGTTTGCTTGAGATTAAACTGGTGATCTGTTGTAGGACACACAGTTCTGGTTCTACCCACCTAGTTTGCTTGAGATTATACTGGTGATCTGTTGTAGGACACACAGTTCTGGTTCTACCCAGCTAGTTTGCTTGATATTATACTGGTGATCTGTTGTAGGACACAGAGTTCTGGTTCTACCCAACTAGTTTGCTTGAGATTATACTGGTGATCTTTTGTAGGACACACAGTTCTGGTTCTACCCAGCTAGTTTGCTTGAGATTATACTGGTGATCTGTTGTAGGACACAGAGTTCTGGTTCTACCCAGCTAGTTTGCTTGAGATTATACTGGTGATATGTTGTAGGACAAACAGTTCTGGTTCTACCCAGCTAGTTTGCTTGATATTATACTGGTGATCTGTTGTAGGACACGCAGTTCTGGTTCTACCCAGCTGGTTTGCTTGAGATTATACTGGTGATCTGTTGTAGGATACAGAGTTCTGGTTCTACCCAGCTAGTTTGCTTGATATTATACTGGTGATCTGTTGTAGGATACAGAGTACTGGTTCTACCCAGCTAGTTTGCTTGAGATTATACTGGTGATCTGTTGTAGGATACAGAGTACTGGTTCTACCCAGCTAGTTTGCTTGATATTATACTGGTGATCTGTTGTAGGATACAGAGTTCTGGTTCGACCCAGCTAGTTTGCTTGAGGTTATACTGGTGATCTGTTGTAGGACACACAGTTCTGGTTCTACCCAGCTAGTTTGCTTGAGATTATACTGGTGATCTGTTGTAGGACACACAGTTCTGGTTCTACCCAGCTAGTTTGCTTGAGATTATACTGGTGATCTGTTGTAGGACACATAGTTCTGGTTCTACCCAGCTACTTTGCTTGAGATTATACTGGTGATCTGTTGTAGGATACAGAGTTCTGGTTCTACCCAGCTAGTTTGCTTGAGATTATACGGGTGATCTGTTGTAGGACACATAGTTCTGGTTCTACCCAGCTAGTTTGCTTGAGATTATACTGGTGATCTGTTGTACGACACAGAGTTCTGGTTCTACCCAGCTAGTTTGCTTGAGATTATACGGGTGATCTGTTGTAGGATACAGAGTTCTGGTTCTGCTGAGCTTGTTTGCTTGAGATTATACTGGAGATCTTTCTAAGGATACAGAGTACTGGTTCTACCCAGCTAGTTTGCTTGAGATTATACTGGAGATCTTTCTAAGGATACAGAGTACTGGTTCTACCCAGCTAGTTTGCTTGAGATTATAGTGATGGTCTTTCTTAGGACACAAAGTACTGGTTCTACCCAATTTTAGCAGACGTATTCACGTAAAATGTCTGACACATGTATTTCCAATTAGTATTATTAAGGAGACCTGTGTAGGCACTATATCAGTCATTTGCATGTATTTTGAAATAAATAATATACACTCCACAAAAGTTATAATGCACCAAATGAAAATAACTGGAAATTGTTGTATTTTCTTTATTATAAGAATTTCAGCTTGAAGTGTCAGCTATGATTATTTGAGTTATACATGCATGTGTCTGTACCAAAACATTGGAAAAAATAAGCATTTCATGTTTATCATGGCACAGCTGAAATTCTTATAAATAAAGAAAATACAACATTTTCCATTTGGTGTGAAAATAACAAAATATTAAAAAATTAATGTACTAGGTGTTAGGTCCAAGAGTACTAAAATATAAATGTGGCTTGTCATGGGAAAACTGGACTTAATGCATGTGCGTAAAGTGTCGTCCTGAATTAGCCTGCACAGGCTAATCCAGGACTGCACTTTCCGCTTTTATGGCATTTTCTGTTTCAAGGAAGTCTCTTCTAAACATAAATCAGCTGTAGGCAAACATTTTTGTCCCAGATTAGCCTGTGTTGACTGCACAGGCTGATCCAGGATGACACTTTACACACATGCATTAAGCCCGGTTTTCCCACGACATGCCTCAAATAATTTAGAATCATGTAATTCACTATGGACGCAAGACTGACAGAATTTCAACATGAATTTATGTAAGAAAGTTTATAACATTTTCATTATATAAATTATGAGACAAATTTAACCCACGTTTTGAACTTAATTTTCCATTAATTAGGAACATGCATCCCACAGACTCACCTTTACAGACCAGAGCCCTGACTGTGACGCCAGAGACAGCAATACCAATCAATGAGAAAATCTTTTCAAACATGTTTTGTGGCCTTCCTGTCTAGACACTTCTGCAATTTATGTAATACAGGACTGCCATTGCTGCTTGGGATGCCTATCCTATGTCTTCATTTTTGTCTGGGTTTTTTTTTTCTCCATTTTATTTCTGGTTGTGGCTTGATATTAGTCTAGGAGACTGTTTGGCTGGCAGACATTCATAATTGCTCATGAATAATAATGAAATAACACCATGTCTCCCCCTTCTTGCCTTCTGAAAGTCCTGCCAGCTGATATTTCTGCACATTGAAAATTCTGACAATGTAAACTTCAAAGTCAGTCTGTGGCTAGACGCCTGGCATCTTGGCAGATTGCTTTGGCTGCCAGTGGGTGGTTTTTAAGAATTGGTGCAATATTTGCAGATATGTGTTGATGGAGAGATGATTTGAAAATGTAAGTTCATTGTAATTCAACTTTATTATTAAATTGTATGATATTTTAATTTTATAGTATTATTAAATTTTGAAGAGACATCAAATTCTGTCAGACACCCTTCAAAATTACCAGTATAACAATAATAAATAAATATATAATATTTAGCAAACAGAGTTAAAAGTATTATTAATTAATGTGGATATAAAGTCAAAATGGTATAGATATAACATTGACATGGTGAAAACAACTGATATAAATTGTTTACAAACAATAAATGTTAAATAAATGACTTTACTTTGTAAAGTTAGTTTACATTGTGAATGTAATACAAATTGTTTTTACTGTAATAAAGTTGTATCTTTGTAGAAGTTTGATTATATACATGTATATACATGATTGTACTCACTATAATAGTTTTACCATTTTTTTATGAACTTATTTCATAATTGTATTTAAATTGTTAAGGAAATGTCATATTTAAAAAAAAAAAAAATTTGTTGTAAAAAACGTACTGTAATTTTTACCTGTGCTATAGTTTGTGTTATATCTATAAAAAGAAACACAATATGTTCAAAAACTTAATAATTGTAATTTACCAGTATTTGGCAAAAATATTTGGTAATGGCAATTGTACATCAGTGACTCAGTGCAAGCTGTCACAATCTGACATCCTTCGGAAAGATCTGATGACAGCTTGTTGAAATACTTCTTATAGAAAACCCAAAATTTTGAAAAAAGCTTTTTATATTTCAGCCAATAAGATTACTATTTTCTAAACCTGTTAAGTCGTTTGTTGTATATAGGAAACTTTTTAAGGCTAAATATAGTAATTCACTTTCACTTTCAAAACCCTGAAAGCAAGGCTCTGATTGGCTGACTGAAAGGTTGACAGAACGTGACCTTCTACTGGTGTCAGGACGTGACCTTCTACTGATGTCAGGACGTGACCTTCTACTGATGTCAGGACATGGCCTTCTACTGATGTCAGGACGTGACCTTCTACTGATGTCAGAACGTGACCTTCTACTGATGTCAGAACGTGACCTTCTACTGATGTCAGGACGTGACCTTCTACTGATGTCAGGACATGGCCTTTTACTGATGTCAGGACGTGACCTTCTACTGATGTCAGGACGTGGCCTTCTACTGATGTCAGGACGTGACCTTCTACTGATGTCAGGACGTGACCTTCTACTGGTGTCAGGATGTGACCTTCTACTGGTGTCAGAACGTGACCTTCTACTGGTGTCAGGACGTGACCTTCTACTGGTGTCAGGACATGACCTTCTACTGATGTCAGGACGTGACCTTCTACTGATGTCAGGACGTGACCTTCTACTGATGTCAGAACGTGACCTTCTACTGATGTCAGAACGTGACCTTCTACTGATGTCAGGACGTGACCTTCTACTGGTGTCAGGACGTGACCTTCTACTGATGTCAGGACGTGACCTTCTACTGGTGTCAGGACGTGGCCTTCTACTGGTGTCAGGATGTGACCTTCTACTGGTGTCAGGACGTGACCTTCTACTGGTGTCAGAACGTGACCTTCTACTGGTGTCAGGACGTGACCTTCTACTGGTGTCAGGACGTGACCTTCTACTGATGTCAGGACGTGACCTTCTACTGATGTCAGGACGTGACCTTCTACTGATGTCAGGACGTGACCTTCTACTGATGTCAGGACGTGACCTTCTACTGATGTCAGGACGTGACCTTCTACTGATGTCAGAACGTGACCTTCTACTGATGTCAGGTCGTGACCTTCTACTGGACGGCTGCAGATCCTGATTGTAGCATATTTTAGATATGTTTTTAATATATTGAAATTGTCAAAGCTTGTTAGAGCTGGGCAGAATACTCGGGTACCTAGGTGTTGGGCCAGATAACATTGCAAATAATTACCCGGGTACCCATAATATAGAATATTTAACTGTTACTTTAGCGTTACCATTTTGCATCCTCAACTGGTGTTTGAAGTAAAGATGTTTTTTCTCAACGATGACCAGATGCTGCCACAAAAGCACACCCTGAGTTAGTTTTTATGTACTGGTATCACTAAAAGACTAAGATTTTGTCAGAAATGTTTTTGTTTTTTTAAGAAGCTTGATCAATAGATATGCTTAATATGATATTATGATAACTGACAGTGACTAGTTTGCGTAAGTGTTTACGGGAAATAATGCCACAACGGGTTGCCACGGGTAATTCAGTGCCAGATATTAGGGTAATAACGATAAATAGCTCCCAGCCCTATATCTTGTACTGGTATATAAACTAGGACTTCGCATAATTATGAGCCATCAACTTGGGTTCTGTGCAGTGATCGAATGCATCCTTTAATGTAACATGCACTTATAATTCAAGTTTCTGTCCATGCCAACTGTCTTTCTATGCTAGCAGCATTTTGAATTTAAAACCATAAGGAAATGTCTGAACTGCACAAAAACAAACATTTGGACTAATTAACTAAAATGTATGAGGCGTGTCGTGGGAAAACCAGGCTTAATGCATGTGCGTAAAGTGTTGTCCCGGATAAGCCTGTGCAGTCCGCACAGGCTAATCCAGGACAGACGGCACTTTCCACTTTTATGGTATTTTCTGTTTCAATGAAGTCTCTTCTAAGCATAAATCCACTGTAGGCGAAAAGTGCCATCCTGTATTAGCCTGTGCGGACTGCACAGGCTAATCCGGGACGACACTTAACGCACATGCATTAAGCCCGGTTTTCCCACGACGTGCTTCATTTATAATCATTAAAAAAAATAGTGGCGACAAGAACAAACCTTCAGTTCAAGTCGGCTGTTGAGGACAGTGTTGACCATCATGTGTTTGTTGTGATTATAATGATGATGACGATAATGGTGGTGGTAGTGATGATTATGTTTGTGGTTGTGATGATGCTAGTGATGATTATGATGATATTTGTTGATGATGGTGGTGGTTGTGATGATTATGATGCTGATGGTGGTGATGCTGATAGTTGTGGTGGTGGTTGTGATAATGATGCAAATGGTAGTGGTGCAAATGGTGGTGGTTGTGATAATGATGCAAATGGTAGTGGTGCAAATGGTGGTGGTTGTGATAATGATGCAAATGGTAGTGGTGCAAATGGTGGTGGTTGTGATAATGATGCAAATGGTAGTGGTGCAAATGGTGGTGGTTGTGATAATGATGCAAATGGTAGTGGTGCAAATGGCGGTGGTTGTGATAATGATGCAAATGGTAGTGGTGCAAATGGCGGTGGTTGTGATAATGATGCAAATGGTAGTGGTGCAAAAGGTGGTGGTGGTTGTGATAATGATGCAAATGGTAGTGGTGCAAATGGTGGTGGTTGTGATAATGATGCAAATGGTAGTGGTGCAATGGTGGTGGTTGTGATAATGATGCAAATGGTAGTGGTGCAAATGGTGGTGGTTGTGATAATGATGCAAATGGTAGTGGTGCAAATGGTGGTGGTTGTGATAATGATGCAAATGGTAGTGGTGCAAATGGTGGTGGTTGTGATAATGATGCAAATGGTAGTGGTGCAAATGGTGGTGGTTGTGATAATGATGCAAATGGTAGTGGTGCAAATGGTGGTGGTTGTGATAATGATGCAAATGGTAGTGGTGCAAATGGTGGTGGTTGTGATAATGATGCAAATGGTAGTGGTGCAAATGGTGGTGGTTGTGATGATGATGCAAATGGTAGTGGTGCAAATGGCGGTGGTTGTGATAATGATGCAAATGGTAGTGGTGCAAATGGTGGTGGTTGTGATAATGATGCAAATGGTGGTGGTGCAAATGGTGGTGGTTGTGATAATGATGCAAATGGTATCATTCTGTGTAGTAATTTCAGTGCAATTGATAAGAAAAGAAAGCATTAATGGAAAATGGAAGCAACTGAGTATTGAAGTCTGTCACAAGTTAATTATTTTCCATAACTGGTTTTTATTTCACCAACCCCATAAAGGTGAATCATGCACAGCCTGTTGAAAGTTTAGTGCAATAAAGACAGAGTTTTTATCAGAGAGATGTAGCATGTAGAGATGGCAGGCCTGTTTGAGAGTGTTTAGCTGGCAGACAGACAGTCTAGACTGGTTGTCTGGTGTCAGGCGAGGGCCATATCAGATTGTCCAATGACTCAGACTGGTATTGATTCCCCTTTTGTTGGCTGTTGAAAATTATTTCATTACTGAAGATAAAAAAAATAATTGTGTTCTTAATTCTCCTTCAACATTTGCAAGTCTAGTTCAGTGTAAACAGTTCGCATTAGTGTGAATGAAACTTTAAAATGTATTGCTGTATAAGTTGAACCATTGGAAATGAATCTGAGATAGAAATTAGACAATAAAAAGTCCTAGGTGGTTTAATATTGAAATGGTGAAAGGGTTTGGTGTGTAGATGTTTTAATTCTGGGGGATTATAAGTTGACTGGAGGATGGGGAGGGGGGGTATACTGTTCTTTTAAGAGGGACAGAGGAAGCAAATGTTGCCATTTTGAATGTTTGGTAATGAAAAAAAAAACACATGTATCATTCAAAAGGATGGGGGCATTTGATGAAAGAACATTTAATAGAAGTTGGGTGTAACATTACTGGTAAACAAAACTTATCCTGGTAGTCTTAGAAAATGTCTTCCATTTATTGTGGTAGTCTTAGTCTAAGGACATGTTTTCCTTCTATATATCTTTGTAGTCTTTTTCTAAGAAAATGTATTCCGCCTATCCTCGTAGCCATAGTCTAGAAAATGTCTTCCACCTCTCCTCGTAGCCATAGTCTAGAAAATGTCTTCCACCTCTCCTGGTAGCCATAGTCTAGAAAATGTCTTCCACCTCTCCTCGTAGTCTTAGTCTAGAAAATGTCTTCCACCTCTCCTGGTAGCCATAGTCTAGAAAATGTCTTCCACCTCTCCTCGTAGTCTTAGTCTAGAAAATGTCTTCCACCTCTCCTCGTAGCCATAGTCTAGAAAATTTCTTCCACCTCTCCTCGTAGCCATAGTCTAGAAAATGTCTTCCACCTCTCCTCGTAGCCATAGTCTAGAAAATGTCTTCCACCTCTCAACGTAGCCACAGTCTAGAAAATGTCTTCCGCCTATCCTCGTAGCCATAGTCTAGAAAATGTCTTCCAACTTCTCCTCGTAGTCTTAGTCTAGAACCTGTCTTCCACCTCTCCTCGTAGCCATAGTCTAGAAAATGCCTTAACAAAAATTTCATGTGGTCTTAGTCTAACACGAATGTCATCCATATCTTCTAGTAGTATTAGTCGTAGAAAAATGTCTTTCATATTGTCTGGTGGTCTTTGTCTGAAACAATGTCCTCCATATATCATGGTAGTCTTAGTCTAAGAAAATGGCTTCCACTTATCGATGTAGTCTTAGAAAATGTTTTATACTTATTCCGGTAGTCTTAGACTCAGAAAATGTCTTCCATATATCATGGTTCACTAAGTCTAAAAGAAAATGTCTTCCATATATCATGGTTCACTAAGTCTAAAAGAAAATGCCTTCTATATATCCGGATAGTTTTAGTCTCAGAAAATGTCTTCCATATATCATGGTTCACTAAGTCTAAAAGAAAATGCCTTCTATATATCTAGATAGTTTTAGTCTCAGAAAATGTCTTCCATATATCATGGTTCACTAAGTCTAAAAGAAAATGCCTTCTATATATCCAGATAGTTTAAGTCTCAGAAAATGTCTTCCGCCTATCCTGGAAGTCTTAGTCTTAAAAGTGTCTTAACGAATATCATGTAGTCTTAGTCTGACAAAAATGTCATCTTTATCTTCTAGTAGTCTTAGTCTTAGAAAAATGTATTTCATATTATCTGGTTGTCTTTGTCTTAGAAAATGTCGTACATATATTATGGTTGTCTCAGTCTAGGAAAATGCCATCCATA
Organism: Congeria kusceri; assembly: GCA_027627225.1. Taxonomy (NCBI): domain Eukaryota; kingdom Metazoa; phylum Mollusca; class Bivalvia; order Myida; family Dreissenidae; genus Congeria; species Congeria kusceri. The sequence goes on along the minus strand of CM051037.1, from coordinate 5,572,950 downwards.
TATCCTATTAGTCTAAGTCTTAGAAAATGTCTTCCATTTATTGCGATAGTCTTAGTCTAACAAAAATGTCATCCATATCTCCTAGTAGTCTTAGTCTTTGAAAAATGTATTTTATATTGTCTGGTTTCTAGGCGTACACAATGTCTTTCCAGTCTCTTGTTTGTCTTAGTCTTAGAAAAAAATGTATCCTTATATTCTGGTAGTCTAAGTATTATAAAATATTGGCGCTATATCTAGGGGCCCTTTTCCACAAATGTATCCTTATACTCGGGTAGTCTAAGTATTATAAAATATTTGCGCTATATCCTGGGGCCCTTTTCCACAAATGTATCCGTTTACTCGGGTAGTCTAAGTATTATAAAATATTTGCGCTATATCCTGGGGCCCTTTTCCACAAATGTATCCTTATACTCGGGTAGTCTAAGTATTATAAAATATTTGCGCTATATCCTGGGGCCCTTTTCCACAAATGTATCCTTATACTCGGGTAGTATAAGTATTATAAAATATTTGCGCTATATCCTGGGGCCCTTTTCCACAAATCTCCTAAGGAAAATCTTAAGTCGTATATAAGTGAAAAATTCTACAATACAATTTCCCTTGCGAAAATCAATATTTTGTTTTATAGATATGGTCCAATAAGATACACATTTTTGATAAACCATTTTATGAAAAATATTAATTAAAATGAACCAGCCACAGACTTAAGTTTTCACTGGTTATAGGCCCTGGTAGTCTTAAGTCTTAAAGTGTTTTCACATCCTGGTGAAGGTTAAACTCCACTTCACAAGGCAGTCTGCCGTCTGGCCATCAAACCACAGTTTACCATGATTAAACCCAGCTGTCTGGAGCTGGTAGGCTTGCTGATGCCCCATTCAGTGTCTAGACACCGGCTGTCTGGAGCTGGTAGGCTTGTGGATGCCCCATTCAGTGCCTAGACACCGTGTCTAGTGACATGCACAGACGGCAAGTCATTGTACACCATACATAATTAACTTTCTGAGGTGAATGATGGCTTCAATTAAAGGCTGTGTCCAGACTTTGAGCAGATTTACATGTAAATACATTTAATTTATAAGGTGCACAAGAGGTTAAAGTTACTCATTTGGGAACACACAGTATTCTTTCATGATCTCCCATTTACTATCAATAATTCACAAATATACTGCAGTACTATTATGTGTGTAAATTGAAAGAGTTCCCTGTAATTGCGAATAGAATAAATACGAACAAAATCATTTATCTTGAGGTAAAGTTGTTACTATTATTTTCAGAGGTAAAATTGCAATACAACAGCTTTATGTGGTTAATACAAGCCAAGAAGTTGCCAGTTAATTGATTAGAAAGTATTTGATGAAAAGAAATAAAAGGTATATAATAATAACATTTACACCACTTGTCCAAAACATTATATACAGTTATACACTGTTAAATAATTGAATATTATGCAGTTATCTGGTGTAACACAAATAATACAGCTAAAAGCTCTAGTAATAATGCCTTTATTCATTAACAAAGTCAAACAAGCATACAAAATGTAAAAGGTGTTTTATAAAATTTTGTCAGACACCCACATTTCTTGTTAGACATGTCTGACAGGTTTTCGCGTCGTCTGCGGTATAATATAAATCCTACCATCCAGCCTTTAATGCTGACAGAGAGACATAGTTGTTTACATTATTGAAATTGTGCCTTCATATTTTGTGAAAGGAACTGGAGTGCTAGGGTGTCTGGGCTGACATTTTGGAATAATGGGAGTCATTTTTGAGTGATGAAAAGGCCTGTTTAATGGAATAATTTATCAACTTGTACTTTTAAAGTTATTGACGGAATATCGTGTTAACCAAACTCTGGGATAGTATTTTTAAAACGGTGAGTGTTATAATATAATGCTGCATAATGGAATATGTTTTTATGTAAAAGGCGTACTTTAATTGTAAGTTACTTAAAATTAATTTACAAAATGTTAAAACTGTTTTATTTCTTTAATAATTGCAATAACACAGATTTGTTTTATCTTTATTACTGTTATGTGCGTAAAGTGTCGTCCCGGATTAGCCTGTGCAGTCCGCACAGGCTAATCCAGGACGGCACTTTGCGCCTACAGTGGATTTATGTTTATGTTTAAAAGAGACTTCCTTGAAACAGAAAATACCATTAAAGCGGAAAGTGCCGTCCTGGATTAGCCTGTGTGGACTGCACATGCTAATCCAGGACGACACTTAACGCACATGCATTAAGACCGGTTTTCCCACGACGCGCCTCATATTATTAGTTTACTGCATCATATGAATTGCTGCTGGATATTAAAGTTATGATGGTTTTAGCTTTCTTATTATGATGAGGTTGAAATGGAGAAAACATGGTTTAAAGCTCCTTTGACGATGTTTAAAGTTGAATAAAACAATGTCTAAAGTTGAATTGTGCTTGCTTAAAGTTATATTTCCGTGTCAAAGATATCATAAAATTTCAGAACAACCTGATACTAATTAGCAACTGTAGTTAAATCCTATATTGGAGCATATAATATCTAAATAATACAAAGACATAACTTTGATTATAATAGTTAAGACAATTTGTCTACTTCAAATTATTTGCAAAAAGTAAAACAATTGTCAAATAGTAGCTACATTTTTTTAATATTAAGTTATGTATATAATTAATATAATTAATATATGTTGTTTGAATTTATATAATGTCAAAGTTATAATGCAGCATCTAGACATTATAAACACAATTATAATATTGTGATTTTGTATATTTTTGGGGGTGGATTATTATTTAACTGTTTTGAAGGATTATGTGTCTTTAAAGTTGCATTACCAAATTGAATGCTTAAAGCTGCTACTTCACAGATGATTAGACATATATAAATGAGGCCAGAAAAGTTGTTTGTAATGTAAAAAATACAATACTGGTCAAATACAGTCAACGAAGCATCACTTAATAGTATAATAACAATACAGATAATAGCCGACAAAACAACTCTTTTGGGAAAAGTTCTAAAAATAGACTAGGACTATGCGGTGAGTGCTACTGAGTAATTGTAATTTCGGGCTGTTTATGAACATGCCAGATGTGATTCCAATAGATTATTAAGACGAGAGATTATATTGTATTTTATATGATTTTATAAATTTACGCTTATTGATAGATTTCTTTATTTCCTGAAATATAATGGAAAAATATCATGCAAACAAAGATAACTTCAAATACCACTGCAATGAAAAATTCTGAGCACTTGCAGGGGATTGAACCCGGGTCCTAAGTGTGAGAGGCGGATGTTCTAACTGCGCCGCTAAAGTCATTTGCACTTACCGCTACTTGTAATTTCGGACATATGTTTTGTAAACAACGGGAATGTTGAAGCAAAATTGATTGGTTGTTTGGACACGTGGTAATTTCACAACAACAACCTAAGAGTAATAAATAGTTGAGACGCTTTTGAAATCGGGTTGAAAGAATGTGTTGAAATAATTAAACCAGGGTGTTAGGAACTTTTGTTAATATGTCAACAATGTTATTTCAGTCAGTGCTGTTAAATAATATCTTGTCAGGGTTTCCCGCAGGATTTCTTGAAGGCATGTCAGCATCCCCGACACCCCACCCGCACCAAAAATCGGCTCAAACCTCCCCCCTCCTCTGAGATTGTTCTAATCCCACCCCCTTAGCCCCACCCCCATAATTGGCCGCTCAGTTTGACACCACCTTATCGAAAATGGCCACATCGCCCGACCCCACCTCCCCAAAATCGGCTGCACCGCTTGAACCCTCCTCCCCAAAATCGGCATTGTGCGACCCCATCTTTCCGAAATCGGCTGTGACGTTCTAAATCCCGGCGGTGATCAAAACGGCAGTATCGCTTTAACTACAGCCATTTATCGATTAAGCTGCCTAGCCTTTTGCTCGACCAGCAACTCTCTTTGCATTTTCTTTAACTTGGAAATTCTTGTTTTTACAACTGAAATTATTACAAATATTTCTCCTACTAAAATCGCAATAACCACGGTTTTCTTATTTTAATAAAAAAGTGTTGACCTAACTCTTTTGGAGGCAGTGTACATCACAATACTAGGCTGCATTTTTTATGAAATTAATTTTCAATCATACATGGTATTCAGATTTGTTGAAAAGCATGTATGTTTTTCCGCCTTGAAATTCTGTCATGAAGGCTAGTTTTTTTCAAAAACTTTTTTTTAAATTTCATTAACTGTTTTCGGATGAGAAAAAAATCAATTGTTAATATAAGTTATACTAAATGCGGACATTAAAAGCCGAATAGATCACCGTTGTTGTTGAATACACTGCAGATCCACTATATCGCGCTCCGTTATATCGCGATGTCCAATATATCGCGAATCGGCGGTGGATCCCGATTTTATTTCATGTACTTCAATATTTTCCTATTACCAAATGCTCATAAATAAATCCAGTTTTGATCCAGATTTTCGAGCCTTGGCGGCGTCTCTTTTATTCACACTCTTGTAGTGCGACAAACAATACGCCCACTCGCTCAACATCAAAGTTCAACAGTTTGACATCAGCTTACAGCGCATGTGCCACCCATGAAAATGTCCTGTCACTGCTGTCGCTCTATTTAGCACCCGAATTACACGCAGTCCACGTGGAGGGTGTATACAGTAACTGTATGTCATAAATCAATACTGAGCTATCTGAATGACAATAACGTAATTGATACGGCTTATCTGTTTCTTTTTTGTTTCATGAGTAATGCTAACCGCATATCGTTCGCGATATAGACACCTAATTTTGTGCTACGAAACTTTTATACAAAAGTAAAGATCTCAATGTTCTCTGCACTACAAAGTTTTTATATGGCGATCAATATACCCACGCTTTCCATGCGGACGACACGACGTTGTACATGATTGTCAGCAATTTTTCGCACGCTTTTTCAAACAGAACAAAGAGTTTACACGAAATAAATGTTTGTTGTAATTGTTAACAGAATTTATGTTTACTTCACGTGAATAGTGAAATTCGGATAGGCGTTTCGGACTTATATTTTTATACACGATTTGAAATTTATTCAACGGAATTAAAGATATAATATTATATTTATATTTTCATATACAAATGGAATATTTTATATATGGATTTAATACATAATGGATGTTAACTACATTGAAAAGGGTGAGATATTTACTTAATTACATTTATGTTTGAGATCGGGGAAAAACAGGTTAGTGTATACATGTATATCTATTGAATGGCCTGGCAAGTTATATCGCGATCCGGATATATCGCAATCGTGATCCGTGGACCCAGCGAATCGCTATATAATGGAGTTACAGTGTACTGGAATGTGTGGTTCCTAATCGATATAAAATACGGTCCTGTATCTCCATGTAAAAAGCGTGTTTTTCTACAAAAGCGCGCGAAAATTATGTTGCCATGCACAAGGTCACGGATGCCTCATGAAAAACATGCATGTACTGGTCACGTGCTTAATTGCGGTGTTTATGTGAACAAAATTAAGTTTGACGACGTTAAATTGTTTTAAAATGAGGCTCTATATAACATTATTTTTCGTTTGCATATTTTTGATTTTGTTTAATCGATATGAAAATTAGCAAGATAAAATAAAACGTTTAATATAATAATCAAATGTTTTAAAGTGCCTGTTCACTTTTCCCGGCAACGCTAGTATTTGTTGTCAAACACTTGTTTAGCTGTTAGTAAGGTATAAACTCCGCCTTAAAAAAATTGCCGTATTTGATTGGCTAATGAGATCGTTGTGGGCATAACTACACAGTTAACTCACTTGTCAATAACACTGTTGGAAGTTAGACGTTATCGATCAATAGGGCGTTCGTTTGTGGCCCTGTGGTTAAAGATCGTGTAGTAGATACAAGGATTAAGGGTTGTTGCTTTGAAAATTAAAGCATGTCGGCGTTATCTAAGCATGTCGGCAAATGAATAACTGCTTTGAAGGCATGTCGGGCCCGACAAGCAATACAGGCCTGCGGGAAACCCTGCTTGTTTTTCTAGATTTAAGACAATTTTTTTTTCATTTTTGTTAATTTGCCAATCTGTGACATAGCAGCTTTAATGGTGAAAAAAAAGCACTATTTAAAGCAGACCTCACAATGCCGTAACTTCAGTGTTTAAAGCTGCTTGCACAATGTTGAACACTGCTTGTGCAGTATTTAAAGGTGTACTCACAATGTTAAAACTGACTCGATGATGTTTAAAGCTGCTTTCACAATGTTGAACACTGCTTGTGCAGTATTTAAAGGTGTACAATGTTAAAACTGACTCCATGTTGTTTAAAGTTGTCATCACAAGGTTTAACGGTGACTTCTCGAGGTCTAAAGCTGCATTTTCACTGTTTTAAGCTGATTTTACAATTTTAGAACATTATTTCATCATGTCTAAAGCTATAAAGGTCGCAGTGGTGTAATGAATATATGGCGCGTCGTGAGAAAACCGGTCTTAATGCATGTGCGTAAAGTGTCGTCTGCACAGGCTAATCCAGAACGGTACTTTCTGCCTACAGTGGATTTATGTTTAAAAGAGACTTCCTTGAAACAGAAAATACCATGCATTAAGACCGGTTTTCCCACGACGCGCCTCATATGGTGTTCGGAAGGTTGTGAGTTTGATCCCTAATCGAAGAGAGTTTGAATGATCTTTCTCAAAAGACAAGAAGTACTGGTTTTATCCAGAAAACAGCCTCGAAAGTGTCTCAGTAAGTCTCTGGCATTTTACCCAGTCAAGCTTAAATAACTAAATTGAAACTAACTAAAGCTATCATAATATTTAAACATGTTTCAAAATGTTCAAAAGTCATATCACAATGTTCAAAAGTCATATCACTATGTTCAAAAGTCATATCACAATGTTCAAAATTCATATCACATGTTCAAAATTCATAGCACAATGTTCAAAAGTCAAATCACAATGTTCAAAAGTCATATAATATGTTCAAAGGTCATATCACTATGTTAAAAAAGTCATATCACATGTTCAAAGGTCATATCACAATGTTCAAAAGCCCTATCACAATGTTCAAAGGTCATATCACTATGTCAAAGGTCATATTAAATGTTCAAAAGTCCTATCACAATGTTCAAAAGTCTTATCATATGTTCAAAAATTATATCACAATGTTCAAAAGTCATATCACATGTTCAAAGGTCATATAACATGTTCAAAAGTCATATCACATGTTCAAAAGTCATATCACAATGTTCAAAAGTCATATTACAATGTTCAGAAGTCATATAACATGTTCAAAAGTCATATCACAATTTTCAAAAATCATATCACAATGTTCAAAATTCATATCACATGTTCAAAGGTCATATCACAATGTTCAAAAGTCATATAGCATGTTCAAAGGTCATATCACATGTTGGAAGGTCATATCACAATGTTCAAAAGTCATATCACAATGTTCAAAAGTCATATGTACTCATATCACAATGTTCAAAAGTCATATCACATGTTCAAAGGTCATATCACAATGTTCAAAAGTCATATTACATGTTCAAAAGTCATATCTCAATGTTCAAAAGTAATATCACAATGTTCAAAAGTCATATCACAATGTTCAAAAGTAATATTACAATGTTCAAAAGTCGTATCACATGTTCAAAGGTCATATCACAACGTTCAAAAGTCATATCACATGTTCAAAAGTCATATTACATGTTCAAAGGTCATATCACAATGTTCAAAACTCATATCACAGTGTTCAAAAGTCATATCACAATGTTCAGAAGTCATATCACACTGTTCAATAGTCATATCACAATGTTCAGAAGTCATATCACAATGTTCAAAAGTCATATCACAATGTTCAAAGGTCATATTACAATTTTCAAAAGTCATATCACAATGTTCAAAAGTCATATTACAATGTTCAAAAGTCATATCACAATGTTCAAAGGTCATATTACAATGTTCAAAAGTCATATTACAATGTTCAAGGGTCATATCACAATGTTCAAAGGTCATATCTCAACGTTCAAAAGTCATATCACAGTGTTCAAAGGTCATATCTCAACGTTCAAAAGTCATATTACAATGTTCAAAGGTCATATCTCAACGTTCAAAAGTCATATCACAGTGTTCAAAGGTCATATCTCAACGTTCAAAAGTCATATCACAATGTTCAAAGGTCATATCTCAACGTTCAAAAGTCATATCACAGTGTTCAAAGGTCATATCACAGTGTTCAAATGTCATATCACAGTGTTCAAAGGTCATATCACAGTGTTCAAAAGTCATATCACAATGTTCAAAGGTCATATGACAATGTTCAAAAGTCATATCACAACGTTCAAAAGTCATATCACAGTGTTCAAAGGTCATATCACAACGTTCAAAGGTCATATCACAATGTTTAAACTCTTAATGTTGCACCTCACTTTACAAGGTTTAAAACTGCATTTAATAACAAAGTTCCCTTCATGGTGGTATAAGATGTTCAAGGGTCTACATTGAAGCTTTCAATACAGTGTTAAAGCATGTCTATGTTTAAAGCTGCTTTCACAATGTTTCAATCTGACTTCGCAATGTTTGATACAGACCACATTTTTGTTTGAGGTTATTGTTTGAAGAATTTAATTTTAAAAAATCAATTGGATTAGAAAATGTTGTCAACATTGCACATTGTGGATGCATATTGATGTTCGTTTTTCCTATTATTGAAGTTTAACTTTGTCAAGCAATATATAATAGAATGATGTTGCTTGTATTGTGATATTTAACACTTATTCGAAACTTTGATCAATCATGTGTAAACAATTTTGGAATGGTGTTGCTTGTATTGTGATATTTAACACTTATTCTAACCTTTGATAAATCATGTGTAAACAATTTTGGAATGGTGTTGCTTGTATTGTGATATTTAACACTTATTCTAACCTTTGATCAATCATGTGTAAACAATTTTGGAATAGTGTTGCTTGTATTGTGATGTTTAACAGTTATTCTAACCTTTGAACACTCATGTGTAAACAATTTTGGAATGTTGTTGCTTGTATTGTCATATTTAACAGTTATTCTAACCTTTGATCACTCGTGTAAATAATTTTGGAATGGTGTTGCTTGTATTGTGATGTTTAACAGTTATTCTAACCTTTGATCACTCATGTGTAAACAATTTTGGAATGGTATTGCTGGTATTGTGATGTTTAACAGTTATTCTAACCTTTGATAACTCATGTGTAAAACAAAATTGGAATGGTGTTGCTTGTATTGTGATATTTAACAGTATAGCCTTTGATCACTCATGTGTAAACAATCTTTCTGGATCTATAGATAATGAATTTGTAAAATAAAACATTTAAATGTACCATATGCATATTAATTTGCACAACTGCAGTTGGGGTTTCAATAAAATATTGTAGACAAAAACATATCAGTGAAACTGCAACAACTTTTATATTTCTGTATAGCACAAAATTTCTGCGCTGCCAAATATCGGCATTTTTAGAAGTGTTTTGAATTGGCGGTGTCATAAATTAGCAAAATCCACAGTAGCCACCAAATTAAAACCATTGCCAATCAATTTGTACCTACTTTTGATATGATAAGAATGGTGTGATATTGGTTCAGCAGCTTTGTTTTTGTCCCGATTAGTTCTTTTAAATTTGGTCTATATATACTTATACCAGTAATACACTGTAGGTGAGATTTTATGTTATCATTCATTGTAGTCAGTCACAGTTGTTTGTTTTGTGTTAATGTTCACAAATTCTAATAAATTCAATTGATGCACTATATTTGATTACACTTATTTTGACAGGAATACGGTTTTATCGTATGCAGGTTTTTTATTGGCGGTGTTTAGAATTGGCGCTATCGTGACTGACCACCAAAATAGCCAAAATAGTACTGATACAATATTTATATAAGAACTGTCATGTTTATACCAGCTTGGTTTGTCTGTTTGTTTGTTAGTTAGCAATTTTCTGGAAAAAGTTATACATGATTGAATCACTGTGTGGATCTATGATTGAATCACTGTGTGGATCTATGATTGAATCACTGTGTAGATCTATGATTGAATCACTGTGTGGATCTATGATTGAATCACTGTGTAGATCTATGATTGAATCACTGTGTAGATCTATGATTGAATCACTGTGTGGATCTATGATTGAATCACTGTGTGGATCTATGATTGAATCACTGTGTAGATCTATGATTGAATCACTGTGTGGATCTATGATTGAATCACTGTGTGGATCTATGATTGAATCACTGTGTAGATCTATGATTGAATCACTGTGTGGATCTATGATTGAATCACTGTGTGGATCTATGATTGAATCACTGTGTAGATCTATGATTGAATCACTGTGTGGATCTATGATTGAATCACTGTGTAGATCTATGATTGAATCACTGTGTAGATCTATGATTGAATCACTGTGTGGATCTATGATTGAATCACTGTGTGGATCTATGATTGAATCACTGTGTAGATCTATGATTGAATCACTGTGTAGATCTATGATTGAATCACTGTGTAGATCTATGATTGAATCACTGTGTAGATCTATGATTGAATCACTGTGTGGATCTATGATTGAATCACTGTGTGGATCTATGATTGAATCACTGTGTAGATCTATGATTGAATCACTGTGTGGATCTATGATTGAATCACTGTGTGGATCTATGATTGAATCACTGTGTAGATCTATGATTGAATCACTGTGTGGATCTATGATTGAATCACTGTGTGGATCTATGATTGAATCACTGTGTGGATCTATGATTGAATCACTGTGTGGATCTATGATTGAATCACTGTGTAGATCTATGATTGAATCACTGTGTAGATCTATGATTGAATCACTGTGTGGATCTATGATTGAATCACTGTGTGGATCTATGATTGAATCACTGTGTAGATCTATGATTGAATCACTGTGTAGATCTATGATTGAATCACTGTGTGGATCTATGATTGAATCACTGTGTGGATCTATGATTGAATCACTGTGTGGATCTATGATTGAATCACTGTGTAGATCTATGATTGAATCACTGTGTAGATCTATGATTGAATCACTGTGTAGATCTATGATTGAATCACTGTGTAGATCTATGATTGAATCACTGTGTAGATCTATGATTGAATCACTGTGTAGATCTATGATTGAATCACTGTGTGGATCTATGATTGAATCACTGTGTGGATCTATGATTGAATCACTGTGTAGATCTATGATTGAATCACTGTGTCGATCTATGATTGAATCACTGTGTGGATCTATGATTGAATCACTGTGTGGATCTATGATTGAATCACTGTGTAGATCTATGATTGAATCACTGTGTAGATCTATGATTGAATCACTGTGTGGATCTATGATTGAATCACTGTGTAGATCTATGATTGAATCACTGTGTGGATCTATGATTGAATCACTGTGTAGATCTATGATTGAATCACTGTGTGGATCTATGATTGAATCACTGTGTGGATCTATGATTGAATCACTGTGTAGATCTATGATTGAATCACTGTGTGGATCTATGATTGAATCACTGTGTGGATCTATGATTGAATCACTGTGTGGATCTATTATTTTAAAAGATTCCTTATTACTGTGAGATGGGACAAATTGCCACATTATGCTATGCATAAGTCATTAGTTTCACAACACTTGTTTGGCATGAGCTGCTTTGGCAGAAGTCTGCACTCTCAATTGCTTTCTATTTCAATTATAGTTTACTGAATTAATTGAACTAAGTACTAAACACTGTATTATGTGAAGTTAGAATAAGACATCAAACATAGAATGGACATGATTTTTAGCTCAACTATTCAAAGAATAGGTGAGCTTTCCTACTACCCCCGGTGTCGGCGTAGGTTAAAGGTTTTATTCAAAAGTCTCGTAACTTCAAAACTATACAAGTTATTCACTTAAAACTTGGAACATACCTTTGTCATCAACTCCAGTGTCAGGGGCAATATTCCCTATAACTCTGTTTGTATTTGACAGAGTTATGCCCCTTTTTCACATATATTTTCTGGTTAAAGTTTATATTCAAAAGTTGTGTAACTTCAAAACCACAGAAGTTATTCACTTGAAACTTAGAATATACCTTTGTCATTAACTCAAGTGTCAGGGGCAACATTCTGTATAACTCTGTTTTGAATTTTGCATAGTTATGCCCCTTTTGTACATAGATTTTCTAGTTAAAGTTTATATTCTAAAGTTTTGTTATTCACTTGAAACTTGGAATATACCTTTGTCATAAACTCCAGTGTCAGGGGCAACATTCCTTATAACTCACTGATGCATTTTGACAGAGTTACGCCCCTGTTCACATAGATTTTTTGGTTAAAGTTTATATTCAAAAGTTTTGTAACTGCAGATCTACATAAGTTATTCACTTGAAACTTGGATTATACCTTTGTCATTAACTCCATTGTCAGGGGCAACATTCCCTATAACTCTGTTTTGTATTTTGACAGAGTTATGCTCCTTTTTCAAAACGATATGCTGGGTAAAGTTTATATTCAAAAGTTGTGTAACTGCAGAACTACATAAGTTATTCGCTTGGAACTTGGATTATACCTTTGTCATCAACTCCAGTGTCAGGGGCAACATTCCCTATAACTCTGTGTTGCATTTTATCAGAGTTATGCCCCTTTTTCACATAGATTGTCTGGTTAAAGTTTATATTCAAAACTCTGATAACTTCAAAACCACACAAGTTATTCACTTGAAACTTGGAGTATACCTTTGTCATCAACTCCAGTGTCAAGGGCAACATTCCCTATAACTCTGTTTTGTATGTTTTTTATTTTGTCATAGTTGTGCCCCTTTTTCACATAGATTTTCTGGTTAAAGTTTATATTCAAAAGTTGTGTAACTGCAGAAATACATAAGTTATTCACTTGTGTCATCAACTCCAGTGTCAGGAGCAACATTCCCTATAACTCTGTTTTGTATTTTATCAGAGTTATGCCCCTTTTTCACACATATTGTCTGGTTAAAGTTTATATTCAAAACTCTGATAACTTCAAAACCACACAAGTTATTCACTTGAAACTTGGATTATACCTTTGTCATCAACTCCAGTGTCAGGGGCAACATTCCGTATAACGCTGTTTTGTATGTTTTTTATTTTGTCATAGTTGTGCCCCTTTTTCACATAGATTTTCTGGTTAAAGTTTATATTCAAAAGTTGTGTAACTGCAGAAATACATAAGTTATTCACTTGTGTCATCAACTCCAGTGTCAGTAGCAACATTCCCTATAACTTTGTTTTGTATTTTATCAGAGTTATGCCCCTTTTTCACACAGATTGCCTGGTTAAAGTTTATATTCAAAACTCTGATAACTTCAAAACTACACAAGTTATTAACTACATAAGGTTGAAACCTGAAATTATTTGATGAAATAATTGCCATTACTCAGTTTTGTATTTCAACAAATTTATGCACCTTCCACTTTCCAAAATATGTACCAACTGAAATACTTCGAATAGTCAAGCGCGCTGTCCTCTGAAGCTCTCGTTTTTGTTTTTTTACATAAAACTGAGCATTTCATATTGTTTATGTATGTATACTTTTGGTATAATAAGCATTCTTCCATGACTTTTTCATTTAAACTGATTGTGTCTTTGATCATTTTTACTGTATTTATAAACTGTGTTCATGCACGGATGTACACGGTTCAATTTTTGTGTGAAAATTTTGTAAATGCATACAAGTATACAGTTTAGTGGTAAAATCAATTTTACTGATGCAGTTATATATGCAGGTGTCTGTTACACTAATTACTCTGCAAAATTCTTAAATTACAAATGGTAAACTGCATATAAAACATTGCTGTAATAAAGCAGTTTATTCTATGTTTGACATCTTATTCCAACTTCACATAATAGTGTGTTACTAGATTAATTGTTTAAGGCATGTCATTTATAATTTCAGATATGTGAAAGGCCAAGTGGTTGGTTTTGAATTCTATGGACACTATGTTAGCCTCAGACACAGCATGCAACTTTCTCAACATGTCGGGAATGATAAAAATCCCAGACCTGAAGTCCTGCCAGAGTTTGTTTCATAGTCAAGATGAAGCATTAGGTACGGAGAAAGATACTGGTGAGACCAACATGGAGAAAGAAACACTTGACAAGATGAAGGACATTAAGAATGAGGCTAATGCTAGTGAAACTGAAACTGCAAGTTCAACTGAAAATTCAGGACCTTCAGGTTCAACTGAAAATTCAGATGCTTCAAGTTCTACTAAACTTTCAAGACCCACAGAGTTAGGTGATCATTTAGGACCCTTTAATTCAACTGAAAATTCAGAACCCTCAACTTCAACTGAAAATTCAAGACACTTAAGTTCTTTTGATTATTCAGAACCTTCTGTTTCGATGAAACAATCAGAACCCTCAAGTGACAAAAACACTGATTCCAAAGTTGAAGAACTAGAAGAAAATGATACAAAGAGTATTGAGAATGGTAAAGGTGATGATAGCTGTTACAGTATCGACAATAATAAAGCATGTGGTGAAAATGTCACAGTCGGTGATTGCGTTAAATGGGACTTGAATGGTGAAGTGAAAAATATTTGTGAATCTAGTACTAAGAGTGAAAATGATTCAAAAAGTGTAAACAGTGACATAGAAGAGAATTGCCGTTCAAACACACTGAATGAGCAAGAGGAATCTGGTATTGAATCATCTTCAAAGAGTTATGAAAATATTAACTTGCATGAAAACACAAGTAAACAAATTGTGAAGAAAATAAATGAAAGTGATGAAGTTGTTCCAAATTCTCCTCAAGAACTTGCCAAACTGGATAGGCCAGATTCAGACTCTGAACTAGAAAATCTGAAGAAATGTGAACTAAGTTCTAGAAATATCACACATAGTGTTGAATATAATGAACATAACAACTCCAATTACATGACTCCAAGCAGAAAAGAATTAAATGAAAACAATGTGTGTCAAATGTCAAATTCCACAAATAGTAATAAAAACAATGAAAAGTACTCAAGACCCTGGGAAAGTTCTGATAAAAACCAAGACAGAAAAGTATGTCTAGATTTTTTACCTGAATCATGTAGGAGATTACCAGTATCTAAAGTGAAAAGCTTAACATATAAATATCAGGATGTTATGCAGTTTGCTGAAATTCTCTACAAATGTACCCTGTGTACCTCGATTCCTTCCATTTTAACATCCAGACAGAGTTTCATCGATCACATGCAAAGAAATCACTTAGAAATGGGCAAGCATTACCACTCCTGCCCACACTGTTCCCTCCTGTTCCAAACTGTTGAAGACCTTAGACATCACCAGCAGACATATTTTCAGACAGGAAGTCCTAGCAATGAGTCATGTGACCAGACAGGAAGTGACATCATCAAGTCATGTGACTATGACATGGAGAGCAGCAATGACAGTGATTCTGACTCCTCTGGCCATCGTCAATTCCGGACAAAACTTGTAAAGAAATTTAAGCCAGTTTATGATTTCCAGAATCCCAAACAGTTAGTAGATCACACTGGCATTGAGACATCAAATGGATCTCTGGACTTAACAAAGAAAACTTCATCTCTTGAAAACACTTATAGTAAAATTGCAAGTCACTCGCCTTGTAAGAAAGAGCCATGTGAATTTGACATTAAGACAATAACTGATCAGATCGTAAAGTGTGATGTACAGTGTCTTAGACAGAGCACTGAGTCTGGATCAAAACTGCCTTTTAGTCCTGGGTACACAGCTGAGTTTGGCAAATACACCAAACTGGTAAGGGAGGGAGGAAACATTGTGTACTTCTGTCAGATCTGTAACTGGAAATCTCCAATCAAGTCTACCTTTCAGACACACTGCAATTTAGCTAGTCACAAAAGCAAAGTGCTTAATGCGGGACATGATGGACATAAAGTTGATACTAAATCAGATATGGCAGCTTCAGTGAAACTTTCTTCTTTATCTTTATCTGATTTTATTGAAAATAAATCTGTACCGGACTACAATCAGAAGTGTTCGAATGAAAATTTGTTTTATAAATATATTGTTCATTCAGGAAATGAAAGTCACAATAAAATGGGGTTAAAGACTCCAGTAGTATCGATGTATGGAAATCATAAAGCAAAGATATTTGCTGGTTCACACTATGCAAACAAACGAACCTCTAACTGGTCCAGTGAAATTCAGTCCAAGAGGAGGAAAAGAGCACATGAACGAGCTTACAACAGACAGGACTATTCCGACTCGGATGACGATAATGATGAATGTGATGATGATATTGGTGATGAAACTAGTGGTCACAAAAACGGTATTAAACCATCCTATAAAGCTTTACTGAGAAGCAAACTGATGGAAAATGTCTACAGAAATTGTTCGTCTAGATTGCCTTCAAACAAAACTAGCAGTCATGTGTTTCCTTCTTTAACATCTCAGTGTGGGACTAAAAATGAGAGCTTGAAAGATGGTGACATTGTCAATAATTGTTGTAACAGAAATGGTTTTTCCCCAAACCTGTATAAGTGCCAGACTTGTTCATGTGGGTTTACAGATAATGAGGACTACCAAAGACATATTGCCACTGCTCATAAGTCTGTTTTGAGTAGTATACTGCTTGCAGAAAACCCAAACACTACATCCCAAGTCACAGTGATGGAGCCAAGAACATCACAAATGCCTGGTTCCCATGATGCTAAAAATTCTGGTTCCCAGCTTTTTGAAGAATATGGTGCAAGCACTTACAAACATTATTCTGGTGCCCAGCAGTTCAATGAGTCTGGTTCCCAGAAACATAGTGAGACGGGTTCCCTGAAATTGAATGATGGTGGATCCCTGCATTTCAAGGAATCTGGTTCCAGGCTTGATGGTAACGGCAGTGGTACGTATGAAGGGAAAGAGGCATCTGACTTTGGGAAATCAAGTGATGGGGCAACAGAAAGTGGAGAACAGTGGAGAGTGCAGAAGTTGAAGGAATTGCTGCCAAGTAAGTAATGTAAAAGTGCTCTTGTTTTAGACAGCGGATCACGGTTATTTCAAGTTAAACTTAATTCTTTGTAACTGTACATCCAGTTTTTTCTATATTAGCTCTTATTTTACAAATGTTTAATGCTTGACTTTGAAATGCATGAATAGTTTATCGTATTTCAGATTACGTCACTGAGTGTAAACGTGGCAATGTTTCCCGTGACCGTCTGCTACAATGTATCGGCTCCAGAACAGAGTACACAGACGCGATGCTCTGGTCGTCTGCTTGCAACAAAGTGGTCCGTGAAATCTTTCCGAGGAGCCTGGCACAGCGGAAAGGCAGATACAAGAAATATCCTTTTATCTGGCCAGTTACAACATAGTTTGCTGTTTTTTTTCATTTTCTATTGGCAATAATCTTATTGCAAGAAAATGGTGATTTTTGGGGGCATTATTTTTGTCTGTTTTATGGTGTACCCCAATAGCATGCTGCAGATATTACCATACAAAAATACAGCTCAGTAACTGTTTTTGTTCATGCTGAACAATTGAGAGAGAAAAGAAATTCACAGTCCTAGGGCAAAAACAATCCAGTAAACCAATGTTTATAAAACTCATGGAAGCATCTTGTACTCCTTAACTTATCGTACGACATACTACTTTGGTATTACAATGCTGGAGACATACCAAACTCCAGATGACATCAGTTCCCCAGATTCTGATTGGCTGTTCCTTGGATCCCCCCAGGATAGTCAAGCATTACAACTTCCTTCCCGGGAAGTCACTGTGGAACCTGGCAGGATTGTAGAACAACTTCCTGGTAATTAGAATGTTTTGAAAGTGGAATTCACCAAAAAGCTACTGATTAGTTGGTCTTATGACCTAAATTCTAGAACTTGAGTGCCAAATAGCAGTTTTAAGAAAATACAATTACACACTTATTAATAGTAGTAAATATAAAAGTAATTAAGGTGGCATTCAGGGGTGGGATGACCTTAGGCTGCTAAATTGACTCAAAAATTTCAAATAGCCTTTATTGAACAATACGATTACCGGTACTTATGTGACGACTGTATTAGTATCACAAATTATTATACTACATTGTATTATTATACTACATTGTATTATTATACTACATTGTATTATTATACTTGTGTCAGGAGTCATTAAGATAATAACCCTGTGACACAGTTTTTTAACCAAAAAATAAATACACCAGACAGTTTGTTGTCTGTATGGCCACCTCCATGGAAACAGGTTAAGACAGCATAATAGTGTAAACCTGTCAAAATGAATCGTGTGACATTTCTTTGATATGCCCAGTTTCAAATTGCCCTTAAACTGATCCCTATTTCTCCCTTCCAGCGATCGTAAAGTGGACGGGCTGCATGGAGGAAGGCGTGTACCGCCAGGACCTGCTATCGGTGCTCGCGCTGTACCTGTGCGATCAAGACGCCAGTCACTGGGGCGCGCAGTGTAACCGGGCCATGAGGCACGTGTTTCCACTGGTCGACATGAAGAGGAAGGGAAAATACAAGTCATATCCTTGCAGTGTAATTCTGATTATGTGACTCTTGTCTCATCTGCAGTAGAGAAACACTAGAAAATGCCATTTTAACAAACAGCGTTCGAGAAAGTGTACTTATACATGTACGGGCGGTTATCCGTCTGCAGTATTTTCAAATCAAATCTCCAGTTTAAAAGTATTCAGATATTTATTAACATACGTCAAACAAATTATATAATATGTTATATTTAAGTTAATGTGAAAGCTGTGAAATCATTTTTTGCGTTCTCTCAACACTGGATACTTGTTATGTTATGTTATAAAGCCAAAAGTGCATCAAATCTATGAACGACTCGATGCGACCAAAGTGTGTTTTAGTCTAACAAACAATTAAATGTGCGAAAACTGTAACTGGGACCATGACAAACTCTTCGAGCCGTCAGAAAATTTGACCCATCCGAAGTCATATTCTTTCAGTGTCAGCAAGTCAACAATTATGTGATTGGCTTCATCTGCAGTAGAGAAATAAGACAAAACACCTTTTTACCGTTTTAACAAATCATATTCTTTTTTTCCTTTCAATGTAAATGATTTATGAAATTCCTGTTGCTTCACCAGGACAGAAACAAACGAAAATGTTTCTATTTTTCACAGATCATGCTACTTGTCGACAGTGCTATGTGGTAAATTTCTTCCTAGAAGTCTATATGAAATATGTCAGTCCATTACGCATTTATATATTCACTTCACTTAACTAGGTAAGCATTAGATACTTTCAGAATGTTGGTCAATGAATTGTCAGTCTGTGATCATCTTTATTAGAGCTTCAGGGCCTCTTTATGTTCAACCTTAATGGACATCATATCACAGTAATAAATAAAGGCCATTTAAGGAAAAAAAATCTTAACCCAAAATGTTCTTGTACAAAAACAATTATTTGAAAATGAATATGTGGAATGGTTTAGAAATTACAAAATAACTTCATTTTTAACTGGCTATAAACATGTACCTTTTTTCCTGGGTATGCAAATATTTGTCAGATTAATAGGTTCCATATCAGATGCTCATGTGTGTGCTACACTCTACATATGAATCATGTCGTGGGAAACCCGGGCTTAATGCATGTACTTAAAGTGTTGTCCCGGATTAGCCTGTGTAGTCTGCACAGGCTAATCCGGGACAGCACTTTCCGCCTATGGTGGATTTATGTTTAGAAGAGACTTCATTGAAACAGAAAATACCATAAAAATGGAAAGTGTCATCCCGGATTAGCCTGTGAAGACTGCACAGGCTAATCCGGGACAACGCTTTACGCACATGCATTATATCTTATTCCTAAATCTGTGCAGTGTGAGTGGCTAACTTTCCTTAACTCTGCCCCACAACCATGTACATGGGAGTCCAGTTCCAAGCACCAGCCCAGAGGGTAAGAGCAATTATAAATGAGGCGTGTCGTGGGAAAACCGGGCTTAATGCACATGCGTAAAGTGTTGTCCCGGATCAGCCTGAGCAGTCTGCACAGGCTAATCCGGGACGACACTTTCGCCTACAGTGGATTTATGTTTAGAAGAGACTTAATTGAAACAGAAAATACCATAAAAGCGGAAAGTGTCGTACCGGATCAGACTATGCAGACTGCACAGGCTGATCTGGGACGACACTTTACGCACATGCATTAAGCCCGGCATTCCCACGACACGCCTAAAATATGTTATACGCAGTTACTCACTCATATTTAGACTCTATGTAATCTCTACCTATTTTGCTACATATGAATTTAGTTTTGGATAAGATTGCTTTCCTTCTATTAAGCAATGCAGAGAGAACATTGCTTTTGGATGCATTGCATTAACAATGCTACAACAGACACATTCTAAGACTTGTAACTTTGGTTTACAGTATTTAACATTTTACAGATCTTGTCCAGTAGACTGGATTGTCTGCAGCGCTTTGACCACTACACTTATCAAACGCCAAGCCCAAATTATCAGCTCACAGACCATAATCTGCCAGAATGTACGCGGAAACCTTCCCTGTTCCCTGACCTGTCAGAGAGGTCAAACTCGCCAATTTACACACACACTTACAATCGAAACGAAGCTCCTCATATAAAATCTGAGACTAGTTTATCGTACAGTTTTTCGGAATCCATTCGGCGAGATGCTGAAAATGAGATGGACGAATATCTAATGAAGTTTGGAGGGTTGTCAAGCAGGGACAGTAACTCTGGTAGCCCCTTGAGCAAAGGGAGTGAACTTGAACAGAAAAAAGAAGTTACCAAACGGTCTTTTGATTCAAGGGAGACTATTCTGGATAATCTAAATAGTGAACTTCTCACTCAGGGAAAAATAACTTTTTCACAAGAAAGTCAGGAAAAAAAATTGTCAAATAAAAGGAATTATGATACAATGGTCTCAGCTGGTGTTAGTGAGCCATCAGAAGATATACATGTAGATGAAGATACCAAGTCTGATGAACTTGAAAATGAAGAAAATAGTGCTGGTAGTAGTTATCTGAAAGACACAAAATCGGAGAAATTTGAAAATAGATATGATTTGCATGTAAAGGACAGAAGTGACTTAAAATGTGATGCTTTTGATGAAACTGAAGTATCAAAACCATGTAAACTTGAAAGTTTATTCCATAAGACTGACAGAGTTTCAGGTACGTTTTCTTATCATCTAGAACAGGAATGTACCAAAGAATATATTCAGGAACCTGAAACGAAACTAGATTTTAATCATTCAAAAGAAGTCCTCAGTGAAACAGAGGAGAAAAGCAAAACTCTTGAAATGTCTAAGGAAATCAAAGTAGAAGTTCTAGACGATAACGAAAAGGGAGTTTACAAAGAAGAAACTGACAAGGTGTATAATTGTGTTGAAACAGATAGTTTGAAGAAAAACTACCCAAAATGTGAAGATCATCCTGCTGAGAATGTTGATGATATTGAAAATATGAAAGTGGAAGAATCTCAAAATTGATTGGTTTGCAGTACTTTACCAGTATTTGTGTTGTAAGAGCGAAAAATACTGTTGATGTTTCCAAAACAGTCAAGCATTTGAGGTTTGTCGTGGGAGAAACGGGCTTAATGCATGTGCGTAAAGTGTCGTTCCGGATTAGCCTGTGCGAACAGCCACTGATCCAGGACGCCACTTTCCGCTTTTATGGTATTTTCTGTTTCAAGGACGTCTCTTCTGAACATAAATCCACTGTAGGTTGCAAGTGCAGTCCCGGATTAGCCTGTGCAGTTCGCACAGGCTAATCCGGGACGACACTTTACCCACATGCATTAAGCCTGGTTTTCCCACGACACAGCTCATTTATTAAGTAGTTTACTTACATGTAGTTTGATATTGCTGTGTATGTCTCTGTTGCATATTAAAGAAATAATTTTCGATTTATCGTTGTTTATCAACAAATAAACAACAATTTGGAGTTCTGATGGGTAGGAATTATACCTCGAGGGCATTAGCCACGCATCATAATGACAAAGAGCTGTTTATTGGTCGATCAACAAGGATAATGTGAAAAATCTTTCGATTCTAACATGTTTTGACATATATTTTGCAATTGTAATTGGAACTACTTTATACTATGCTCAGAATCGGAACTTCTGTTTGCGTTGTTTATTGGTTAGTTTAACAATGATAATTTTGTTCCCAGGTCTATATACAAGTTAGCGAGTATCATGTTAGAATATTGTTTAAAAAAGTTTTAAATTTTGTTTAAATATGCAGTTTATTTTGCTAAGTTACCTACGCTTTATTTACTACAGCTTTAATTCCAAAAGAAATACAATTTTAAAAAACCCATCCCACTTAACATGCAAATGTTATATGCTTCTTTTCTGCCAATTATTTTATTTTCTTGCTTGTTATTATTTATTGTTTATTGAATAAAATGATCCAATAATTTCGCTGGTTTCTGTATATTGTCAGTTTTATAAAGAATAATATGGAGATTTCAAGTGTATATATAATTTGTCAACTACAGTAAAACTTATTTAACTTAAGGTCCCAAGGCGATGACGAAAATGTTCGAGGTATGGAAGTTTTCTAGCGTTTGAGGTTTCCATGCAGAGAAGTTAGAATTGTTAAATAAGACAAAGCTTAATTGTCAGAGCATTTTATTATTCGTCTGAATATTCATACTTCTTATGTTCAAATATTTGCGACGTTCATAAAACAAACAATTAAGTACATATGCAATACAACTGCTTATTTGTCAGTATGATTCTAGACGCATAAACCAGTAAGACTGGACTGTTAATTCATCATTCATCTGGGAATTCTGAAATAACTTGCCACCGATGTTCACCATGTGGAGACGGCATATCACACACGCTAAGACCTGTGTTGCTAGCTCAAAGGTCAAGGTCATACTTTTTTTAGAGGTCAAATATGGGCATAATACAGCTTGTCTGAACTTTTAATTAATAAGTGAATTAAAATAATTTGACACAAATATTTACCATATGGAGACCGTGTGTTGCACACAAGACCTGTGTCCCTAAGGTCAAGGTCACAATTAGAGGTCAAAGTTCAAATATGGGCATAATACAGCTTGTCCGGACCAGATTTTCTTTTTATCACATGCTATACCTCGTTTTCCATGTAATACAGCCATTACAAGTATTTTTATCTTACATATATGTAAGATAACATTTTGAGCGTTTTCATTGGCTACATATTCTTTGACTGACCAAGCACATGACGTTATTTTGGTGAACTGACGTCGTTAACATGAAATGACGCCATGTCAGTACACAACTTTGAGGATTAACCAACTTATTTTGGTAAAATTAAAAGGGTTTTATCGTTTAAAAGCATGTGATAAAAAAGATTTTATACCATATTTTATTAAACTCGTCCAGGAAATTCATTAGTAAGCTCGCCAAAGACTCGCTTACTAACAAAATTCCTGAACTGGTTTAATAAAATATGGTATGAAATGACAACTCGTGTCAGATCCTATATATATGTGGGTGGAGTTTGGCATAGTTTTGCACAAAATGTTCACCATTTTCTTGACAACAGGCTCAAAATGTTGCCAATGGGCATCTAGTTATATAATGGTTGGCAAAATGAGGACAGGCAAATACATTTTCACTCATTTGCTGATCTTGATCGTCTAGCTCAACTGAGCCAGTTCTCAACAATATTTTATTTTTAATATAACTTTTCTTCTAGATTAAATTAAACATATAAGATACTAGTAGATAATGTACGCTGATAGTTCATAATCATGTTTTATTAGCTCACCTGAGCACAACGTGCTCATGGTGAGCTTTTGTGATCACCTTTTATCCGTCGTGCTTCGTCCGTCGTGCGTCAACATTTTCATTTATCGACATCTCCTCCTAAACCGCTTAGCAGATTTTCACGAAACTTCACAGGAATGATCCTTGGGTGACCCTCTTTCAAAGCTGTTCAAATCGTTTCGGTCCGCTGCATATGTAGGTCACCAGAGCTAAAAATAGATTTCAAAACTGAAAACTTTAATCTTCTCTGAAACCACAAGGCTTGGAGCTTTCATATTTGATATGTAACATCCTCTAGTGGTCCTCTACAAAGATTGTTCAAATTATTCCCCTGGGGTCAAAACTGGCCACGCCCCGGGGGTCACATGGTTTATATAGACTTGTATAGCAAAATGACTTTAAAAATCTGCTCTGCAACTGCAAGGCCTAGAGGTTTCATATTTGGTATGTAACATTATATAGTGGTCCTCTACAAAGATTGTTCAAGTGATGCCCCTGGGGTCAAAACTGGCCACATCCCGGGGGTCACATGTTTTATATAGACTTAAATAGCAAAATGACTTTAAAAATCTTCTCCTCTGAAACCGCAAGGCCCAGAGGTTTCATATATGGTATGTAACATTGTATTGTGGTCCTCTACAAAGATTATTCAAATGATGCTCCTGGGGTAAAAACCGGGGGCACCCTGGGGATCACGTTTTATATAGACTTAAATAGCAAAATGACTTTTAAAATCTTCTTTTCTGCAACCGCAAGGCCCAGAGGTTTCATATTTGGTATGTAACGTTGTATAGTGGTCCTCTACAAAGATTGTTCAAATGATGCCCATGGGGTCAAAACTGGCCACACCCCGGGGCTCACATGGTTTATATAGACATAAATGGCATAATTGATAAAACAAATCTTTTCCTGTGAAACCACAAGGCCCAGAGGTTTCATATTTGGTTGGAAACATTGTATAGTGGTCCTCTATAAAGATTGTTCAAATGATGCCCCTGGGGTCAAAACTGTCCACACCCTGGTGCTCACGTGGTTTATATAGACTTAAATAGCAAAATGACTTTAAAAATCATTTCCTCTTAAACTGCAAGGCCTAGCGGTTTCATATTTGGTATGTGACATCCTCTAGTGGTCCTGTACAAAGATTGTTCAAATGATGCCCCTGGGGTCAAAACTGGCCACACCTTGTGGCTCACATGGCTTATATAGACTGAAATAGCAGAGCCCAGAGGTTTTGTATTTGGAACGCAACATTGTATAGTGGTCCTCTACATAGATTGGTCAATTGATGCCCCTGGGTTCAAAACTGGGCACACCCCAGGGGTCACATGGTTTATATAGACTTGAATAGCAAAATGACTTAAAATCTAGCAAAATCTCTGAAACCGCAAGGCCCAGAGGTTTCATATTTGGTATGTAACATTGTATAGTGGCCCCCTACAAAGATTTTTTAAAAGATACCCCTGGGGTCAAAGCTGGCCACGGCCCGGAGGTCACATGGTTTGTATAAACTTAAATAGCAAAGTGACTTTTAAATCTTCTCCTCTGGTTTATATAGACTATACAAATCTTCTCCTGAAACTGCAAGGCCCAGATCTGTATACTCGGGGTAAGTGCTTTTGTGCCATTTGGCCCTTTTGTGATAAGCCAATATGATGCCTTTAACTCAGGTGAGCGACCTAGGGCCATCATGGCCATCTTGTATATTTATTTGACCAACAATTAAAACTGATCATGATTTGTAGTGAATGACACTTTTGCTACTGACCCCTAAATATCTGGCTAAAGTTAATCTTGAACCTGAAAATCAGGCTCAACTTGTTTTGTGAAAATGGGCCTAGATGATTAACTCTGTTGTTTTTCTCCACAAAAAGTGAAACTTTATATAATATTATATTAGCACCACAATGGATTAAACATGGATTAAAGATCTAAATAACAAAGGGGGAGAAAAAAAATGTGACAAAAGTTCAGTTACTTCCAAGGTCTAAATCATGATCACTTTATGTACATGTCTTGATTCTTTTTAAGCTTATAGCTCATTACAGTCGCAGTGGTGTAATAAAAATCGAGTCCACATTGCCCGAGGGACATCGAGTTTGATCCCTTCTCGGGAACCTGCAAATAATTTTTCGCAGACACCACCCTTCTTGAAAAAGTGTATTAAATACGCATTTAATGTGTATTAAACGCTGCAGTATTGGCACCGTATTTTTTCTGTGTTTAATACGCATCACTTATTACAGAAATACAGTGTATTTTTTGCAGCATTTTTCCTGCATTAACACACTTAAGTGCATTTAAAGTGTCTTTTTCTCCTATATCTTCAAAAAATACACTTAAGTATATTTAAAGTGTATTTTAAGTGTATCTTCTAGTGCATTAACAAACTTTTTTTGTAAAAAAAAAAGGCAGAAAAAGTACAGCAAAAATACACTTGGTGTACTAAAAGTGTATTTAATGTGCATTTAACGCAGAAAAAATACAGTGCCAATACCGCAGCATTTAATATGCATTAAATGCGTATTAAATACACTTTCGAGAAGGGCAAGTACTGGCTCTTCCCAGTAACTGACTTGAAAGGGTCTCAATAATCCTTTAGCTTTTTGGGCACAATTGAGCTTTAATAAATCGGTTTACATTTATTCACCTAGAAAAAATAACACATTTATCCACATTTGCTCAAAGTTGAGAAACTTTCAAAAACTTTGTTTTGGTTGCCAAAACACACTAAAAAACATTAGTATCTTTTATAAAATTTATATAAAAAGACAATAATTTAACGTATAAATAGAACACAATTCAAGATCTATGTATTTCCACTTCTTTGCACAAGACTTTCTGTAATTCTTCTGGCAACATCTCTGTATGCTTTTGACTGAAATTGAAAGAAACAACACTATAGTATACTCTGGTCAATGTTTCATGTTACAACAGCACGGCATTTCATAATAAATAGCATATATACAACTTCAAAACATTTAAGTACTGAACTTTTTCTCTGAAACACAAGTAATAAAAGTATCTGATGATTATAAACATACTGTGAAAGGAAACTGCTTAAAGCCACAGTTCATATATGGTAATATAATACAATACATCGTAAATTGGCAATAGTTCTTATAAACGTTAATGTTATGTAAAAATTGGACTGAAAACTTTTTTCTTTACAAAAGACATTTTATAATGTATATGTTCGAAAACGCTTGGTACGAACGGAATAGATGATAATGTACATGCTGATTTACTCTAGAGGTATCACCAGCTCTTGCATACAGATAACTATACGATAACAAGTTACAAAAACGTTATTATTGTACCGATTTCAATGTGGATTTTTGTATTTTGATCGGTAAAATGTCCATTAGGAGTGATTTCTGCAAAGTTTAAGTTTTATTCACATATTTCTGGACTGCAGCTTTAATAACAACATGACAGTACCTAATCCCTTTGTGCTTTATCTATTATGACTAGCCCGGGCTCAGTCTGCCACTCGCCAAAGTAACTATAATGGCTATACATTTGGACACATTGCTCACACATAGACATTTCCATAAATGTAAACGATAATTCATTTAGTGAGCTATTTAATCGTCGCACTTGAATATCACAATAGCTTGGGAGGAGTTTCAAATGAACAACAGATGAGGAGGAGTTTAAAATGATCAACAAATGGGGAGGAGTTTAAAATGATCAACAGATGGGGAAGAGTTTAAAATGAACAACAGATGAGGAGGAGTTTAAAATAATCAACAGATGGGGAAGAGTTTAAAATGATCAACAGATGGGGAGGAGTTTAAAACGAACAACAGATGGGCAGGAGTTTAAAATGAACAGCAGATGGGGAGGAGTTTAAAATGAACAACAGATGAGGAGGAGTTTAAAATGATCAACAAATGGGGAGGAGTTTAAAATGATCAACACATGGGGAAGAGTTTAAAATGATCAACAGATGATGAAGAGTTTAAAATAATCAACAGATGGGGAGGAGTTTAAAATGAACAACGGATGAGGAGGAGTTTAAAATAATCAACAGATGAGGAGGAGTTTAAAATTATCAACAGATGGGGAGGAGTTTAAAATGAACAACAGATGGGGAGGAGTTTCAAATGAACAACATATGGGGAGGAGTTTCAAATGAACAACAGATGGGGAGGAGTTTAAAATGAACAACAGAAGGGGTGAAGTTTTAAATGAACAACAGACAATGTTAGTGGCAAAACCTGGAAAGGCCCATACTATGTTTGGCTAAAATATTTTCTCCTTAAACCATATGGATATTCCAAATGCGTACGGTAAATATGGCTAAGAACTTATTTAAGTCCAGGGCCCAGGGCCGGTATTCACAAAGCTCCTATAAGGGAAACCTTCACAAAGCTCCTATAAGGGAAACCTTCACAAAGCTCCTATAAGGGAAACCTTCACAAAGCTCCTATAAGGGAAACCTTCACAAAGCTCCTATAAGGGAAACCTTCACAAAGCTCCTATAAGGGAAACCTTCACAAAGCTCCTATAAGGGAAACCTTCACAAAGCTCCTATAAGGGAAACCTTCACAAAGCTCCTATAAGGGAAACCTTAACTTAAGTTGCACTTAAGTGAAAATTTCAGATCAAATATTCTATGTGAAATCCGTTGATTTCTGTTGAGAAATGGTAACATACATTAGTACGTGGGGCCAGAATAAGTGTATGAATGTCACGCTTAGACACCGATGAGGCCAATTATAAAAATCCATGGATACAGATAGATTTCCTATACGGACAATATATATGAGGCGGCCTTAATGCATGTGCGATGTATGAAACATCTTAGCAATTTACTAGTTAAAACCATTAATATGTAAAACGAGGTATGTATGAAACAGCCAGAGACTAAAGGAATTTTATGAATTCAAGAAATTTACTCAAGTTTTCCCTAAGGTGATGTGTGAATACCGGCCAATATCCACAAAACTCCTTAGTAAAATCTGAAGTAAATTTCTTAAGATTATAAAATTCATTAAGTCAGTGTCTGCTTGATTTAAACTATTTTGCATTTGACTATTTTATTCTGGAAAAGAATCGACGGATGCTTCTTATTTGACTGGTATCGAGCATAGCTCTAATAAAATCCCTGCCGTCATAACAAACCATGTGATGATGATCGATTTAAATCTTCAATATATTATTTATGGTTTTAATTAGTTATTTTCTTTTTCTGTTTTCATTATTGACTGCAAACGATATATTAAAAGTCCACTTATGTAGAAAATTGCACTGAGTTGCATTAAATAAGTAAAAGTTACAAACTCGTAATCCTTCCACATCTGTAAGGATTTTACATGGCAGTGGTTACCGTTAACCGATAGGGGAGGTAACCCGTGCGAGGAGTTTGTATTTTACCATATTTCTAATATAAAATAATGATTGTCACTTGGAAAATTTATTTGGAAAATTTAACTTTAGTAGACTTAAGTTAAGATTTTCCTTAGGAGCTTTTTAGATATGGCCCCAGGTGAGCTCTGCTACCGTACCTGTGGACTGTCTGGTTGTGAGATGGTGATCGGCTGTCCAGAGTCACTGGTCTCTCGTATTGCCCGGTTTAGAGGTATGTCACCTGGCAACCAGACAGAAAGTTACCAAACATAACACAATGACAATAATTTAGCAGGTTGTAACTTTGTAAAGTGTAGATACTAGGATACATTTTGTTTTTTTTCACAGAAAACATTCTATTCACATAGCAACCAACCAGAAAATGTTACACAAGTAGATGTCGCTAACAGACAATAATTTAGCAGGTTTCAACTTGCGTGTTCCAAGCCAAAGTGTAAAACTTATTAAAACTTGTTTGACTTTAAAAAGTAGACTTTATGTTTGAAGCAATTTCACTTTCTTTCAAAATAGACTGATCAAAAATTAAACATCAACATGTGACATTTACACGAAAACCAATTTGTCGCCAAGTGTGACGCTAATGCTCTCCATATTAAACATCTGCAGATCAGTCTTCAAAATAAAAAACCACTTGCCCGAAGCCCAGTAAGACAAGTAAAAATCTCTTCAGGCCAGTAAAATTTGAGGCGTGTCGTGGGAAAACCGGTCATAATGCATGTGCGTAAAGTGTCGTCCCGGATTAGCCTGTGCAGTCCGCACAGGCTAATCCAGGACGGCACTTTCCGCCTAAAGTGGATTTATGGTTAGAAGAGACTTCCTTGAAACAGAAAATACCATAAAAGCGGAAAGTGCCGTCCCGGATTAGCCTGTGCGGACTACACAGGATAATCCGGGACGACACTTTACGCACATGCATTAAGACCGGTTTCTCACGACGCGTCATTTACCAAAAATGTACAATAATGTCCAGGTGTTTTCTCTAAATATCATAATGAATTTCTTTCCTTTCGACTGACTACATGAACATCATAATATATAAATATCACACCCCATAGAGGGTTGACAATACGTTGTATAACCCTCTATGGGGTGTGATATTTATTTTATTATACCGAACAATAAAACAAGGAAACTTAGACCTGATTACTTCATTTATAGATCTACTTTTTTAAATGCCCTTTAAAATCAACTGATAACCTAAAAGTGTTAAAGCTAATTTACCACGGATTATTTTCATTATTTAAGATGTGTATCTATATGAAACATTTATGGTTCCTTCACAATACAATAGTTAAATAATACTGCAGAAACAGCCTTCTGTACTTTCAAACAGTTTTGCAAAGTGTACCGGCATGACCGGTGAGTGTGTACAGTGCAGTTATAGTTAGATGTGTCATGCTTAAAAGATGGCGTGATCGATAGGAAGTTTCTACAGCGCGTTAGTTTAAATCAGTAATATACATGGTGAAGTACGGGCGAAAATTATTGTTGGATACAAATCTAAATATTGTAGTTGATGGGAAGTGTTTAATGGATATTCAGAACACTTGAACGCGATATATGTGTACAGCAGAGTAGTGTAGTAACGACACAAACCAGTTTTCACTCGACTGACCTACAGTAGGATTGTGCTGTGTTGTGTTAGTTTGTTTTTAACATGTCTAAGCACTCACGTAACACATAATTAAAGAAACCATGCATCGGCGATATCTAAACTTATTTTGCACGGATAATCGGATACAGGTTTGGAGACAAATACGATTTAAAATATATGTTTTTACCAGTCATGGCGATTTCAAAAACAAATCGCGTTTCTGGTTAGCACGGTTCGCATGAAATAAAATATTGAACAACTTTGTGGATACTTGAAAATGAATTGCAAACGCGTGTTGCTGGATATTAATTGTAAAAGCAGTGGACTGACGTTAGCATTACTAAAGGTAAAAGTTGTTTTGTTTTGAGAAACGGTTGTTCTATTTTTAGCTCCACGCGAGGGTATACTGTTGCATGTGACATTACGAATTGTTTCATGATAGGTATATGGAAATTTAACATGGGCTAGTCACATGAGGTATAATAACATCATTTGAACTGGTTAGGTAATCTCTAGGCTTTATTTCCTTATTTCAAACAAGTTCGGGTGGATTCGGCCAAGAGGAAATTGTATGGCTTATACAATGGGCAACTCTTCCAAACAAATATTGTGAAGACTGCTGCTGATATACCCACTTTGAACTAGCCAGTAGATAGATTTATTCAGGGTAAAACTCACAAGTTTACAACACAAGTCATATTCTAATTTAAGAACAGTGATATAACTTACATAGTTTAAAAAACTATCAAAGCAATAACACTTGAACTTACTCAACTACAATTTAATATGCTAGAGGAACAACTATTTCAAAGCAAAATAAGTACCACTTGTTCGAATAAATTAATGTGAGGATCAGTAAAATAGAAGGAAGTTTTAGTTAAATTGTGTAGTAATCTAGGATAGCCCATGAAAGGCCGAAAGCTGATTTCCGATGGGTCCTTGACATAACATATCCATGGAAACATACGTTGCCTTTAAACATTTGTTATACTGAGAAGTGCAATATCCACATCATATAAGAAACCCATGAAAACGTAGATGGCGCGTCACGGGAAAACCGGTCTTAATGCATGTGCATAAAGTGTCATCCCAGATTAGCCGCACAGGCTAATCCGTGACGGCACTTTCCGCCTTCAGTGGATTTATGCTTAGAAGAGACTTCCTTGAAACAGAAAATACCATGAAAGCGGAAAGTGCCGTCCCGAATTAGCCTGTGCAGATTGCACAGACAAATCCGGGACGACACTCTACGCACATGCATTAGGCCCGGTTTTCCCACGACGCGCCACGTAGCTATTATTAAAATTTGTTGCAACCAAAAACGCCCTATCCTACCGAGTATTGGGACTTCCATTTCATATGAGATAACCATGAAAACGTAGCCTTTGTTTAAAATCATAACAACCAAAAAGCGTCCATTCCTACCAAGAATCGGGACTCCCATCTCGTCTGCGACCCCCTGTGCCCCGTTGTCCCCAAACACGTGGTCTTTGTGGCCGCACTTCGGACAGATGTACACGCTCATGTTCTGTACTATACCAAGCACTGGCACACCCACCTGTCCCACAAGAAACCAACAGATCACTGATAATAACTGAACAATCATATCACTACCCACACTGGGACACCCACCTGTCCCACAAGAAACCAACAGATCACTGATAATAATTGAACAATCATATCACTACCCACACTGGCACACCCACCTGTCCCACAAGAAACCAACAGATCACTGATAATAACTGAACAATCATATCACTACTCACACTGGCACACCCACCTGTCCCACAAGAAACCAACAGATCACTGATAATAACTGAACAATCATATCACTACCCACACTGGGACACCCACCTGTCCCACAAGAAACCAACAGATCACTGATAATAACTGAACAATCATATCACTACCCACACTGAGTTAAGATACTGTTTGAATCAGTGTGCAGACTATGCAAACCTTAGAATGAGCTGAAAGGCATAGTTCTGCATAACATTATATCAAATATTAAAATTTGATATATAATTTTCAGATAGGAATAAATTATCACCATTTATATATATGTATAATAATCCCAAGACATATTCACTGCATTAATTCTGCAATTAATTTACCTGCTGTAAGGCCAAATAAAAAAATAGTTCTGTTTCTGGTCTGCGGCCCAAACAAATAAGGGTTCGTGGGTAGGGAATTTTTTTTGTATTTTTTTTTATGATTGGGGGTCGGTGTGTGTTCCATAAAGGTGTCTATTCAGATGGCACATACAATACAGATGGGTAATCTGTTGACATATTGCAAACCTTTATGCCAAACTGATCGACCAACATGCCGACATCCTGTTAAAAGTTGAAAAACTACCGGTAAACAACCATGTATTAATTCAAAGGCAATGCCCAACTTTTCTGAAAACAAAACCCCTGAAATAAATTTAGAACAAAATAAAGATAAAAGTAGTTAGTTCGACTGAAGTACCTTGGATGCCAACAAATTCCTTTAAAATCTTGTTGTAAATGAGCGAAAAGAAAATTTATCTGTGGAAAGAAAATTAAAGAAAATAAAAATTATTTTTTTTACCAAAAATAGGCAGCAAAAGTGAAGGGCAGGTAAGGAGACCAGAAACAGGACTTTTTTTTTTGGCCTCAAAGGGAGAATTTACTAAAATTTGTGTCTGAGACATTGTCAGACACCCATATTTATTGTCATACAGTGTCAGACTGTCTGACAGGTTCGGCAATTTCTGAATGTGCGGTAAACGTTGCCATACTGCTTAGTTGATACCTTTCTGAACATTTCCGCGCCTCTCCGGGCATCAATGAGAGCAATGTCTTGTGGCGTGGACACGATAACAGCTCCTGTAAGCATAAGGGTCAAGGTCAGGAAAAAGTGTTCACGAGGGACAATTTACATTTCATGCAGAATAGTACCAGAATATAACTGAGGTGGAGCATGAAAATTGTCCAAGTGATCAAAAGTGCAGCCATGACAATCAGTTCTGTTTTTGTGACATCTAGAATACTAATTATGCCATCTTGATACGGGAGGCATATAGTGATCGCCCTGGTAACTAGATTAACTAAGATTTTACCGTTTGGTCTACCGCAACACCGCTTACTACAACACTCGGATAATTACGCAGTTGTTGCTTATGACCATTCCTAATCCACCCAGATCACCCAACCTCACTTTGACCTTGACCTATTTTATTCTAAATTTCAGAGTGTGGTGAATTTATAGATGAAGGAAATCCCATTTTATTTAAATTAAAATTTAATAAGGAGTCATGTTGTGGGAAAACCGCTCTTAATGCATGTGCGTACAGTGTCGTCCCGGATTAGTCTGTGCAGTCCGCACAGGTTAATCCGGGGCGGCACTTTCCGCTTGTATGATGTTTTCTGCTTCAAGGTAGTCTCTTCTAAACATTAATCCACTGTAGGCGGAAAGTGTTGTCCCAGATTAGCCTGTGCAGACTGCACAGGCTAATCCGGGACGACACTTTGCGCACATGCATTAAGACCGGTTTTCCCACGACACGGCTCAAATAAAGACGAACAGAACGGTGGCTCATCTTGAACGAGTTTGAAAGTCTTAATGTCATAACCAAGATAACTAAGCTTTTCTTGCAAATATGTTCTACACAAAAGCACCCTTCTCGAAAAAGTGTATTTAATATGCATTTAATGCGTACTAAATGCTGCGGTATTGGCACTGTATTTTTTCTGCGTTAAATGTGCATTAAATACACTTTTAGTACACTAAGTGAATTTTTTTCTGTACTTTTTCTGCATTTTTTTAACAAAAAAAGTGTATTAATGCACTTGAAAATACACTTAAAATACACTTAAAATATACTTAAGTGTATTTTTTGAAGATATATTGAATTTTTCAAGGATAAAAATACAGTTTAAATGCATTTATTTCTGTAGTAAGTGTATTTTTTCTGCATTTTTAAGTATATTAAATGCGTATTAAACGCAGAAAAAATACGGTGCCGATACCGCACCATTTAATACACATTAAATGCGTATTAAATACACTTTTTCCAGAAGGGCAGTCTAATCCTTGCATAGCAGTAAAGTTACACAAACCCAAATTTGTTTACTACAAATGACTTTCATGTCAGGTAGACTATAGAACTATGGATCAAAAACAAATGTGGCGCGTTGTGAGAAAACCGGTCTTAATGCATGTGCGTAAAGTGTCGTCCCGGATTAGCCTGTGCAGTCCGCACAGGCTAATCCAGGACGGCACTTTCCGCCTAGAGTGAATTTATGTTTAGAAGAGACCTCCTTGAAACAGAAAATACCACAAAAGCGGAAAGTGCCGTCCCGGTTAGCCTGTGCGGACTGCACAGGCTAATCCGGGACGACACTTTATGCACATGCATTATGAGCTGACTTTAAACTGCCCTTAACGGTTCTCATATCAAGGTGAGCAGTTACCGTTGATGGGTATGTTCTGTGACAGAGACAACTGGGTATCCCCAGTCCCCGGGGGCATGTCTATAACCAGGTAGTCCAGCGGTCTCCAGGCAACCTGCAACGAAATAGGTGTGGGAGTTCAGAAACAGTTCACCTTACCCCGATTTTTCAAAAAATCTTAAGTATGTTATAACAGAATTAGCTTAAACTTACTATTTTCATATTACAATAAAGTGTGCATAAACAATATTCTTTAGACATATTACATTTGGAATGAAACAAGTATTCCAGGTAATATCAATAAATCAAATTCTGCGTAACAGCATCAAATAACAATTTTCATTGACGAAAAAAGAGACTTAAGTATGTTATGCTTAAGAAATTGGCCCCTGTGGTTCAGATTTCACAAAGCTCCATATGGACAACTTAAATAAATTTCAAAAATTCATAAAATTTCTTAAAACTTCGACTGTTTTATGTACATGTCTTTCTAAACAAGATTGTTTTAAACTAGTAAATATTGCTTACCAGTAGATGTTTTGTATTTTACCCCTTTGAAAACAGAAACCATAGGATTTTACATAGAAAAGTTTATCTAAGCTTTCGCTATATTGTACAACTTAAGTTAAGATTTGCCTTTAGAGTTTGGACGTACCTACCCACCCAACTCACTCAATCACTCACAAAAACTATGAACTGATCCAGCAAACTAACTAGTAAGCATTATTTGTACAGAAAATATGACAACCCAAAGGAGGAAAGCAGCTGAAAGGAAGAAATCCCTGCTCTAACCTTCTAAGCAATGATAAATAACATCATTTTATTAGACTGACGGTTGTAATAAATATAGCCATGGAAACACCGAAAATGTAGAATTACTGTTATGAATCCAATGAGAATAGACAGAAAAACTGCATGAAAATGAGCTGGACCAATGACTTCGACAGTTTTCAATCTAAACTTAAATGAGGTGCGTCATGGGAAAACCGGTCTTAATGCATGTGCGTAAAGTGTCGTCCCGGATTAGCCTGTGTGGACTGCACAGGCTAATCCGGGATGACACTTTACGCACATGCATTAAGTCCGGTTTTCCCACGACGCACCACAAATATCAACAATGGGCAAAGGAAAATCAATGCTGATGTTTGACATCCATTCTCATAGTTAAGACAAGCAATGTGATTTCTAAATACATGTATAATGTCACAAATGCCTTGTAGAATTTTTTAAATCTAGTTTAATCTAAAATAATTGAGATGATAGTCTGAAAAACATCAATTTATAATAGATGAAAATGAAAACACATAACAAAACCAGTTATTATTCCAATTAACCAGTAGAAAAAACATAGAATGCTCCGCCTTTCTGTTTGCTTACGGGTTTTGTTGTCCACGAATTTGAAGTAAATTGATTGGATTATGCAACCATGTGCTATTATTTACCACTGAAATATATACCCATAATTGGTTAACTTGACTGACAAGAATCTACTGATCAATTGACCGTACGACGAGATTGGACTGAAATTGTGTTTGGACATTCCGAAAGACAGGACTTAATTGTTTGACAAGAGATGTCTTGTACATTCCGAAAGACAGGACTTAATTGTTTGACTAGAGATGTCTTGTAAAAACGGGGCTTTTTTTGGCCAATTTTATTGGCGTTATTGGGTCATATTCCCAATGGCAGTAAGTATCTTTTTTTCCCAAATCCAGTCCAAAATTCCTAATGGATGGTTTGACCTTCAGATGTTTGGAAATAAGAGGTGTTCAGTGTAGAAATAAAGACTGTTGAATTTGTAATATCTGTTCTACTGATTTGTTTTTGTTCAGAACATTATATTTTACATTATATATCTATAATTATTTAAATTCAAGGAATTATAATTTTTCCCAGTTTTAGATGAATTGATGCTAAAATTCACAATTTCATGGGTATAGGTCATCTTCCAAAAATGGTGAAAAAAAGCCCTGAAAAAGATTCCTATACTGTCAATGTGTTTGTCTGAGTTAGACCCAAGTAATCATAGTTATAAATCCCCCAGGGCAAGGGCAATTTCAATA
This sequence comes from Congeria kusceri, assembly GCA_027627225.1. Lineage (NCBI taxonomy): Eukaryota > Metazoa > Mollusca > Bivalvia > Myida > Dreissenidae > Congeria > Congeria kusceri. The sequence continues at coordinate 5,535,788 of CM051037.1, read as the reverse complement.
GTTCATGAATACAATATCACAGCCAAAGCCTGGTCAGGATGAAAACAATTCTTAATTATTAATAAGACACATATCACAGACTAACAAGACCCCACCTGCCGGATAAGCCTCTGTACGGCTGACATCACCATGGGTCCCCGCCACACGATGGGCGACGTCTCGTCTACTAAGAAACCCATTGACATACTGAAATATACGAGAACATATTAGTCAACCCATCAACATGCTGAAATATATGAGAGTCTAATGAGCTATAAAGAAAAGTAAAAAGAAAAACTTATTTGGCAAATTGTTAAGTTCCAAAGTTTTTGGTCACAGATTCCATAAAGAAAAGTAAATTATATATAAAGAAGTGAAATCACACTTATGATAAAGAAATATATTTGAAATCATGTGTCATTGAATAAACATCAATTTGAATGAATTTTTTTTTTTAATATGTGTATCACTTGCATAATACTAAAAAATGCTTTTTGTTACATTTTGCTTTATAGAATATTTAGATTGGTTAGTTCAGATGCTCTAGCTTTTGCAGTCAGTTGTTTGCTGATACGAGAATAAAACTGAGGTGAAATAACATACTGAGGTGATGTGTAAGTAATATATATAGGATCTGACACGAGTTGTCATTTCATACCTTATTTTATTAAACGAGTTCAGGAATTTTGTTAGTAAGCGAGCCTGTGGCGAGCTTACTAACAAAGTCCTGGACGACTTTAATAAAATATGGTATAAAATAGCGAAAGTCAGATCTTTGCAATTTTATTTTTGTAGTTATGGGAGTTCTACTCCGAACATTCCGCAGATTCGATAAAATTAGATGACAGCAAAAAATACCAGTTGTACGGTAAACAGATACATTACATTACCACTTTATTCCATAGTTGGTCAACGGCACCATCTCATTTTCTACAAATATACAAAGAAATAACTCAAGGTCTTGAGACAGAAGTAATATTATCAAAGTATAGAACATTATCTCAACTGAGAAATATATTTACAAGGACTTGTTACTGTCAAAATTAATTAGCCTATGCCCTTTTTTCCAATATTCAGGTTTAAGTACAGGTAGTCATTTTGTTTTGTTTAGTTTAAACCTATTTGTTTTAATTTAACTGCAATTCATTTAACCAGACAGATACCAAGTAGAAACATTTACATCATATGCAAAAATATAACAGTACATAACAAATTTGCATAAAATTGACACGTCAAACAATGCATAAAGATTAAAATGAATGCACAAATGACATGGCTGAAAAGTCCATGTATTTTTGGACAACCTCTTGCATATTACTGGTATGAGATGAAAATATCAGTAGCTACTCACTATCATCTAGCTAAGGCTAAAAAAGCCTAGATATTTTTGGATAACCTCTCTTATTATATACCTGTTTAAAATCTTAAAATACATGCTGTATCAATCGGTGAAATACATGTCGTCAGAAACAAATTTCCGTATTATGCTACTCGCTATTTTTCCGATCCCGTATTACCATACTAGCCGGACTATGTTTTAATGACGTCATCATAGAGTTACGTAAACAAATATAATCTATACCTCCAATGATTAGTCATTATTGTAGTTTTTAATCAAATCAAATAAAGTAAATGCACATTTGAAGTTTATCATGGTATAAAATAACAGGAATATTACGCTAGTCAATTGTTCCAAGTGTATGTATTAGTCTTGTGGGTTGCGTTATTTCGTATCACACTTGAGGCTCCGCCTCTCGTGTGATACATCATCACACAAGCCACTCGACCAATACATACTCTTGGAACAATTGACTATCGTAATATTCCGTATGTATGTCATATGGAATAAAAATATATGTACCTACATGTTCTTACTATCAGGGTTTTTTTCCTTCTAAAGTAGGGGCTGTTATAAGGTGTCATGCCGTCAGAAGAATTCTTACAAATCATGCAGTTTTCCCCTAAAACTGATCTTACCCCAGCATTTTTCATTCCCCTGCTATGAAAATTGTCCCCCCAAAATGCCAAAAATAACGCTATTTTCCCCCAAAATGCCAAGAAATAACAATAAGTGTGTTTTAACAATATTAGCCTAAGCTCACTATTTTCATATTTCAATAAAGCGTGCATAAATACTATTGACACGTCACATTACATTTCGAATAAAAATTTCTAATATTTTGTGTTGTAAAATCAATTTTTAAACAATAATTTTGATTGATTAAATAAGAGACTTAAGCCCATTATTCTTAAGAAATTTCGAGAAACTGGACCCAGATGTTTAAAAAGCCCATGTATCCTTGGGAAACTGTGAGTAGCTCATGCACTTACTATCATTCAGAAGGGGCTCTCCTTTCAGGTTCATCATCATCGGTATTGATGGCCCGTAGACGTCTGCATCCAGTAGACCAACCTGTTTGGACTGTTACAAAAAAAATAATTAAAATGTGCAATCAATTGCATAAACAAATAACAGAAGCAATATTTATTCTGTTCTGTATATGAACATATTTAACCTGTTTTATTGTTTAGGTAAAAAAAACATGATATATTGCTATTTGTTATTAAAGATATTTACTTTTTAAGTGATACATGGTGTCTAAAACAGGTGGAATGTTGATGGTTTGTTTGAACCCTGATTTATTAAAGGTTGTGTACTTATTAGATCCACAGTAATTATAAATTAAAATGAACAATCAGATATTGTATTTAAAAATAATAATTTCACTCATAAACTGTGAACATGTCCATTACTTGCAAGGGCTAGACTAAAGCATTTATAAAATACTGAATACTCACTGGTTCATTAGCTGCCATGGCTAAAGCCACGTTTACTACAAAGGAAAACATTTAAGACATATTAAGTGCACTTTAATACAAAAATATGTATATCATTGCAAGAGACCAAACAGAAATTCAGTGATTGAAATAATTTCACTTAAGTCTATCAGTATTTTTTTTTCAACTACTGGAAAACAAATTTAAAGAAACTGGTGACATCACACCTTACCAGCAGTGGTTGACTTGCCGACGCCTCCTTTCCCAGAGGCCACAACTATCACAGTGTTCACTCCATCTATCGGCTGCTTGCGAGGTAGACTCCGGGCCATCAGCTTCTTCTGGTGTTCTGTTAGATCTCTGCCTTTTATACCCTGAGAGATAAAACAGAGAATTACATTTCGCAAATACAGCAGAACCTGTGAAAACCAAACAGCATCAGGACCTGGCCGATCGTTTTTGACAGTGTTTCGATTAACTCAGGTTTTCTTAAAACTCAAACACATGTCGATATACAAATTGATATGTTGATATTTAGTATTGTTATAAGACTGCTTAGTGTAAAAACAAATTAAGTACATAAGCGTGCATATGTATGGTCCATCATTAATTCAGTGTATTTTTTCACCCTTGGGGGAAAGGTGGCGGGGCCCTTCAGATGGGGAATTTTATGGCAAAAGGGGATTTTTTTGTTGAGAAAGCATTATTACATGTTTATAATCTACTTGTTATAAAACATTAATCTTTTTTTTTTGCTACAGATGATAACTTAGATTATGCACTAACTCAATGCTTTGATGAAACATTTCTGGGATTGTTTACAAAAATTCCTCTATCTTAGTCTTTTTTTGTCCAATTTTGGTCTTTTTTTTTCAAAATAAAGCTTATATTCTAAGGGGAATTTTAAGGCAGATATAGGGGAAAAATATATACTTTTTAAGCAGGGGAATGGGGCCGAATTTCGGCCCCAAATTGGACCTAAAAAAAACACTGTAATTGACTCCAGTTAACTCAATTACCTGGTATATTGTTTCTAAATTACGTTGTTAACTGTTGAACAAGGACACAAATTTGGCACAATGGCACTTCATTATTATAAGATCATATTAACCAAATTGACAAATCGATCAGATTGATTAACGCTATCTTAAGATTCTGAGTTGGAATCTCTTTAGAATTAATTATTTAAAAAGTTAAATTAAATATGTGTTTTCACAAGTTGGTATTTTCAAACGCCCTGTCTGGCTGCTTGATAACTGTACTTAATTTGAGTAATAACTGTCTGTTATTACTCAAATTAAGTGGCCTTGATGTCAATTAGGACAACGATAATCCAGTTAACACCTCTTGAGCACAGCCAACTGACACCCTTCTGGCATAGTTTATTTGAGGCGCGTCGTTGGAAAACCGGCCTTAATGCATGTGCGTAAAGTGTCGTCCCGGATTAGCCTGGGCAGTTTGGATTAGCCTGTGCAGTTCGCACAGTCTAATCCCCCACGCCACTTTCCGCTTTTATGGTATTTTCTGTTTCATGGAAGTCTCTTCTCAACATAAATCCACTGTAGGCGGAAAGTGCCGTCCTGGATTAGCCTGTGCGGACTGCACAGGCTAATCCGGGACGACACTTTACGCACATGCATTAAGTCTGGTTTTCCAATGACATGCCTCATTTATGTTTTCTACTGTTCACTCTGAAGACTGAAGTCTGATCTTTGGAGTTTGGTTTTCTGGTTACACAGGGTTCACTTTATTATGGTTTGTTGAATCTTGATATAATAAGAAGGAAAAAAATTGGGACGAAAACATCAGTTTAGACAGGGAATCGGTTCTTAGAGAATTTGGTTTGAACAGGTTTCACTGTAGGCAGCAATACCATTAGCATTATAAAAAAAAACAATATCCGAAATGAATTTTCATCCGAAATATAAACACATGAAATAAACAACAAAGCTATGCCTACCAACGGATTGTCATGACTAGACATACGACGTGTTTGATTGAATATCCATTTCGTACAAAAGATCCGCCTTGTGACATTCATTATTTAAATGTTAACACATAAAATATCGGACGTTTCCCTTCGTATAGATGTCAATGTCAGTGACATTAACTTATTGAGTGTATCAATGTGTCATCACCGGTTACCTTACAGGTGAAGAGTTCACATTGCAAAAAGTCAATGATTTAAAACCCATTATTATGTAAACTGCTCATTTTAAATTGGTTATTTAAACAGGCTATTACTATTGTATCATTTTTAATTATAATACATTATGTCCATTGCTTAATATCTGTATGCAACCGAAATATGCATTTGCTTGCCAAAAAGGTTACACACTACTATTTTTAAATATCTGTTAATGGCTAGCTATAAAAGGTTGCTCAGAAACAGAATCTAGTGTAAAACTGTTTAATGTTAGTTTTTTTTTTATTTACTAAAATTAAGCATTTTACATATAAATAATAAAGCATCTAGATGCATCAAAGTGATGTACATTCATTATAGTTTTAATTTTTCAGGCAACAAGATGGAATCTGAAGAAACCAATAGCTCTGCGAATAGGTGTGAAAAGTCCACAGAATATGCAATACAGAACTCTGAATTCAAGTCAAGTTATAACCATTTAAATGAAACAAAAAATTTGGAAAAAGAAATGGCATCTGATTCTACAACACAGAAAGAAAAACGACCACCAGTAAGAATTTATTGCAATTCTAGACTGTTAAGTTTCATCAGATTTTGTAGGACTGGTCAATGCTTTTCTTAAGTGTACAATTCTCCCAAACCCTCCCATTATCAAGAAGATATTCAGAGAAAAACATGGACAATGTGTAAACAAATGTTTATGAAAATTAACCAATGATGAAACCTTTATACATCTGTCTTCTACAAGATTAAATGCTCTATATTCAAGCACACTGTCATAATGGGTTCCCCTAACTGTTAGGCAATATATTAACTCCTTCAAGATCTGCATTACACTTGGAAATCGACTTGAAATAGGGTTAGACAATGTGTGCTTTTCTGTTTTACTGAAATATAGGGCAATGAAATTCTCGCCTATGTTGTCTGTTGTAGAGATCAGAGAGAAAGAGACGTCATCACGAAGAGCTGCTGCTGAGAAAGCGTGAAAACAGGAAGAAAAAGAAGATGGAAACGAAGGAAAGGAAAAGAGAACAGACTGATACTCAATCTGATGGTAAGTAAGAGTACATAATGAGGATAATACTGAAATGGTATTACAAATTGCACGTATAATTTAAATGTTAAGACTGTTACAGCTCTCATGTGTTACAGCTTTATGATTGTCAAACTTATCAAAAGTACCGGGTATATCAAGATAATAGCACTTGTATTCAGGTATACAAGTTTTAAACTGTTTGAACTGACGCAATATAACTAAACATTGAACACGACACATAAACAATTATCATGGTCATCTCAAATATATACATTACATGTTAGAAGTAATTTCTTATGTAATACAATGTTCATTGTGACAAACTACTTAAACTGACAAAATATAACTAAACATCTAACAAATAACACATCTCAAATATATTTGTAATATGTTGGAAGTAATTATTTTTTTATTTAACATATAACATAAAATAAATTAATACAATTTACAAAACAGTATTAGGTAATCTGTTTTATTTAAATCTTCTATTGCTTAGGACACTTTTATAAATCATAACATTTGTAACACACACAAAAAGTTCAATTTCTTTACCAGATGCAAGGGCCTATACCAGGTCTCGGGAAGAAATTCGGCGGCGGTGTGAGGAGGGGATGAAGTCGGGACAGATCATCTGTATCGACTGCAGCCTGGAACATCTGATGAGTGACAAGGTGGGGGGCATGTAGAACTGGTTTTCAGGGTATAGCTGAGTAACTAATTTAAGGTGTGTCGAGGGAAAACCAGCCTTAATGCATGTGCGTAAAGTGTCGTCCCAGACTGCACAGGCTAATGCAGGCTTTATGTTTAGAAGAGACTTCCTTGAAACAGAAAATACCATAAAAGCGGAAAGTGCCGGATTTCCTATGACACACCACATTTTTAGACTTCAAACAATCATTAGTTGTGGTTAGTAAAAGTATTAGACATCCCTTGCAGAAGGAAGCTCAGATTAAAGAAATAAATTCATTTTAATACATAGTTGTTTTAAGTCAGAGAATTGCATTTTTAAGACAGAAAATGGCATAAAATGTTACATTAAAACTGGGAAAAAGATAAGTCCTATGCACCTCAAAATATGGTAATAACATGCCCCTAAAGGAGGGTCCGTCTGGATTTTCATTACTGCTCCATAACTTCTAAATGCCTGTAAGGATTTCATATAACTTCAGATTATTATGCCTCATGACCAGATGATGTGTCACATACATGACGCATGGTAGATTTTCAAAGGTCAAGGTCCCAATTCGAGGTCAAAGCATAATCTGGAGCATATTTTTCTGGCATGTTGGATTTTCAAATATTTTGGCAAAAATGATAAGCATATGCTTAGGGGGCAAAGGTCACATCCTGTGACGAGCCTTTTTCTCTAATAAAGTTTCAAGTTTGAATATCTAGTTATATGACAATATATCTTTAACAGTTATGAACTAAATGCTTTGTTGATTTCAGGAGAAAGGCAAGCTGGCCATGCAGGTAGGTCGACTCTATGGCTCCAACAGAAGGGCAGATAACCCTGCACATGTCTACCTTACTGGCTTAAAGAAAGGGGGACAACTCTATCAGGAAATGGTGAAAAAGAATTCAGGATTTGAAAACTATCTGGTTTGTATCACTAATGTTTATATTTAATTGATGTATGAATATATATTATATGTAATGCATAGCATATATATAATACTAGAAAGGACTCAGAAGAGTGCAAACATCCTCCAAGTTAGGTAACCTTAAACCTACTAAATAACTGAGAGATTTTTCCAGTGATATGTTACCCTTCTCGCTCTATCTCTGAATAATGTAAGAATTAAAAAATTCAGACGATGATCGAGATCAACACCAAAATCTAATCATTTGTTCATTGGCCCATTTCCAACATCCCTAGGCAATTGCATGCAACCGTTCATACAAATGTTTGGGTAAAATTGCTAACAGACAAACAGTAACAAAAACATAACCTCTTTGCTAGAAGTATTAAGAATTATTCAAGTATTAAAGAAATAAGATAATATGTATAGGCAGTTTCTTTTCAGCTGATTAAACAGTGTATGTACAATCTTTCAACAGATATATTGACATAAATTAAAACAACCTAAAGTCAGTTACCATTTACTTCAAATGAAAATGGAAGAAAAGTTAATAAGAACCAGTGTTGAAAAATGCATAATTGGCTACTTTTTAATCAGAAACTAGCTTTCAGCTGAACAGCCGGAAACTCCAATACATGTATATACGTTGACTGGACAGTTGTTTTAGGTTACACAAAACTAATAAACAATGCAAAAGTCAACACTCGTATTTGTTAATTTATTTGACATTTTAATGGTTTTTTTGTCGTGTTTATGTTTATCTGTCTAATTTTAAGTCATATTGTAAATTTTATCTGCTTATTTGGAAAATAATTGTTAAAATGATGGCACATGCACAGTTTAACTTTAACATGTATGCTTTTTCTTTATTGTAAGTGTGTCATATCATCATACTCACCTTTACCTGACTACAGAAATACAAACTGTTCTTAACTGTTACAGATAGATGTTCAGAAGAAGACACACCTTGAGTTATTTCCCTTGGAGAGGATTGTCTACCTTAGCCCCGACTCGTGCAATCCCCTCAGTGATATAGATCAGGAGAAAGTCTATGTCATCGGAGGGCTGGTCGATGAAGGCATTAAAAAGGTAATAACAGCAACTGAACATTTGGGAAAAACAATTGAGCATTAGAGTGAACTAGATTATAAAATAATTCAACTGACACTCTAATCTGCATAGGAAATCTTTTACAAAAGTTAAGTGATTGTTTCAGATTTTATACATTGTTTTCTCTAAACATGTTGTTATATAGAGTTTTACATAATAGATTTCAATAAAATTATACTGCAGATAAACTACATTTTAATATAGAAATTTAAGTCTTCAGATTATTTTTAAACAGTTTGAATTTTACTGTTTATTCAGAAATAGCCACGGAAATAACTTAACTGTATGACATGAGTGACAAAAACATACTTATTGTCATGATTAATAAATTAATTCATTTCTGAGCATAATAAATTATTATTAATAAATACATGTTCAATATAATGCAGTAGAGGCAATACATTGCCTTTAAAAATGAAAACCAAGAACTCAGTGTAAAAAAATCCTGTGCGGGTGTTGTTTATTTCTATATTACACACTATACTGATAATGTGATTGCATGTATGTTATGCTTAAGCCTAAAAAACCTGTGCATGTAACATGCAGCATTGTCATGTACCCAGTCTGTTGAAACTATAATTCTAGAATGTAACACAGAACAGAGCGGTGGAGGCCAGTATTCCAACAGCCAGACTGCCTATCCAGGAATACATGACCAGACAGGAGGGCATGCCCAGCTCTCAGGTGCTGGCTGTAAACCAAGGTATCTACAGGAATACATGACCAGACAGGAGGGCATGCCCAGCTCTCAGGTGCTGGCTGTAAACCAAGGTATGTACAGAAATACACGACCAGACAGGAGGGCATACCAAGCTCTCAGGTGCTGGCTGTAAACCAAGGTATGTACAGGAGTACATAACCATCCAGGAGAGCATACCATGCTCGCAGGTGCTGGCTGTAAACCAAGGTATGTACAGGAGTACATAACCATCCAGGAGAGCATACCATGCTCGCAGGTGCTGGCTGTAAACCAAGGTATGTACAGGAATACATGACCAGACAGGAGGGCATACCATGCTCTCAGGTGATGGCTGTAAACCAAGGTATTTACATGAGTACATGACCAGATAGGAGGGCATACCTAGCTCTCAGGTGCTGGCTGTAAACCAAGGTATGTACAGGAGGGCATACCTAGCTCTCAGGTGCTGGCTGTAAACCAAGGTATGTACTGGAGTCTATGACCAGACAAGAGGGCATGTCCAGCTCTCAGGTGCTGGCTGTAAACCAAGGTATGTACAGAAGTACATGACCAGATAGGAGGGCATACCTAGCTCTCAGGTGCTGGCTGTAAACCAAGGTAGGTACAGGAGTACATGACCAGAATGGAGGGCATACCTAGCTCTCAGGTGCTGGCTGTAAACCAAGGTAGGTACAGGAGTACATGACCAGACAGGAGGGCATACATAGCTCTCAGGTGCGGGCAGTAAACCAAGTTATGTACAGGAAGGCATACCTAGCTCTCAGGTGCAGGCTGTAAACCAAGGTATGTACAGGAGTACATGACCAGATAGGAGGGCATACCTAGCTCTCAGGTGCTGGCAGTAAACCAAGTTATGTACAGGAGGGCATACCCAGCTGTCAGGCGCTGACAATAAACAAAGGTACATGATTAGACGGGAGGGCATATTTGGTATCATCACTAGGAATCAATGCCAAGCTTTGTCTCGTTAATAAAAATACAATACACTTTGCCCAGCCAACAATTGTAGCGGATCCGTCGTCTAGCGGTAACGCTATGGTTTCACAACCCATCGAAGGTTTGGGCCCCCACTTCACCCTAACCTACTAATTCGACTTTCACATGAGATCGAGGTGCAATGTACTTAAGTGCTTAACAGCAGTCACCAAAGTACCCGGTACCTCTCCTGTATCTTGCACTATGCCCCGTAACCCAACTTATTATCAAGTATTCTGGGGTATATGGCCATATGGGAAAGAATCCTTGTGCACTCAATAAAAATCACCACTTACACACCAGACATTGTTCAATCAGTCACAAGGCAGGTAGTTACTTGAATGCTAACCCTAACACTGGCTGCTAACACGCTATTGTAACATCGTCGCCAATTTCAACAACTGAGAAACGTTTTGCGGATTGTGATGCATTGTACACAAAAGCCATCTTTTGTGGTGTGGTGCATACACTATTTAAACCAACAGAGAACGTATGGACCATCAAAGTATTTTTGTATGTGAGTTTGTGTGACGTCAATTAGTACCCTCATACTCGGTCTCATTGTTTTCAGTGTTTGATATTCTCCTCAACTTCACCCAAACTCGAGACTGGAGCCAGGCGCTCGCAGCTGGTGTCCCGCGCCGGAAGGGCTTCATTACCAATAGCAACGAGGTCACGTGATGTTCATTGGAATAGCTGTGTAAATGTCTAGAAATAAAAGGGTGTCTACACATTTTTCTATTTGTTTTAAGTGATCTACTGCACATATAGTTCTCATGATAATAGGCTCAGTGTGATAGTAAGCGTGTTAACGTGGCACCGAAATACATTTAGTTGTTGTTAGATGTTAGCAAAATAACTGTTTGTTTGTTTGTATTTTTCGTCTTTTTTTAACAGTATTTCAGTCATATCAGGGCGGTCAGTTAACCTACTCACGCTTTTCCTGGGCAAGCTTAGCCGGTCTAAGCGGTTTACCTGTACTAAGTGCACATACCTATGCCAGTAACTGACAACTGCCCTACTTGAATCAGAGGTAGGTGTAGAAATCATTTCATGACCAATCCCCACACACGTTATGTGGCCGGGCTGGGGTTCGAACTCACGATCCCTGGATTGACAGTCTAGCGCTCTACCAACTGAGCTAGCCGGGCCTAAATGAACCATAATTTGAGAGCTGGTGGTCTCAAGCTTCCTTTTAAACCCATTTCGACACGTCGTCTTAGATTAAGTTACGTTTGTCAAATGCTAATCGTTGTGACAAGACTATGAAATGATTGATAAATAGATAGATTCCTTTTATTCGTCCATAGATGAAGATATTAACAATATACACAAATTAATGAGCATAAATATTGAACAAACAAGCAAATATATACATACTGCAATTTGTATAATCAATAATAAACATTTACTTTAGTATGATAAATTTCAACACGAATAAATATTGGTAAATATATACATGTACGGTATAGCAAGTTGTTTAACCATATATAAATATGAACGCTTTCAAAAAGAATCGATATATCTATAATAGATTACATAAAACAATATTAGCTATAACATACATCCGATTATAGTAACCTAATATTTCTGTAATCCTTAAGGGGTTATTTTCGATAGCTCCAAAATACATTTGCCTTACTAACATAAATGGTATGAAGACAAATAAAACAGGAACCTACCGTGTGAATATTTAATGAATAGCATGTATCATGATGTTAACCCTTAAACGAAATCGAAATTTAAAACTAATTTAGTGAAGAGCCATCATTCTGTAAAAAATAAGTTCCAGCAGTTAAACGCTGCGTAGCAGTTTCACTAGAGCAAAGGTTCACAGATAGTTACAAAAACAACCATCAGTGTGCTCTGTACACAGAGCGAAGAGTTCCGTGCACTGGTCATTGACTGACATCGAGATAATCGACTTGAATTTTTCATGACCACAATGTTCCATAATTGCATCCCACAAGTTCAGTCGATCACTGTCTTTCTTGTGACAAAACGTAAGTAGTGCAAAATCATATTATCTGTCAATAACTGACAAAATGCACACGTTTGTATGTAGGGTTTAGAAATAAATAGTCCAATGTTGGCCAACAACACTTTGCACACATATAGTTATTTTGGTTTTTGTTTGGCAATCTCCCATAGTGGTGAGCAACTACGTTCACTTATCACATTTCGGGGTGCAAGTTTCGTGATCTTCAAGTTTTCATAAACGCCTCGCTTAGTTGGAATTACCTCATTACAATATAGCATTGTCTTCCAAGGATATTAAGAAGGAAATACACCAGATTCAACGTAGCGCAACATATATTCTACAATATTGTACTTCTGCAACAGGCGATATATTTCTGGTACAAGTCCAACAGTTTATGAAAGTTTAAAAATCGAATAAGCCGGTGATTAAAGATTTCCTTTGCTACATACTGACATGGTAATCTGCACAACTGCCCCATGAACTGCAGCTTTTATAGTCAATCATAGTTTCAATGGGAGTTATGCTGAGTGTTGACAAAACATACCCGTTATGTATATTTCTCTGGAAACCTTGCATGTGTTTAATACAAAACTGATGCGCAATTTCTAATTTAGGTATGTCTTCTTCGAGTAATTAATCCACAATTCACAGCCATACAATGCCTTAGGTATAACGGCGGTCTGATAAATAGTTTTAAGGGTCTTTGCACTGATGTTGTCTGGGCAAACACCAATGCTGCACAAATTTAGGTAGGTCGAACTTTTATTGCACGTGTTATCAATGGATTCCTTTACAGACAGCTTTCCGTTACTTATCAGTCCCAAATTCTCTCCTCTCCTAAACAGCACGATAGCTGCTTAGTCGTGAGTTAAATAGGATAATGGCGCACTTTATCAAAAAATCTCCATTTTCTTGAGTATTCATTACGTAGTTGCATCATATTAGTCATACCATTCTTTGAATAGGAAAAAGAACCATGTCGCCAGCCACCGTAGGCGAGCACATATTGCTGTCATATATACAAAAGCCACTCCCACACCGAGCAAGGTAATAAATTAAGCCGTCGATGAAGACGAAATAGAGAAGGGGCGAGCTTTTAACTTTTTATCTGGTTCCCTGAAAAAAACCGGAAATTCCACTGAATAAAGTCCCCTGTATCTTACACGACTTGAGGCTTTAAATAATATATATTTCGCGTGGCTAACAATGTGTTCCCATGTGTTGTCAAATGCTAACCATTGTGATAAGACTATGAAATGATTGGAAAACCGCTTTCAATGTAAGATCAAATTATGATTTTACGCTTTTCAACGTTCGTTAGTCACGTGTCATTGATAACTTGGTTAACTGGGTCATGAGGAGAGCCAGGTAAAAACGTAGATATTCTAACTTCCATTTCGCTTATAGCTGAAGCATGTTTAGGCTACATATAGTGTTCGGCGTACTTACACATATATAAATTTGACCATATTATGTGAAGTGAATTATTAATTTCACACGTTTATCGGGTGTTAAGGGATTAAATTATATTGAACATACGTGTGAACTAACATTTCAGTAACGGGTTGCCTGTAAACAAACTTTTAATTCAGACATCAGATTTTCGTCTAGATAATATCTTAACAATATCTTTGGAAACTATTGCGTTCAATTTAAATTTGTTTTGCCATGAACGTTTAAATGGCCGAGTTGTGCCCAGTGTTGCACAATAGGGTACATTTTGAGTGCGTTCAGCGCTTTGATTTTTGATACCGATATTCATTTGCGGGTTGGTATATGCAATCATAAATACAGCAATACATTTTCGAGCAAAATATTTATTGCGATAACAAGAAGAAAAATATATTCATCGAAATAGTTAATATGAAAAATACAACAATAAGCAATGTCAATCAAGAAACAATAAGCTACAAATGGCAGACTATCTCGTCGGTTGAACAATCCGCCGTCATCGTCTGGTAGTGAGAGTCCCAGTGGACCTTGGCATATCATTGTCTGCGATATTTCGTGAACAGCTGGTGCGTATCCGTGCAGTGAATATAATATTCTGTACTGGAACACAACATGCGAATAATTGCAATAGTTAATTGTACTGAAACAATAGTCATTGATTACCATGGCAAACTGCACCCCTTGTATTTGGTTGAAAAAAAAAGACTTAACATAATTTTCTTAAATAAGATGTCAACTTAAGGCGCGACACCATCTAACTTCATAGCGAATATAATATATATTTGTTGCTAGACGGTTACTTTTGCCAAATCTTCGACGTCCAGCTCCTGCAAAGCCGCCATTTAAAACGCTTAAGCCTCCGCCAGAGGCTACGTCCACACCACCGACAGAGGGCCCGCCTGCAAAAGGCCCTGGGCCGGAAGGAGCAGTTCCGCTTACGAATAGAAAGTTGATCCTGAGAAGTATGCGCCTCCAGATGGGCCACCAGCAGAGGGACCGCTAACACCAGGGCCACCACCAGTGGGTCCGCTGAAAAAACCGCTACCGGCTGCTGATCCGGAGAAAAACGCTTCTCTAGATGGACCACCGGAAATTGGGCCGCCGAATGGACCGGAAGTAGCGGGGCCGCCTGTAGGTCCGCTGAAGAAACCGCCACCAGATGTTGCTCCTGAGAAGAATGCTCCTCCAGATGGGCCACCAGAAACTGGACCTCCAACTGGACCGGAAGGAGCGGGGCCGTCTGTAGGTCCGCTGAAGAATTGCCACCAGATGTTGCTCCTGAGAAGAATGCTCCTCCAGATGGGCCACCAGAAACTGGACCTCCAACTGGACCGGAAGGAGCGGGGCCGTCTGTAGGTCCGCTGAAGAAACCGACACCGGATGTTGCTCCTGAGAATAACGCTCCTCCGGATGGGCCGCCAGCAGAGGGTCCGCTCACTCCTGGGCGGCCAGATACACGTCCTGCACCGAAACCTCCGGCGCCACCTAGAAACATACCAGTATACGTTGTTGCTTTTTTATTATCGTTTGATGCCTTTATTTATAAATTCATCTGTGACAAAAATATAAAATGGATAATTTAGGAAAGCAGAACTAACATTTACTGCTTGTTTGTACATACCGAATTCACTACTTAAGACAGACCCACCAACAATTACAACTCGGAGGCCCCCTGACCCGCTTTGCGAGGATTGTGTAACTGCGCGACATTACACGAAATGCTATCGAGGGTAAATTATATAAAATATTACAAGACCTATCATCGATGTATCGTAGTTGTCTGTTATGTTCAGTAAAGCACGTCATCGTATTAAAGGAAGCTATAAACTCGTTTTAAAAGCACTTGTTTTGCTATGGTTTTGTAAAGCAAAAGTGATACCCAAATACATTTTGTTAATTGTAATTGTGATTCGAACTGTGTCATTTCACTGCTGCATTTACATGCTTCTGTCGACGCATTGTCAACAACGGGACCAAATAGTACAAAGATGGTTATCGTAATAACTGGTTACAACAACACGTTACTCGTTAATCTCCAATCCTTCCTCTACTTCCTCCTCACCTCCGTATCCATACCCGGTGCCGCCAGCACCACTGTCCCCTCCGGCGCCGCCGCCGCCACCGCCGAGGATCACCACGGCGCTTCCACTTCCGCTGGCACCACCGGAGAACCCACCGGAACCACCGCCAGCGCCGCCACCGGAAATCAGACCACAGTCGCCGGCTCCGGAGCCTCCACCTGCACCGAAACCACCTCCAGCGGAAAACATACTACCGCCACCGGCGCCAAAGCCACCGCCATATTCGCCCGTGGATTAATAGTTTAATTACGTGCAAATACCTAAAGACAGAAGATACAGCGTCCACGTCAAGCTACTTCCTGTCTCATGTCTTGATATTTCTTACAAAATGTCTGAAACCTTGTCCAATGTCGAAGAAATTGTTTTCTGTAACATATCTGTCTATTACATAAAGAAACGTCGGTATACCTAAATGGATATCTGTATACGTTACAGATATATGGGGTTCGTATCGCGTTAATCGGAAATGCCAACATGTGGGAAGAGGTTTTCTTTCTCACTTCTTTACAACTGGCAAATAATTGGCAAAGTTAAAACATCAGCGTCGATGTAAAATACTCACATTAACGCGAAACACGATACGTGGAGAATACGTTATTTCACGTTTGTTTATACCACGTTCACTTCTTTATTTTGTTACTTATATTCTCAGTATCGTTAATAGAAATATCATACTTATTGTCTTTCAAGGCAAAAAAAAAAGATCTTCGTATGTATTCTTCAGCTCGAACACCTCACTACAGTTACAAACAGGAACGCATGTTTTCTGCAATAATGATCGTTTAAAGATGTGCAGATTAAACTTTCGGACTGCCAAAATCACACTGCTTGCAATGCTTTGCTTTTTAAAACAATACTCTATCTTTACCAGTAGCCGAAATGGCCAATTTCTACTTAATTATTTATTTAAGAAATAATTTTCGATTTATAGTTATTTATCGGTCAATAAACCACGATTTGGAGTTCTGGAATTAAACCACGAGCACGAGTGGTTAAATAGCCACGCATGAGGACGACAGAGTTGTTATATTAGCTGATAACGACGATAATGCGAAAATTATTTCGATTCTAACATATCTGACACGTATTTTTGAAATTTTTGAGTACGCTCCCAGAGTGTGGATCGAACCCGGGACCTCCCGGTCGCTAGGCTGACACCATATTCACTACGCCACCGCGACCTCAAACTATATTTTGGACAATACATTAAGTATACTTGTGTCTTATGTCACTCAGAACAATTTGAATGTCTATGCGTTGTTATTATACACACTTAATGGTAGTGTATATATATATATGTATGTATATATATACGTACTTTATTTTGGTGCAAGAGTAATTTGAATGTCTTCAGTATGCTAAGCATGTGCTATATAAATTGTCTTAGAGTACTTCTTGAGTAATTTAGATGTTTTAACTTTTAAGTTTTATACCAATTAGAAGGTCCTTATTGTTAGGAACTATATTTAAGAGCAATCTTATATGCCGTATATTAACAATGAATACTGTGTCTTATATTAATACTATATATTATAGTTAGAAACAATATTGAAATATAGTTTTACAGCAACTTGAATGTCTTATATTAATAATAAATGAAACGTCTTACATTAATTTAATATAACCTGTCTTATATTCAAAATGTATACATTATGATTATCTTCTCT
Source organism: Congeria kusceri (assembly GCA_027627225.1). Taxonomy (NCBI): domain Eukaryota; kingdom Metazoa; phylum Mollusca; class Bivalvia; order Myida; family Dreissenidae; genus Congeria; species Congeria kusceri. The sequence continues at coordinate 5,518,300 of CM051037.1, read as the reverse complement.
CAACTCTTACCATGCTTTGAGGAAAGATGGCGAGTGCACAGTGTATTTGGAGTCTGGTCCTTATATACTCTCTTAGCATCCGACAGTTCAAGCATGTTGGTGAGCATGCGGAAGGCCGTAAATCAGCCATATATTTTACGACATCTAATAATTAATAAAATACATAACGATCAAAGGTCAAGTGTCCACAAGGTGTCGCTTCTCGACTAACCCGTGCGACTTCGCGCTGTGCATGATGGGTAAGCACTATTTTCATTTGGCGCCAATTGAGGCATGAGACGCTTTATTTATACAGTGCACAAAACGTAATACAGTCTTGCAAGACATAACTTCGTTCAAGATCTCAATCTAGGCATCATTTAATTCAATTTGAAAATATAATCCGCCGTTGTTTTTAATATTGAAAAAGTTTTTATTTCTATTTGCTCACTTGTACATAGTGTTCGAAAGTGACAGTAGAAAATGCATGACAACGCAAGTAAAACGCATTTTATTGCACGAACAGGTATACACACAAAGCTTTGAGTGTTTAAAGTTAATAATGATGACATAGTTATCATGGTTAAACATGGTTTTAGTAAGAATATACGGAAATTGTGCTTCAATGGAAATAATTTAATTCTTCCGCGGGTTATATCTTTGTGTAAGTACCATTTAGCCAAATATGGTTAGTAATCAGTTCCTAGTATAGAGGTTAGACGAACGCAGTGACGTCACACTTGATGTATATAATGGATCAAAGGTTTGATCCTGTTGCGGTTGTGCCTTACTCGGTCCAAGCACGGATTCCAGTTGCACTGCGCAGCAAATACTGAAGACGTATATTTGCTCTCACGTTTGACATAATACAGGTAGTGGATTTTATTGCAATGACATAATTCAAGCTATTTTTACCGTTTTGAAAGATAATAAACGGCGCCTAATAAAAGGTGCTGCATTAGGTGTGACATGTAAACAAGACCTCGCATTCATTATGCTGCAACGATTTTATAGCTGTATATTGCATTTTTGATGATTCATATTTTTATTATCAACATTACGTAACATAGAATGATAGACAACTAGAGAGGGACTTTGTGTTTCCGGGGACATGATGTGAACAAACCTTGTAGATGTTTGGTGGAAGTAGGGAAAGATCTAGGATCTAAAAAGGTACAGGGTGCTGCTGAAAAGGAGCAGGGGGGAAACCAGACCAGTTTGTTGACATTTTATAATAATTTGCTAAATCCATGGTTTTCATGAGTCTAATGCTTCTGATTTAGTGTTCAAAGCATAGTCAGAGGGGCAGAAGGCGGGGCGGGGGGACCAAAACGGAGCAGGGAGCAGCACCCTGCTATTTAACTCTAGATCTTTTCCTAGTAAGTTTTGCATAAGGTAAGTCTGTAGCATGCTATAGCAGCATTGCTTGCAGGGAAATGATTTTTCCATTTTGAGACATGATCTGAGTACTTTCACGTGTTTCAAGCCAAATATATATGTTAACTATTAGGCTAAAACAAAATTAATTATATGTTTCTCTGGCAGCGCCGCAACGTTTTTTATGGCCCGCCACGAATTTGATTTTAATGCCAAACAAAATTATATTTTTTGACGATCGCGCCCGGGTTTTAATGGATCAGTCCAGAAATATGTTAATAAAACTAAAACTTTGTAGAATGTGTGTCTAATGGGCAAGTTACCGAACAAAATACAAAAAACTACGCATCGAAAACTGTGAATTATTAACATTTTGGTAACTTGCTATCGTCTATTTTCTGTATGCGATAACTGGTGATGACTCTGGAGTAAACAAGCATATACATTATAGTATATTCTGTTCGTACCAAGTGCTTTTTAACAATGCCTTTCGTAAATAAGAAACAGATTTCGGACGAATAAACACCATAAACGTTCATAAGAACTATCACTAAAATTACGATATATTGAATGAGATCCCATGGACAGCGGTTTAAAATTAATCCGCATTTTAACATAGCGGAAGAAGATTAGCGGAGATTTCGGTATTTCCTGTAACTTTCGTCCTGTCTGATTTAATTATATAAATGGGATATACACAAATTGTGAAATACTGTGAAGATTTTGAGAAAAAAGTCATATTTGATTGGGAACCTTTATACATATCGTCTATTTGTTGATTTAAAACTTTTGTTTCGTAGATGCTTTTGCTTGTGTAATAGCATTCCATAATTTTTTTTGAAGAAAATCTGTGTCAATATAAGTCCTATGGAAACAACCCCAAAGCCCAGCTGCATTGACAAGTGTTGATTTTCCTTTCCAAAAATTATTGGTGATTTTTTGCAAAAATAAATCATATTTTTGACAGTTATAAAAATATGAATTATGAAAAAATAAATTCTATAAATATAAGTACTTTAATGCTGATGGTATATCAATTTGAAGGCACTTTCAAATTGATTGCCTTTTACGTCAGCTTGCATAAATGACCGTTTGTCATTAATAAATCTATATTTAGAATTAAAAAAAAAATCGATGCTTATGTTGTTACTAAAACGTAACAGTGTATTTAATATGTACTTATGTACTTGTTTCAATAAGCCATTACATAGTGCCAATAGAAAAGAGTAGGAGAAAAAAAAATACTTCAATAAAAAAAAATTCGCCCTCCCTCCTGATTTTTTGGAAAAAGTGCCTGAGAAACAAATCATTAATTTTTTTAGCCTTAAGGCTTGTATTCGTCGATGTTATTGTTATGACGAGGATTAAAAAAGGTATTATATTCAGTCTTACGGCCATGGACCGAAAACACATAGAGGTTATTTAACCGTAAATGATTCTTTTCTAAGGCAGTATAAGTCAGTTGGAAATGAGATGCATCATTAAACTGATTAAAGCCATGTTTTGCTATTCAATTGCATTTAATATACTGAATTCTGGATATTAAGCAATTATCGTGGAGTAACCAGTTCTCGAGCTAAACCTATTCTCGAGCTATTACGTAGTTTCCAGTTGCGCGTGAGTCTATGACGTATTTTGACATTAGGAAACACCACTTCCACAGTAAACATTGCATTCTTGACAGCCGCACAAAAATGAGCAACTTACTTCGAATTAAGGTAAGTAAAGTCACAATTAATCATGAGAGTACTTATTTTTCCATATTTTCACTAAATCCAAATTTTGTAAAGCACAACAACTGTATTTAATTTTTCACTGATTACAAATGTTCGTCTGTTGTTATTCCTGACCTACATTGTTTTGCAAGTCACTGATTGTAAAAACCTACACCCTATGATACATTACAAAACACCAAATAGAAAATTGTCTTGTTTATTTACTAGTATTAGTTTCTAATTAATTTCTCATTAATGTTGGCATGTTTTCAGTTCAAACCAGAGAGCAAAAGGGGTCATTTGAGACAGTATTCCCCCCCACAAACAGGACACATGCTTATCAAATGGTAAAAGAAAGGGATATATCTGTGTATATGGCAGCTAACCTCCATGGAGTTCCAATCACCACACTGCGAGACCGGGTTGAAAATAGAATTTCAATTGACACTGTGAAATCTGGGCCACAACCTGTTTTAAGTCTTGAAGAAGAACAAAGTCATTGTAATCATTAAAGTGTTTGGCAGAAGTGGGATATGGGTATACACGGTCTGAAACTGTTACTCTGGCCCATGAGTATGCAGTGTCTATAGGAAAAAGGGCCACAGATGAGCCATTCACCATGAGATGGTTTTATGGTTTCATGAAACGTTGGCCGGACATGAAGGTTGTACAACCTTCAAGTTTGTCAGAACAGAGAGCACGCTGTACACATGAAAAATCAATTAAAAACTATTTTCAGGATCTGGCTAGAGTAATGGAAGAATACAAAGTAGTTAATAAGCCTCAATATATATATAATATTGACGAAAAAGGAATTAACACCGAGTTTAAACCCCCAAATGTAGTTTCTGCTAAAAATTGTAGAGTACAGCAAGTTATTGCAGAAAGGTCCAAGACAATAACTATAATTGGTGCTGGTAATGCTTTGAGAACCAGTATTCCACAATTTTTCTTTTTCCCGGCGAAAGACTGGTTGATGGGTTGATGTCAGGTAGGTCGGCAGGAGCAGATGGTGTAATGACAAAAACTGGTTGGTTTAATTCCGAGACATTTGAACATTACTTAAAAAATCACTTTGTCAAATATGTTCAAGGTAGAAATCAAACTGAAACATTATTGGTTTTATATGATGGACACAGAAGCCATATTAGTTTGGAGCTAATTAACTAGGCAAAAGACAACAATATTGTATTATTTGTATTGCCATACCCCATACATCCCACTTATTACAATCTATGGACTTCGGCTGTTTTGGCCCATTTTAGCGAAAATACAGCCAGGAGTGCACAAAGTTTGCAAGGGAAACACACAGAGTTGCAACCAAATATGATGTATGTGCTCTTGCTTGTAGAGCATATTCAGCAGCTATGTCTCCATCAAATTTGCAGTCATCATTTAAAAATGCAGGCATTTTTCCTCTTCTTGATGCACAGTCAATGATTGACTCGTTAGGTACAAGCCTCAAACCTTCCACTCTTTACAACTTGGCAAATGTAGTCGACACTGTATCACATGAAAGTGAGGATTCTTCCTGCAACAAGAACAGTAATGATGAGTTTTTTTCTAAAAGAAAAGCAGTTGTTTGTGAAAAAGTAACAATAAAAAGAAGAACAGTTAATGCTGTTGTTGGTGGAAAAGTCTTAGAAGGTAACACAGTAACAGAACTCAATCAATCAATATCTCAATGACAGCAACAACAAAAATGGGTACGACATTAAAAAAAAAATAGCAAAACCTCAAAAGCTCAGTTTATCCCTCTGCCAGAACACCCCATTGATTTGCAAAGTGACATAAGTGACACTGAAAACACACCAGATGTTGATGCTGTTGATTATCAAGACGTATGTTGTGGATGTGGTAATTTTTATGTACCAATACATTTATTAGATGGCACTTTGCATATCACTTCATGGGCTCAATGTGACGTATGTGATCATTGGATGCACTTAAAATATTGTTCCAATGTAAGGGTTGTGAAAAAGATACACTGTTCAAATGCAACTGCTGCTTGTAGCCAAATGATGTGTTGAAAACAGGTAAAAAACAATGAAAATTTCAAAAAATATAAAAATAGCAAAAAAAACACAGTTTTAATAAAATTTATAGCACTTACCTTTTTGTTAAACTGTTTGTGTCCGGAAAATAAACAGGATGTGAACAGTAGGGTTGTGTTTGTTTTCAAGCCATATATAAATAGCTCGAGAACAGGACAGCCATCTTGGAATTCCATGCAGATGATGTACTCTATTATTAACTACAACAGTCGCATTTAACAGGTAAGATTGAAATAAATTTGCATTAAATCGACAGAATATTGATTTTTCTTAATAAAAATAACATTTTTTCACTAAGTTTTGTGTACTATTGCATTTATAGAAAACATTGAATGTTGTTGTGTCGAGAACTGGTTACTCCATGATATGTAAATAACTAAAAAAAAAAAAAAATGAAACTTCAGCTGTAGAGAGTGACGATAGTGTTCTGAAATCAGCTCATGTACTTGCGTACCATTGTGTAAGATGATAGTATTGGTATATTTATTTCCATCTTGCGTACCATTGTGTAAGATGATAGTATTGGTATATTTATTTCCATCTTGCGTACCATTGTGTAAGATGATAGTATTGGTATATTTATTTCCATCTTGCGTACCATTGTGTAAGATGATAGTATTGGTATATTTATTTCCATCTTGCGTACCATTGTGTAAGATGATAGCATTGGTATATTTATTTCCATCTTGCGTACCATTGTGTAAGATGATAGTATTGGTATATTTATTTCCATCTTGCGTACCATTGTGTAAGATGATAGTATTGGTATATTTATTTCCATCTTTCAAGGTGTTCTTCTTAAGAATAATACAGAAAATTGCAAGAAAGATGACCAAAGATCGGGGGGGGGGGAGGCGGCGGGCATATACGGGACTATTGAACAAGATTGAAAGAAAACAGCTCAGAGTATCGGTCGAATGTAATGCGGTTGAGGACATTAAATCTAGACATTCAAATCTCATACGATCGGAATTACAGGCGGCAAAAAGTGAAAATCTTCCATCGAAAGACCTTAAAAGCATTGCTTTGACTATATACAGCAATCGCAAAGTGGATCGTCATAATTTCCTGTATTTAGTGTTTCTGCTCTGTACATGGGACATTCAACAAAGCACTTCAATACAAAACTAAAGGGGCACAAATGGTATCTATATTTGGGGCGCAAATGATATATTTTTATTGGAGCATTTAATATATGAATATGGCGCCTTTGATTTGCCAGTTTCGCGCAAATGAAATTCTCCGCTTTAGATTGAAAGCAATTCCCGATAGGCGAGCATTTGGCATGCCGAATAATTCCTGTTCCCGGGAAATAGACTTTGTCGGATTTAGGATCCCGGTAATATGGGGCTCCCAAATATCTCCCATTGTAGGAAGTTAGACAAAAAATACATGGCTCTGTGGTGGTGCATTGGACCCCCAAAGAATAAAATAGGTCAAAGTCCCCTGGGTCAGCCCGCCGCTCCCCCTCTGGGAGCAAATTTTTATAGGTGCATTATGCGGCGATTTTCACCGCATATAGAGAACGATTCCGTTAATGTGCGACTCGCAACGTATAAATGAATCCTTGCTTATATGCAGTACGACTGTGTCTTTGTAACGCTTATAGATAACTTACATTACTTATTTAGAGTTGAACACAAATCTGGGAAACGATGGTATAACTTGTTACTTGCAATACATTAAATTAGTAAATTGCTCAATATTTAAATTAACAAATGCCAGACTTATTATTTGTTCTATAATTTTGTCGATGTGTTTTGATGACAAGCGTTTTGTCAACTGTATGGTATATTTGCAACAATAGTAAAATGTAGAAGAAATACCGTTGTTTAAGCAAAATCATTACATGTAACTACAATCCGTTTGCAGTTTGCACAAATATACTGAAGTTACAAGTTATTTAAGTTTAATCAAAGTTGAGGTACAGCTTTTGGAGACACACACACAATACACACAATTCGGCATACATACAATACACACAATAAGGCATGCACACAATACACACAATAAGGCATGCACACAATAAACACAATAAGGCATACACACAATACACACAATAAGGCATACACACAATACACACAATAAGGCATACACACAATACACACAATAAGGCATGCACACAATACACACAATAAGGCATACACACAATACACACAATAAGGCATGCACACAATACACACAATAAGGCATACACACAATACATACAATAAGGCATACACACAATACACACAATAAGGCATACACACACTGATGTACGCAAGAATACAAAAGAACAACGAATAACAAAAAGCTCTTAACTCTGTGAAATCAAAAATACTAACTCCAAGAGAAGTTTGCACCACCATCCAACTATATTTGCTATTGTTTACTTCTTTAAGGATTCATCTATATTGGGCCAGGGGATTCGGATAGTTTGCAGAGTCTGTACATATTAGCAATTCATTAATAGGGTCATTACACAAGACATAAAACTATAGATTTATTACTATTTGAAAGTTTTGTTGTTGTTTTTTCAAAATGGAATACCTCTTAACAAAGATCTATTAATAAAAATGTTTGTTAATTATTAAATAGGTCTCTGCTCTCAACTATGCACAGCCACACTTCTGTAAAATTGTATTAATTTTGTGTTTAAGCTAAAATTGTAGAGAAAAGTGTTTGTAAAGACATACAAAGTGACGGACATGCAGACAGACGGGCGAACCGGTATTCACGTTCTCCTTTCCTCTAAACTGTGTTGTGTGATGGTATTATAACATTGGCATTCTATCTTACCAATCTTGATATTGTTTATGTGGCGCAAGTGTGCCTGTTTCCATATCAAAGTGGTCATGTTTGTGCGTTGAAAGGCACCGCATAAACGCGTTTGCTCGTTTTTGCGGCGACGTGCGTATGTGGCGTTACAACGCATTTAAAGATTTATTATAGATCTTGCAAAACATTTGTTCATAAACTACGTGGAATATCTTGTAAATAAACTTCAAAAACGAAACGAGAACAAACGAATAATTATTTTTTATATTGCATATTTTAACATGCAATAGAACATTAATAAATAAAGTATTATCGTAATATACATTGAAAAATGACGCTTTCATGAAATGCACAGCTGATATCTTTAGCATAACACCGTTACGGTAATGACAACTTGTGCAGATATAGGTGTCAAGGTCACGTTTATTTGCTCATATTGATCGCCTATTCAGCGCTGCTGACTATTGTACAGTTACCTATATATGTTGAATTTGTCTTTTAAACTAAATTTAGTTGAAAAAAAAAACTACTTCGGATTTCTTCTGGATATGCAAAAAATGAACCACAATTTATAGCATTATTTGGAAATAATCTACAATTTATGATTAAATGCATTCAAACCAATATTCCAGTAAGAAACAACGCTCGCAGATTAAGATTTAGGCCTTAATTTATTGATCATTATTAAATACTTCCAGAGAGAGAGTGCATTACGCCTTATGTTACACCTACTAGTGTATACCAATTGGTATTGAAATATGTGAATTTTATACATAATATTTTGTGGTGGTCCAGAGTGTGAGACGTATATTTTAGGGCTCTGAGGAAAAGTTCGATTTACATAGTTTCAAAAGTGTTATTTCTTCATGAAAATTGGATTATAAGTGATAAGACAGTATTCTATAGCTAATCTGTGATTTTGGTGGATTTTTATTGAGAAATGTAATGAGGAAAAGTGTTTTTCTCTATGAAATGTAAAATGTATTATAAGTTTCCGCGTTTCAGGACTGAAATTTGCACAGGGATTTACTGAACACTTGTCAAACGAATCTTGTGTTTTCTATTGTTCGCCTAATTGGATTAGTATAAAAAGCGACCAGTCATAGATTTCGCCAATTATACCTCAAACTGCATTATTCCATAACAAAACCGTAACAAAACCGGTTTCGCAAGATATTGTGAAAAGAACTGTCTAGTGATTAGTTCGACCACCGTTCAACGATCAAGTCTATTGTTGCTGACCCTCTATATGTATAATGTATCATGACCAAAAGTAACAATACGCGTACTAACAAGCGCACAAAAGAACAAGCATCACCAGGTTCATCTAGCAATCAGCCTGATAAAATCCAAATCATGTCCGAGAAGACCCCACCAGCCGTTTCCGCAGGACCAGGGATGCCGTGCACGCCTCTCAACAGCGTCCCCGGAAACTCCCCTGTCATGCTCACGCCAAATCAACAGATGTTCGGCCAATATTATCCGCCCCATCTGCAATATATGTTCCAGCAGCCTCCATCCCCCGCCAGCATCCATTTAGCGCAACCAGCAGCTGTGCCTAGCGCCACGCAGGACCAGGGCTCGATACAGGCGATATTTGCTAGGTTGTCAAGCATTGGCTCGCCAAACTTGATCGTATTGAGATGGATGTATCCAAAATAGCGAAAAATGTGACGCTTGTGGAGGCCCGAATGAAATGACATTGACACTAAGTATTCTGAGGTTACAACACGACTTCTTGAACTTGAAACTAGCCGGGCTTTCGATAGTAGTGAATGCGATGATTTGCATCGTAAACATTCTGTTTTAGAAAAATCTTTGAACTCTGAAAAATCAAAGTCTGATGCTTTGTCGAGAGATTTAAATGACTTGAAGCAGTTTAATTCCACATTAGCTGATGATGTTGTCCAGCTGAAAGCCCATTCTATGCGCGACAATCTCCTTTTTTTAAATTTCGCTGAGGAAAATTCGTTTGATGATAGGAGAAATGAAGATTGTATGTCAAAAGTTCTTTCTTAATGCGAAAACGAACTTGGCATGAATGATGCGCGGGTAATCGACCGTGCTCATCGTGTTCGACGGTTCGAACAAGGTTCGAAGAGACCTATTGTCGCCAAATTCAACTTCCATCAGGATAAGCTGACAGTGAAGCAAAACGTCTATGATAAGCTGAAACACTCTGCATATCACGTGTCTGACCAATATCCTCGTGAGATTCAGGAACGTCGGCGGAAGTTAATTCCGTATCTAGTGCAGGCGCGTTCTCAAAACAAGCAGGCTTCCCTGAGCGTTGATAAGCTGTTTATCGACAGGAAACTCTATACCGCCGACAGCCTTCCACCCGGTCCTCCCCCGGATCTGCCGCCTCGCGGCGGGTCCAACTTCCGGAACGGAAACCGCACCGAGCCAAACCAGCAACGCGGATCTAGAAACAGCGCCCTGTCTGCACCATGGAACCCTCCAATGGATCACCAGGGCCGAGTTACACCGGATCTGCCGCCTCGCGGCGGGTCGAACTCCCTAAACGGAAGCCGACCAGTGCCAATCCAGCAACGCGGGCCTGAAAACAGCGCCCCGTCTATACCATTGAACTCTCCGACGGATCACCAGGGCCGCGCCATCGACACATCCGGTACTGCTGAATAGGAGCTCCCGAAGAAGCAACTACGTTTCTTGTTATGGAACGTTCAAGGACTTGTATCAAAATTAAATGATAATGAGTTTACAAATTATATTAATGAATTTGATGTATTATTGTTTTGTGAAACTTGGCACTCAAATTGTTCAAATGTTAATTTAAACAATTTTGATAGCTTTTCGTGTCCAAGACCTTTAACTAACAAGAAAGCAAAACGTAATAGTGGTGGATTAATTGTCTATTTTAATAAAAAGTACGCTGGCAAAATTGAATTAGTGGACATCAATCTTAACGGCTATATGTGTATTAAGCTATGCAAGACATTCTTTGGTACATCTAATGACCTTTACTTTGTACATTGTTACATTCCGCCAGAAGATTCACAGGTATACAAATGTAGAAGTTCACCTCTGTTTGAATTTGATTTCTTTGAAAATAACTCAAATGATTTACTTCGCTATTCTTTACTAGGTGATGTTATTTTGACCGGTGACCTAAATGCACGCATTGGTCAGAGATCAGATTTGGTAGAACCTTGATAGATATGTGAGTATGCCTACAATAACATCTGATGTAGATAAACTGCCGTTACGATGTTCTTTTGACGAAGTTGCCAATACTTATGGCAATAAATTATTGTCATTGTGTAAAGAGAATAATTTATGTATAGTCAATGGGCGATTAGAGCCGGGTAATTTCACGTGTTATAATTTTAACAGAAATAGATTTGCTGCTAGTGTAGTCGAGTATGTTATATGTGATTATGAAATATTTGGTCGGTTTAACGGTATATGTGTACATGATATTACTGAATTCTTGGATCATTGCCCAATTGAGTTCCAATTAAATTGCGCCAATAATGCATCTATTGTTAATACTGCTAGTGTTGAAAAATTATTGTGGGACGATAGCTCAGTTAAAAATGAAGAATTGCAAAACGTGTTGTATGATAATAAACAAGTTTTTGATGAACTGCTGAAAAGTTTTTCAGATGGTTTAACAGATATTAATACCTACTTGAATAGTTTCTCAAGTACTATTTTTGATCTGTCATTTAAGGTTTATGGTAAAACATTTCGCACTAAAGTCAATAACAATCGAAATAGTGGTAAGAAATCCCCTTGGTTTAATATTGACTGTAGAAATGCTAAGTCGACTTCTAATCAAAGTAAACGCATGTTTAAAACTAATTCTAGTGATGTAAATAGTCTGAATTTTTTGAATGCAAGGAGTGCTTTTAAATGTATCAAACGTAAGGCTAAACAATCTTTTTACAGGAGTGAAAAACAGAAATTGTCTGTGTTAAGTAAACGTGGTTCACGCAAATTTTGGAAACATGTTAATAAATTTAAAAGTAATAAAAAGTCTGGATCACCTGACATTTCTCTTGAAGAATTTGCCAATCATTTTCGTAATGTGTCAAGTAATCCAAATAATAGCACTTATAGAGATGGTAATGCAAACAATTATGATGTGTATGAGAATATACATATTGATAGTTTGGACTGCCAATTTAGTGTAAAACTATTGGTAACATGTCCAGATATAAAAGTTGTGATATGTCTGGCAATGTTGCGGATTTCTTTATTGATGCAAAAGATTTTATTGCTCCCTATTTGACGACTATTTTTAATCATATATTTGATAGTGGTATTTATCCGGTCGAATGGAATAAAGGTGTAATTGTACCTATATATAAGAAGGGTTGTAAATCAAATCCCTCGAATTATAGAGGAATTACATTAATAAATATAATCGCTAAAATATCCTCATTTGTGCTAAGAAATAGGATGAATAAGTGGTGCGAAAATGAGCAAGTGTTAAACGATGCTCAATTTGGTTTTCGCGATAATCGTAGTACTGTTGATAGTATATTCATCCTGCATCCTATAATACAGAAAGTTCTTGCTAATAATTTAAAACTATACTGTGTATTTATTGATTATGAAAAGGCTTTTGTCACCGTTATACATTATGCATTGTGGATAAAATTAGCTAATTCCCATGTAAGTTGTAAAATGTTAAAAATGCTTAAATCTCTATATTCAAATGTTAAAGCTTGTGTTAAAAATTCTGAACACATGCCGTATTCTGACCTGTTTGACATAACACTTGGTGTCAAACAAGGAGAGCCTCTATCTCCTTTACTGTTTATATTATTTATTAATGATAGCAAGGATTATATTGATGTGTCTAAAATGTCTGTAAACGATATTGAAAAGTTATCACTATATATGTTACTATTTGCAGATGATATTGCTTTGTTTACGACTGATCCCAATAGTTTGTAGGCCCAGCTACATTGTGTAAACCAATATTCTTCTAAATGGGGCCTCAAGATAAATGTAGCTAAAACAAAAATATGTATATTTGAACGCAAAAAATCTAGAAATAATTTTACATGGAGAATAAACAATATTAATCTTGAGATTGTTGATAGTTTCTGTTACCTTAGTATGAAATTTTATTATACCGGAAGTCTTGCTAATGCTGTAAAAGCACTAAATGAACAGGCTCTGAAGGCATATAATGGCCTTATATCACTGTTTACTAGAGTATCTTTAGATATTAAAACCAAATTGTTACTGTTTGATTCGACTGTTTCACCTATTATTTTGTATGGTAGTGAGATTTGGGGCATATATGACTTCAAGGAGGTAGACAAAATCCATATCAAATTTTGTAAGCATATTCTTGGCGTGCGTACTCAAACATCCACAGTTGCCGTCCTTGGCGAATTAGGTAGATTCCCACTTTCGGTCATTTGCAGGGAAAGAGCCTTAAAATATTGGTGTAAAATTATGAAAAATCCGGAATAACTTCCAGGCAAACTATTTATAGAACATATTTAGATAACAGTTTTAATTCATTGAATTTCAAAAATACCTTAGATAAGCTTGGATATGGCTACTTATGGTATATGTTTGATATTAACTGTTGCTATATACCCATGTTAAAGCAAAGGTTGCGTGACCAATATATACAGATATGGTCGGAAACTGAATTCTCAAAACAAATTAGAGTATTATAAAAAATTTAAAACTGTTTTTAGGAATGAAACATATTTAGATGCTATTGACCAGGATAAGTATAGAATTGCATTGACTAGGTTACGATTATGTTCACATTCTCTTGAGATTGAAACAGGAAGATACAATAATGTGGATAGAATTAATAGACTATGTAAACTATGCAATTACAATGTTGTTGAGTCAGAATTCCACTTTGTACTCTGCTGTCCCTTGTGTCATGACTTAAGGCAAAAATATATAATTTCAAATGCTTTTTGTACTATTAATAAATTTGTTAATCTCATGTCATCAGAAAAAAATTGGTTTGTTAAGACGACTTTCAAAATTGACGTACTTTGCGATGTTACGACGTTCCCAAACCCTAGATAGTGTTGCTTCTTAACCTACTTATAAAATAAGTTAATCAATCCACTTTATAGAAAGATATGTTTTTGTACAATATTTTTATAAAGCCTGCTTTGTATAATTGGAATTATGTATTTTGAACTTGTAATGTTGCTAATGGCCATCTTTCATTATGTGTTTTGTAAATGGCCAAAGGCATTGCTCAAGCCGATTTGCCAAATAAACCAGTAAACCAGTAAACAGCAATTAAATGTAATTTAATGTTGACATTATATTTGCAAATAATTACCCTGTTTAATCGAATGATGTTTTCAGCCAATGTTTGGCTTTGTACTGTCACTGCAGCAGTATATCAGCCGTTATCGCTGTTAATATGCCAAGTCGGAACCTGACATGTATTCATACGCGTTAAAATTGTTTTACTGTTAATGTTACATGTTCGGAGAATAACTAAACCACAATTTCAAGGCTGGTGGTCTCAAGCTTCCTTCTGAACTCATTTCGGCATATCGTCTACGCGAACGTTGGAAGCGCCGGTACGTTTGTGTCATTTTGAAAGCTTAAAAAGGGTCAGATAATTCACCGCTTTTAATGTAAGATCAAATTATGAGTAAAATCGGGGAAAAATAAAGTACTGTTAGAAGTACGTTATGCAACGTTCTAAATCACGTGGTCATTTATAAATGGCTTAATTCGGCGCGGCGAGCCGAGTAAATCGATATTCTAACCCATTCATCTCGCTTATAGCTGGTCCATGTTTAGGCTACATTAATTGTGAGGCATATTTAAACATTTTGACCATATTATTCTCAATTTCATGTGTTTCATTGGAAGTTTTCCGATTAAATTATATTCAAAATATGTGCACTAACATTAAGAAACCGGTTATATGAGTGTTTTCTTAAAATAATCACTTCATTTTATGCAGATTTTATTTTCGATAAAATATGAGCAATATCTTTGGAAACTTCATCGTTCGCTTTAAATTGATGTTACTATTAACATTTGAAACGGCTGATTTGTGTCCCGTGTTACGCCATAGCGAACAATTAGAGTGTGTGCAGCGCTTTGATGTTTATATACAGATATTCATATACTGACTGGTATATACAATCGTTACGACAGTACATATATGTTACTGTTTTGAATGGATATTTGATGTTGTAAAGGAAGCAAGATATTTTTCGTGCAAAATATTTATTGCGAGAATAAGAAGGAAAATATATGCATCAAAACTGTTAATAGGGAAAATACAACAATAAGCAACGTCAATCAAAAAGCAAAAAGCTACAAAAGGCAGAAGATCTCGTCGGTTGAACAATCAGTCGTCGTCGTCGTTGGGTAGTGAGAGAGTCCAAGTGGACCATTGCATATCATTGTCGGCAATATTTCGTGAACAACTGTTGCGTATCCGTGCAGTCAGTCTAGTATTCTGAAATGGAACACAATATGCGAATGATTGCAATGAGTGCTTGTACTGAAACAATAGTCACTGGTTACAATGGCAAACTGCACCTCTTGTGGTTTGGTTGACAATCGTCGGTAACTGTTTTCCGCCTTAACCATGTGTACATATGTGCCTTAAATGAGATTAAACTAAAACATGAGGCACCTTAACTTTACTAATACATAGAATTATTTGTTGCAAAATGCTTACTTTTGCCAAATCCTCCACCAAAGCCGCCGCCGGACACGCCGAAGCCTCCGCCAAATGCTCCACCAAAACCACCGGGGCCGCCGGCAGATAGACCGCCTGCGAAATGCCCTGGGCCGGAAGGAGCAGGTCCGCTTACGAATCCGCCACCTGAGAAGAATGTGCCTCCAGATGGGCCACCAGCAGAGGGACCGCTAACACCAGGGCCGCCACCAGCGGGTCCGCTGAAGAAACCGCTACCAGCTGCTGATCCGGAGAAAAACCCACCTCCAGATGGACCACCGGAAACAGGGCCGCCGACAGGACCGGTAGGAGCGGGGGCGCCTGTAGGTCCGCTAAAGAAACCGCCACCGGATGTTGCTCCTGATAAAAATGCTCCTCCAGATGGGCCACCAGAAACGGGACCGCCGACTGGACCGGAAGGACCGGGGCCGCCTGTAGGTCCGCTGAAGAAACCGCCACCTGATGTTGCTCCTGAGAAGAACGCTCCTCCGGATGGGCCGCCACCAGACGGTCCGCTAACTCCTGGGCCGCCAGATATACTTCCTGCACCAAAACCTCCGGCGCCACCTACGAACAAACCATAATACGTTATTATTGTTTGTCTTATTATACCAAGCTTAGATTTTGTAATTCATCCGTGACCAATAATATCAAATAAATAATATGAGAAAGCATTACTACTAGTTTTTCTGTGTACATACCGAAATCACTGTCAAAGTCAGACCCACCAGCAATTACAATTTTGAGACCCCCAGTACCACCGGTTCTGCCACCCCATCGGCCGCCCCCAGTGCTTCCCCAACCACCGGAAGTCCCCCATCCACCAGTAGCACCACCGCCAGTTCCCCATCCACCGGTCAGACCCCCAGTTGCACCGCCTTGGCCTCCCCAGGAACCACTGCCGCTCCATCCGCTTTGACCTCCCCATCCGCCTTGACCACCCCAAGTTCCTGTTCCTGCGCCACCAGTTCCGGTACTTCCGCCCCAGCCGGCACCGGAGCCCCAGCCTCCTGTTTCATGGATTATGGTTTTGGGTTTTTTGAAGCCATTTTGGAACGTCAGATAACTGACTGCGATGCTACTGCAATGCCTGATGAGTAATCAGGGCCCTTATTTATAAGACTTAATCTTAAGTTGAACTAAAGTAAACATTTTATATAACATCTTCCTTGTGGAATTTTAGTAATTATACGAAACATTCTGTTGATTGTTTAACATTTAATGAAACAACCGCATACTTAAGGAATTATAGGATATTGTGGAGAGTGCAAACTGGAATGGTTTGATGTTTTGTTCCTGCAACATTGATTAGTATTCGGTTTGCACAACTATAAATATCATCTTGATGTAATAAATATATAAGTGTTATAGAGATTAAAAATATATATTAAGACTATGTTCCAATCGCATCTATTTAACCTTATTTCGACCTCATAACACGAAAAATTTTATTCAGACATTCGTCATTAATTTTATTGGCGCGCTTCCGATCATGTTCGAACGCAATAAACTGTGGGGATTAAGCCCGGTTTTCCCGCCCATTTATTTCGTTTGAAATTTTGCGAGTTCACTTGTTCTTTGGAAAAGTGTTTCAAATTAATAAGAAGGTTAACACAATCGAATAATTTTGCTAGTACATTGTATTTCTTAATCAAACTAGCAATATTTACTACTACTAAAATATGGAATTATGTACCTACCTTTACCGACGGCCATGGCGGTGCCGACGAACATGGTTGTCAACAGGAAAATGTTCATTTTGGATTGTCTGCAAAACAGAAAAAAAAGTTTATATTATACACGGAATTAGTTTTAAGACATGATAATATGAGTCCTTGATAACAATTATGTTACTCCGGTCTAGTTTCTGACAAAATACGTCGACTACCCGGGCAGTTTATATGCACACGCAAAGTGACATTCAAGTTATTACCTGCATCACACTCACTGAAAAAGATAAATTTCTCTTATTTCGTCTTATGTTTTAGAACAATTTGAATGTATTACATAATATTTGTTATGTACTTTGTGTTACGTTTTCAGAGCAATTCAAATGGCTTCAGTATTAAACACAATATTGTACCTTACATTTTAGACCAATGAGAATGTCTTTATTATCAGAAACTATATTTAAACATACGGTTCTTCTTGATGCACAGTCAATGATTGACTCGTTAGGTACAAGCCTCAAACCTTCCACTCTTTACAACTTGGCAAATGTAGTCGACACTGTATCACATGAAAGTGAGGATTCTTCCTGCAACAAGAACAGTAATGATGAGTGTTTTTCTAAACGAAAAGCAGTTGTTTGTGAAAAAGTAACAATAAAAAGAAGAACAGTTAATGCTGTTGTTGGTGGAAAAGTCTTAGAAGGTAACACAGTAACAGAACTCAATCAATCAATATCTCAATGACAGCAACAACAAAAATGGGTACGACATTAAAAAAAAAATAGCAAAACCTCAAAAGCTCAGTTTATCCCTCTTCCAGAACACCCCATTGATTTGCAAAGTGACATAAGTGACACTGAAAACACACCAGATGTTGATGCTGTTGATTATCAAGACGTATGTTGTGGATGTGGTAATTTTTATGTACCAATACATTTATTAGATGGCACTTTGCATATCACTTCATGGGCTCAATGTGACGTATGTGATCATTGGATGCACTTAAAATATTGTTCCAATGTAAGGGTTGTGAAAAAGATGCACTGTTCAAATGCAACTGCTGCTTGTAGCCAAATGATGTGTTGAAAACAGGTAAAAAACAATGAAAATTTCAAAAAATATAAAAATAGCAAAAAAAACACAGTTTTAATAAAATTTATAGCACTTACCTTTTTGTTAAACTGTTTGTGTCCGGAAAATAAACAGAATGTGAACAGTAGGGTTGTGTTTTCAAGCCATATATAAATAGTTCGAGAACAGGACAGCCATCTTGGAATTCCATGCAGATGATGTACTCTATTATTAACTACAGCAGTCGCATTTAACAGGTAAGATTGAAATAAATTTGCATTAAATCGACAGAATATTGATTTTTCTTAATAAAAATAACATTTTTTCACTAAGTTTTGTGTACTATTGCATTTATAGAAAACATTGAATGTTGTTGTGTCGAGAACTGGTTACTCCATGATATGTAAATAACTAAAAAAAAAAAAATGAAACTTCAGCTGTAGAGAGTGACGATAGTGTTCTGAAATCAGCTCATGTACTTGCGTACCATTGTGTAAGATGATAGTATTGGTATATTTATTTCCATCTTGCGTACCATTGTGTAAGATGATAGTATTGGTATATTTATTTCCATCTTGCGTACCATTGTGTAAGATGATAGTATTGGTATATTTATTTCCATCTTTCAAGGTGTTCTTCTTAAGAATAATGCAGAAAATTGCAAGAAAGATGACCAAAGATCAGGGGGGGAGGCGGCGGGCATATACGGGACTTTTGAACAAGATTGAGAGAAAACAGCTCAGAGTATCGGTCGAATGTAATGCGGTTGAGGACATTAAATCTAGACATTCAAATCTCATACGATCGGAATTACAGGCGGCAAAAAGTGAAAATCTTCCATCGAAAGACCTTAAAAGCATTGCTTTGACTATATACAGCAATCGCAAAGTGGATCGTCATAATTTCCTGTATTTAGTGTTTCTGCTCTGTACATGGGACATTCAACAAAGCACTTCAATACAAAACTAAAGGGGCACAAATGGTATCTATATTTGGGGCGCAAATGATATATTTTTATTGGAGCATTTAATATATGAATATGGCGCCTTTGATTTGCCAGTTTCGCGCAAATGAAATTCTCCGCTTTAGATTGAAAGCAATTCCCGATAGGCGAGCATTTGGCATGCCGAATAATTCCTGTTCCCGGGAAATAGACTTTGTCGGATTTAGGATCCCGGTAATATGGGGCTCCCAAATATCTCCCATTGTAGGAATTTAGACAAAAAATACCTGGCTCTGTGGTGGTGCATTGGACCCCCAAAGAATAAAATAAGTCAAAGTCCCCTGGGTCAGCCCGCCGCTCCCCCTCTGGGAGCAAATTTTTATAGGTGCATTATGCGGCGATTTTCACCGCATATAGAGAACGATTCCGTTAATGTGCGACTCGCAACGTATAAATGAATCCTTGCTTATATGCAGTACGACTGTGTCTTTGTAACGCTTATAGAGAACTTACATTACTTATTTAGAGTTGAACACAAATCTGGGAAACGATGGTATAACTTGTTACTTGCAATACATTAAATTAGTAAATTGCTCAATATTTAAATTAACCAATGCCAGAGTTGGCATTATTATTTGTTCTATAATTTTGTCGATGTGTTTTGATGACAAGCGTTTTGTCAACTGTATGGTATATTTGTAACAATAGTAAAATGTAGAAGAACTACCGTTGTTTAAGCAAAATCATTACATGTAACTACAATCCGCTTGCAGTTTGCACAAATATACTGAAGTTAAACGTTATTTAAGTTTAATCAAAGTTGAGGTACAGCTTTTGAAGACGCACATACAATACACACAATAAGGCATACACACAATAAGTCATACACACAATACACACAATAATGCATACACATAATACACACAATAAGGCATACACACAATACACACAATACACACAATAAGGCATACACACAATAAGGCATACACACAATACACACAATACACACAATAAGGCATACACATAATACACACAATACACATAATACACACAATACACACAATAAGGCATACACACAATACACATAATACACACAATAAGGCATACACACAATACACACAATAAGGCATACACACAATACACACAATAAGGCATACACACAATACACACAATAAGGCATACACACAATACACACAATAAGGCATACACACAATACACACAATAAGGCATGCACACAATACACACAATAAGGCATACACACAACACACACAATAAGGCATACACACAATACACACAATAAGGCATACACACAATACACACAATAAGGCATACACACAATACACACAATAAGGCATACACAAAACACACAATAAGGCATACACACAATACACACAATAAGGCATGCACACAATACACACAATAAGGCATACACACAATACACACAATAAGGCACACACACAATACACACAATAAGGCATACACACAATAGACACAATAAGGCATACACACAATACACACAATAAGGCATGCACACAATACACACAATAAGGCATGCACACAATACACACAATAAGGCATGCACACAATACACACAATAAGGCATACACACAATACACACAATAAGGCATACACACAATACACACAATAAGGCATACACACAATACACACAATAAGGCATACACACAATACACACAATAAGGCATACACACAATACACACAATAAGGCATACACACAATACACACAATAAGGCATACACACAATACACACAATAAGGCATACACACAATACACACAATAAGGCATACACACAATAAGGCATACACACAATAAGGCATACACACTATACACACAATAAGGCATACACACAATAAGGCATACACACAATACACACAATACACACAATAAGGCATACACACAATACACACAATAAGGCATACACACAATACACACAATAAGGCATACACACAATAAGGCATACACACAATACACACAATAAGGCATACACACAATACACACAATAAGGCATACACACAATACACACAATAAGGCATACACACAATACACACAATAAGGCATACACACAATACACACAATAAGGCATACACACAATACACACAATAAGGCATACACACAATACACACAATAAGGCATGCACACAATACACACAATAAGGCATACACACAATAAGGCATACACACAATAAGGCATACACACAATACACACAATAAGGCATACACACAATAAGGCATACACACAATACACACAATAAGGCATACACACAATACACACAATAAGGCATACACACAATACACACAATAAGGCATACACACAATACACACAATAAGGCATACACACAATACACACAATAAGGCATACACACAATACACACAATAAGGCATACACACAATACACACAATAAGGCATACACACAATAATGTGCGCAAGATTATAAAAGAACAACAAATAACAAAAAGCTCTTAACTCTGTGAAATTAAAAATACTAACTCCAAGAGAAGTTTGCACCACCATCCAACTATATTTGCTATTGTTTACTTCTTTAAGGATTCATCTATATTGGGCCAGGGGTTCGGAGAGTTTGCAGAGTCTGTAGATATTAGCAATTTATTAATAGGGTTATTACACAAGACATAAATCTATAGATTTATTACTATTTGAAAGTTTTGTTGTTGTTTTTTCAAAATGGAATACCTTTTAACAAAGATCTATTAATAAAAATGTTTATTAATTATTAAATAGGTCTCTGCTCTGAACTATGCACAGCCACACTTCTGTTAAATTTTATTAATTTTGTGTTTAAGCTAAAATTTTAGAGAAAAGTGTTTGTAAAGACAACAAAGTGACGGACATGCAGACAGACGGGCGAACCGGTATACACGTTCTCCTTTCCCCTAAACTGTGTTGTGTGCTGGTATTATAACATTGGCATTGTATCTTACCAATCTTGATATTGTTTATGTGGCGCAAGTGTGCCTTTTTCCATATTAACGTGGTCATGTTTATGCGTTGAAAGGCACCGCATAAACGCGTTTGCTAGTTTTTGCGGCGACGTGCGTATGTGGCGTTACAACGCATTTAAAGATTTATTATAGATCTTGCAAAGAATTTGTTCATAAACTATATGGAATATCTTGTAAATAAACTTCAAAAACGAAACGAGAACAAACGAATAATTATTTTTAATATTGCATATTTTAACATGCAATAGAACATTAATAAATAAAGTATTATCGTAATATAAATTGGAAAATGACGCTTTCATGAAATGCACAGCTGATATCTTTAGCATAACACCGTTACGGTAATGACAACTTGTGCAGATATAGGTGTCAAGGTCACGTTTATTTTGCTCATATTGATCGCCTATTCAGCGCTGCTGACTATTGTACAGTTACCTATATATGTTGAATTTGTCTTTTAAACTAAATTTAGTTGAAAAAAAAACTACTTCGGATTTCTTCTGGATATGCACAAAATTAACCACAACTTATATAATTATTTGCAAATAATCTACATTTATGATTAAATGCACTCAAACCAATATTCCAGTAAGAAACAACGCTCGCAGATTAAAATTTAGGCCTTAATTTATTGATCATTATTAAATACTTCCAGAGAGAGAGTGCTTTACGCCTTATGTTACACCTACTAGTGTATACCAATTGGTATTGAAATATGTGAATTTTATACAGTAATTAAATGTAATTTAATGTTGACATTATATTTGCAAATAATTACCCTGTTTAATCGAATGATGTTTTCAGCCAATGTTTGGTTTTGTACTGTCACTGCAGCAGTATATCAGCCGTTATCGCTGTTGATATGGCAAGTCGGAACCTTACATGTATTTATAAACGTTAACATTTGTTTTACTGTTAATGTTACATGTTCGGAGAATAACTCAACGACAATTTCAAGGCTGGTGGTCTGAAGCTTCCTTCTGAACTCATTTCGGCATATCGTCTACGCGAACGTAGGAAGCGCCGGTACGTTTGTGTCAATTTGAAAACTTAAAAGGGTCAGATAATTCACCGCTTTTAATGTAAGATCAAATTATGAGTAAAATCGCGGAAAAATAAAGTACTGTTAGAAGTGCGTTACGCAACGTTCTAAATCACGTGGTCATTTATAAATGGCTTAATTCGGCGCGGCGAGCCGAGTAAATCGATATTCTAACCCATTCATCTCGCTTAATTGTGAGGCATATTTAAACATTTTGAACATATTATTCTCAATTTCATGTGTTTCATTGGACGTTTGGCGATTAATTTATATTCAAAATATGTGTGCACTAACATTAAGAAACGGGTTATATGAGTGTTTTCTTAAAATAATCACTTCATTTTATGCCGATTTTATATTAGATAAAATATGAGCAATATTTTTGGAAACTTCATCGTTCACCTTCAATTGATGTTACTATTAACGTTTGAAACGGCTGATTTGTGTCCCGTGTTACGCCATAGCGAACAATTGAAGTGTGTGCAGCGCTTTGATGTTTATATACAGATATTCATATACTGACTGGTATATACAATCGTTACGACAGTACATATATGTTACTGTTTTGAATGGATATTTGATGTTGTAAATGAAGCAAGATATTTTTCGTGCAAAATATTTATTGCGAGAATAAGAAGGAAAATATATGCATCAAAACTGTTAATAGGGAAAATACAATAATAAGCAACGTCAATAAAGAAGCAATAAGCTACAAAAGGCAGAAGATCTCGTCGGTTGAACAATCCGTCGTCGTCGTCGTTGGGTAGTGAGAGAGTCCAAGTGGACCTTGGCATACCATTGTTGGCAATATTTCGTGAACAACTGTTGCGTATCCGTGCAGTCAGTCTAGTATTCTGAAATGGAACACAATATGCGAATGATTACAATGAGTACTTGTACTGAAACAATAGTCACTGGTTACAATGGCAAACTGCACCTCTTGTAGTTTGGTTGACAATCATCGGTAACTGTTTTCCGCCTTAACCATGTGTACATATGTGCCTTAAATGAGATTAAACTAAAACATGAGGCACCTTAACTTTATTAATACATATAATTATTTGTTGCAAAACGCTTACTGTTGCCAAATCCCCCGCGTCCAGCTCCACCAAAGCCGCCGCCGGACACGCCGAAGCCTCCGCCAAATGCTCCACCAAAACCACCGGGGCCGCCGGCAGATGGACCGCCTGCAAAAGGCCCTGGGCCGGAAGGAGCAGATCCACTTACGAATCCGCCACCTGAGAAGAATGCGCCTCCAGATGGGCCACCAGCAGAGGGACCGCTAACACCAGGGCCGCCACCAGTGGGTCCGCTGAAGAAACCGCTACCAGCTGCTGATCCGGAGAAAAACCCTCCTCCAGATGGACCTCCGGAAACAGAGCCGCCGACAGGACTGGACGGAGCGGGGCAGCCTGTAGGTCCGATAAACAAACCGCCACCGGATGTTACTCCTGAGAAGAATGCTCCTCCAGATGGGCCACCAGAAACGGGACCGCCGACTGGACCGGAAGGAGCGGGGCCGCCTGTAGGTCCGCTGAAGAAACCGCCACCTGATGTTGCTCCTGAGAAGAACGCTCCTCCGGATGGGCCGCCACCAGACGGTCCGCTAACTCCTGGGCCGCCAGACTCACCTCCTGCACCAAAACCTCCGGCGCCACCTAGAAACATACCATAATACGTTATTATTGTTTGTCTTATTATACCAAGCTTAGATTTTCTAATGCATCGGTGACCAATAATATCAAATAAATAATCTGAGAAAGCATTACTACTAGTTTTTCTGTGTACATACCGAAGTCACTATCAAAGTCAGACCCACCAGCAATTACAATTTGGAGATCCCAGTGCTTCCCCAACCACCGGAAGTCCCCATCCACCAGTAGCACCACCGCCAGTTCCCCATCCACCGGTCAGACCCCCAGTTGCACCGCCTTGGCCTCCCCAGGAGCCACTGCCGCTCCATCCGGTTTGACCTCCCCATCCGCCTTGACCACCCCAAGTTCCTGTTCCTGCGCCACCAGTTCCAGTACTACCGCCCCAGCCGGCACCGGAGCCCCAGTCTCCTGTTTCATGGATTATGGTTTGGGGTTTTGGAAGCCATTATGGAACGTCATATAACTGACTGCGATGCTATAAAGTTACTGCAATGCCTGATGAGTAATCAGGGCCCCTATTCATGAAACTTCGGAGAAAAATCTTAAGTTGAACTTAAGTAAACTTTTAATATAACATTTTCCTTGTGGAATTTTAGTAATTATTAAAAACCTTCTATTGATTCTTTAACATTTAATGAAACAACCGTATACTTAAGGAATTATATGATTTTAAGAAAGTTCGTATGTTTTAACTATAGAGCTTTATGGAAAGTGAAAGATGATATTTTTAGATGTTTTGTTCCTGCAATATTGACTAGTATTCGGTTTGCACAACTAAAAAAATCACCTTGATGTAATAAATATATAAGTGTTATAGAGATTAAAAATATATATTAAGTTCCAATCGCATCTATTTAACCATATTTCGACCTCAGAATACGAAATACTTTATTTAGACATTCGTCATGAATTTTTTGGCGTGCTTCCGATCATGTTCGAACGCAATAAACTGCGGGGATTATGTAACTGCGTGACATTACTTGAAAGCCTCGAACATCGTTCAACTATATTAAATATTGTTTGTTGGGATCTTTCGCCGTCTTTCACCAGTATTTCAGTCATTTCACGGCGGTCAGTTAACCTATTCACACTTTTTCCTGGGCAAGCTTAGCCGATCTAAGCGGTTTACCAGTACTAAGTGCACATACTTATGCCAGTAAATGACAACTGCTCTACTTGAATCAGAGGCAAGGGGAGAATGGCCGTAGAAATATATATTAAATATTACGAGACCTAATGTCGATGGGCCGTAGTTGACTGTTATGTACATTACAGAACGTCATCGTGTTACAGAAAGATATTGTGTAAACTCGTTTTAAAGTCACTTGTTTTGCTATGTTTTGTATTAATTGTATTAGCTTCAAAATTAAAACCATTTCACTACTGCATCTATGTGCTTCTGTCGACGTATTAAAAACAATGGAAATATTTAATACAAAGCTTTTTTATATAACAAATGGTTACAAAAACACCTGCTCACCTCCGTATCCATATCCGGTGCCGCCAAAACCACCGTCCCCTGCGGGGCCACCGCTTCCACCGTCGATGATCACAAAGCGCTTCCACTTCCGCTGGCACCACCGGATAACCCGTGGGAACCACCGCCAGCGCCACCACCAGCCATCAGACCACCGCCGCCCGCACCGGAGCCACCACGGGCTCCGAAACCACCTCCACCGGAAAACATACCACCGCCACCGGCGCCAAAGCCGCCACCATATCCGCCGGTGGATTTATAGTTCAATTACGTGCAAATACCTGGAGACAGAAGATACAGCGTCCACGTCAAGACACTTCCTGTCTCTTGATATTTGTCACAGAATACTTAATACTTGTAAAAATTCTAAGAAATAGTTTTTTTTAAGTATCTGCCTGTTACTTGAAGAAACCGTCACCACTGTATACCTAAATGGAAATCTTGATACGTTACAGAAGTATTGGGCTTGTATCGCGTTAATCGATAATGCCAACA
This sequence comes from Congeria kusceri, assembly GCA_027627225.1. NCBI lineage: Eukaryota > Metazoa > Mollusca > Bivalvia > Myida > Dreissenidae > Congeria > Congeria kusceri. The sequence goes on along the minus strand of CM051037.1, from coordinate 5,491,415 downwards.
TGTGGGAAGAAATTTTCTTTTTCACTTCTTTTGAACTGGTCAATATATGGAAGAATTATAACATCAGACAGTCGCGTCGGTGGCAATACTGAAAAAACTTGACACACGATATCTATAGAACACTTTATTTCCCGTTCGTTTACACCAAATTTCTATTTTGTGATTTTTATTACGGTGTAGAAAATATATTGTCTTTAATCGTAAAATATATGTTCGTCGTATATCTGCTTCAGCTAAAAAGCGCACTTCATTTAGAGTATACAAATACATACCACCTCTCGCTGTATATTGTCTTATCTAAAATACCCAATATTTTAAAATGTACCGATTTAATTTTGATGTTTATCCTTTGAATGACCAGTGACTTTGTTTTATGTATATTGTATTGACATTTCATGTATACTCATGGGCTTATTGCCTACTGTATTATCTAATAAACTAAACTAAACTTTAGAGAGTAGAATCATCTCAAGCAAAAAGAAATAAAGTTTTCGCCGGTAATAATCATTTAAAGTTGTTCAGGTAAAAACATTCGGACCTCCAAAACCAAACTGTTTGCAATGCTTAACTTTTAAATACAATACTCTATGTTTACCAGTATCTATTTATAAGTAGCCTAAATAGCTAATTTCTACTAAAATCTATTTGTTTCGTTTGAAATTTTGCGAGTTCACGTGTTCTTGGGAAAAGAGTTTCAAATTAATAAGGTTTACACAATCGAATAATTTTGCTAGTAAATTGCATTTTTTAATCAAACTAGCAATATTTACTACTACCAAAATATGGAATAATGTACCTACCTTTACCGACGGCTATGGCGGTGCCGACGAAAATGGTTGTCAACCGGTAAATGTTCATCTTGGATTGTCTGCAAAACAGAAAGTTTACAAAGTTGATATTATACGCGGAATTATTTTGAAGACAGAATGCTTTCAGTCCGTATAACAATTATTTTACTCCGGACTCTTTTCTGACAGAAAAACCTCTACTGCCCGGGCGGTTTGTTGCAAAAGTAAACTGATGTTTAATTTTCAAATCTGCATCACACTCAACACTGACATAGATCAATTTCTGATTCAAAGTATTATGTTACTAGTACATATACTATGTTTAAACCATATGTATTTAGTATATTCGAATGTGTGTAGTATGTCTCCAGAACAATTTGATTTCTTATATTGTTATATAATTTAATATAATTATGTTTGTCTTACGTTTCAGAACAATTTGAATGTAGATTATTATTTGTTACTAACTTTTTGTTACGTTTTCAGAGCAATTCAAATGGCTTCAGTATTAAACACTATATTGTACCTTACATTTTAGACCAATGAGAATGTCTTTATTATCAGAAACTATATTTAAACATACGGTTTAGAGCAATTTGAATGTCTGGTAATAACACTATTAATATACAATATGTCTTATATTAATAATATATACTGCGTCTTATATTAATTTAATATAACCTGTCTTATATTAAAAATGTATACATTATGATTACCTTCTCTCAACTCTTACCTTGCTTTGAGGAAAGATGGCGAGTGCACAGTGCATTTGGAGTCTGGTCCTTATATACTCTCTCAGCATCCGACAGTTCAAGCATTTTGTGATATCTCCAAGGCTTTTGATCGCGTCTGGCATAAAGGGCTTCTTTTTAAACTACGCCAGAATGGAATATCTGGAAATATCCTTAATTGGTTATCAAATTACTTATCGAAACGCACACAGCGGGTGTTTGTTCATACCACTTACTCCAACGACATATCTATCAAAGCTGGTGTGCCCCAAGGATCTGTTTTAGGTCCTCTCCTATTCCTTGTCTATGTTAACGATATCTCCGACAACTTACTTAGTAACTTAAGATTGTTTGCCGATGACAGTTCATTTTCAGTAACTTCAAATGACCATGTTTTTATGGAAAGGATCCTAAACAATGACCTTATCCAAATCAATAAATGGGCTAAACAATGGTTGGTTTCCTTTAATCCCTCCAAAACTGAAGTTGTCTTTTTCTCATTATTGGACATGCCAAAACCTCAATGACGTCTTGACGGCAATCAATTGTGCTTTGTTGAAATCCACAAACACCTAGGTCTCTTGTTCAGTCAAAATGGTAGATGGCACAATCACATTGACGCTATTCTTAGCAGAGCATCTAAGATATTAGGATCTATGAGAATGCTAAAGTTCAAGTTAAAACGCCAAACGTTAAACCAAATATACATATCATACTTACGTCCTGTATTAGAATATTCGTCGGTCATCTGGGATAATTGTACACAATATGAAAAAGATATTTTAGAAAAAATTCAATATGACGCCGCTAGAATAGTTAGTGGTTTAACGAGATCTTCATCTATAAACAACTTACTTACTGAAATTGGCTGGGTATCATTGGAACACAGACGCTGCATTCAAAAACTTATATTAGTTTACAAACATACTCAGGGAATCCTACCAGAATATCTTTCGGATATGTTTCCAACAACCGTAAATGAAAATTCCGTGTATTACCTACGAAATGGTGATAATCTACTTACATTACCCAGACGACTTGAAATATACTCGAACTCTGTTATACCATCAGCAATCAAACTATGGAACGATCTTGATTCTGATACACGAAATTCCAATACATTGAATGAATTTAAAACAAAACTGAATGAAAAATTCAAAGCACCAAAGGTCCCTGCATATTATTTACAGGGAGAAAGAATATACCAGGTAATGCATGCTAGAATAAGGAACAGATGTAGTGATCTGAAAGCGCATCTTTTTTAAAATCACTTAACCGACTCACCCAATTGTAGCTGTGGTTACCATACTGAAGATGCGGATCATTACTTCTTTAAATGCTCTCATTATCATGACGAACGATTACAAATGTTTATTAACACGCGCAAATTCCATCCAATAAATGCAACGAAACTCATGTTTGGCATACAAACTCTGAACTACGAGGACAACTGTAAGCTCTTTCAAGAAGTCCAGTTATTTATCAAACGAACGAAACGATTTAATGTATAACGATTAATTAAACCTAAGCACCCTTCTACGCATTTATGATGTTGCATTACTATATCAAGTCGAAATGAAGAAAATGGTCGAGCTGGTCAGGGTGTGTAAACTTGTGTATCTTTAGTTTATAATTCTTTTTTTTACTTTTTGCTTGTCTTTTACGCTACACAATGAGTATACACAAACTAAATTATAGCCACTTACTCAGTATAAACAATGTTGACTTCTTAATAGATTGATGTAATTTTATTTCTATCCTTCCAGAACTTTGCTTTCATTATGAACTCAGCACAGTTAACATTGAACTATCTTAATATCTGTATCTTGACATATCCATCTTGTTAACCTTTATAATAAACTGTCATAATGGAGAGGGCCCTTCGATGATGTTGATATAACTCTAGGCCCAATCCATTTGTATACATGTATTTCAAACTGTCTATAATATGTCATTGTTTGTAAATGTATGTGTATATACAATAAAATATGTTTAAACTAAATGTTGGTGAGCAGGCGGAAGGCCGTAAATCAGCCATATATTTTACGACATCTAATAATTAATAAAAGACATAACGATCAAAGGTTTTACGACATCTACTAATTAGTATATGACATAACGATCAACGGTTTGGTTCTGTTTGCGGTTGCGCTTTATTTGCACTGCGCAGCAAGACTGGAGACGCATGTTTGCTTTCACGTTTGACTTTACAGCGGGCTTTATTGCACTGCCAAATTTCAAGCTATTTTTACAGTTTTGAAAGATATAATAAACGGCGCCTAATGAAAGGAGCTGCGTTAGGTGTGACATGTAAACAAGACCTCGCATTCATTACGATTTTGTAGCTGTATATTGCATTTTTGATTATTCATATTTTTATTATCAACATTACGTAACATAAAATGAAAGACAACTAGGGAGGGACTTTGTGTTTCCGGGGACATGATGTGAACAAACCGTGTAGATGTTTGGTGTAAGTAGGGAAAGATCTAGGATCTAAAAAGGTACAGGGTGCTGCTGAAACGGAGCAGGGGGCAAACCAAACCAGTTTATTGACATTTTCTAATTATTTGCTAAATCCATGGTTTTCATGAGTCTGATGCTTCTTATTTAGATTTCAAAGCATAGTTTATTCAAATGAAGTTGAATATTTGCAAAGATGTGTTGAATTTTAAAAGATGTTCACCATTTCTGTGTTGACCAGCATAGACTGGCAGAAGGGGAGAACCAAAAAGCAGCAGGGTGCAGCACCCTGCTAATAAGTTTTGCAGAAGGTAAGTCTGAAGCATGCTATAGCAGCATTTCTTGCAGGGAAATGATTTTTCCATTTTGAGACATGATCTGAGTACTTTCACGTGTTTCAAGCCAAATATATATGTTAACTATTAGGCTAAAACTAAATTAATGATATGATTCTCAGGCAGCGCCGCAACGTTTTTTATGGCCCGCCACGAATTTGATTTAATGCCAAAAAAATTTTTATTAACTATGTTTTGACGATCGCGCCCGGGTTTTAATGGATCAGTCCAGAAATATGTTTAAAAAAAAACAAACTTTGTAGAAAGTGTGTCTAAAGGGCATGTTGTCAAACAAAATACAAAAAAACTACGCATCGAAATCTGCGAATTATTAACATTTTGGTAACTTGCTATCGTCTATGCGATAACTGGTGATGACTCTGGAGTAAACAAGCATATACATTATAATATAGTCCGTTCGTACCAAGTGATTTTGAACAATGCCTTTCGTAAATAAGAAACAGATTTCGGACGAATAAACACCATAAACGCTCATAAGAACTAAAACTATTACTAAAATTACGATGTATTGAATGAGATCCCATGGACAGCGGTTTAAAATTAAACGAATCCGCATTTTAAAATAGCGGAAGAAGATCAGTGGAGATTTCGGTATTTCCAGTAACTTTCTTCCTGTCTGATTTAATTATATAAATCGGATATACACAAATTGTGAAATACTGTGTAGATTTTGAAACAAAAAAGTCATATTCGATTGGGGGAACCTTTATAAATATCGTCTATTTGTTGATTTAAACTTTTGTTTCGTAGATGCTGCTGCTTGTGTAATAGCATTCCATAATTTTTTGAAGAAAATCTGTGTCAATATTAGTCCTATGGAAACAAACGAAAATGCCAGCTGCATTGACAAGTGTTGATTTTCCTTTCCAAAAATTATTGGTGATTTATTGCAAAAATTATTCATATTTTTGACAGTTATAAAAATATGAATTATGAAAAGTTACATTCTATAAATACAAGTACTTTAATGCTGATGGTATATCAATCATAAAAATCGATGCTTATGTTGTTATTAAAACTTAACATTGTCTTTAATGTGTACTTATTTACTTGTTTTAATAAGCCATTAGTGTCAATAAAAAAGAGTAGGAGAAAAAAAAATACTTCAATAAAAAAAAAAGGGCCCTCCCTCCTGATTTTTTGGCAAAAGTGCCTGAGAAACAATTCATTAACTTTGTTAGCCTTAAGGCTTGAATTCGTCGATTTTATTGTTATGATGATTATTAAAAAAGGTATTATATTTAGTCCTACGTCCATGGACAGAAAACACATAGAGATTATTTAACCGTAAAAGATTATTTTCTAAGACGGTATAAGTCAGTTGGAAATTGAGATGCAACATTAAACTAATTAAAGCCATGTTTTGCTATTCAATTGCATTTAATATACTGAATTCTGGATATTAAGCAATTATGTAAAGAACTAAATATAACAAATATGAAACTTCAGCTGTAGAGAGTGACGATAGTGTTCTGAAATCAGCTCATGTACTTGCGTACCATTGTGTAAGATGATAGCATTGGTATATTTATTTCCATCTTTCAAGTTGTTCTTCTTAAGGATAATAGCGTCTACAGAATATTACCAGAAGGATGACCAAAGATCAATGGAAGCTAGTGTTAATCTAGCAGATAATAAAATGTACTATGCAATTGTAGACTTAGAGTAAAGTAAAGTATTTGATTTTATTGTTAATGCATATTTTTTCATTACAAGTTGTCACAATGCTCAAAATTAAAAAGGAAATATATGTAAGTAGAATAATAGCAAATCATGCTAAGCATTACAGTAATTCTGAACTGCAAATGTATTGAAGATGCAAGGTTACATTGCATGTGCACGTCGCAACAAAAACGTAAGCAAACGCGTTTATTCACCTATCAATATCTTATCCCGGGGGGGGGGGTCGACGGGCATATACGGGACTTTAGAACAAAATTGAGAGAAAACAGCTCAGAGTATCGGTCAAATATAATGCGGTTGAGGGCATCAAATCTAGACATTTAAATCTCATACGATAAGAATTACAGGCGGCAAAAAGTGAAAATCTTCTATCGAAAGACCTTAAAAGCATTGATTTGACTATATACAGCAATCGCAAAGTGGATAGTCATATTTTCCTGTATTTAGTGTTTCTGCTCTGTACATGGGACATTCAACAAAGCACTTCAATACAAAACTAAAGAGGCACAAATGGTATCTATATTTGGGGCGCAAATGATGTATTTTTCTGTGCGCATTTGATATACGAATATGGCGCATTCGATTTGCCAGTTTCGCGCAAATAAAATTCTCCGCTTTAGACTGAAAGCAATTCCCGATAGGCGAGCATTTGGCGTGCCGAATAATTCCTGTTCCCGGGAAATAGACTTTGTCGGATTTAGGATCCTGGTAATATGGGGCTCCCAAATATCTCCCATTGTAGGAATTTAGACAAAAAATACCTGGCTCTGTGGTGGTGAATTGGACCCCCAAAGAATAAAATAAGTCAAAGTCCCCTGGGTCAGCCCGCCGCTCCCCCTCTGGGGGGAAATTTTGATAGGCGCATTAAGCGGCGATTTTTAACGCGTATAGAGAGCAATTCCGTTAATGTGCGACTCGCAACGCATAAATGCATCAATGCTTATATGCGGCACGACTGTGCCTTTTTAACGCATATAGAGAACTTATATTACTAATTTAGAGTTGAACAAAAATCTGGGAATAAAACGATGGTACAACTTGTTACTTGTAATACATTAAATTAGTAAATTGCTCAATATTTAAATTAACCAATGCCAGAGTTGGCATTATTATTTGCTCTATTATTTTGTCGATGTGTTTTGATGACAAGCGTTTTGTCAACTGTATGGTATATTTGCAACAATAGTAAAATGTAGAAAGAATACCGTTGTTTAAGGAAAATCATTACATGTAACTACAATCCGTTTGCAGTTTGCACAAATATACTGAAGTTACAAGTTATTTAAGTTTTATCAAAGCCAAGGTACAGCTTTTGGAGACACACACACACAATACACACAATAAGGCATACACACAATACACACAATAAGGCATGCACACAATACACACAATAAGGCATACACACAATACACACAATAAGGCATACACACAATACACACAATAATGCATACACACAATAAGGCATACACACAATACACACAATAAGGCATACACACAATAATGTGCGCAAGATTATAAAAGAACAACGAATAACAAAAAGCTCTTAACTCTGTGAAATTAAAAATACTAACTCCAAGAGAAGTTTGCACCACCATCCAACTATATTTGCTATTGTTTACTTCTTTAAGGATTCATCTATATTGGGCCAGGGGTTCGGAGAGTTTGCAGAGTCTGTAGATATTAGCAATTCATTAATAGGGCCATTACACAAGACATAAAACTATAGATTTATTACTTTTTGAAAGTTTTTTTTTTCAAAATGTAATACCTCTGAACAAAGATCTATTAATAAAAATGTTTCTATATTATTCAATAGGCTTCTGCTCTGAACTATGCACAGCCACACTTCTGTAAAATTTTATTAATTTTGTGTTTAAGCTAAAATTGTAGATAAAAGTGTTTGTAAAGACATACAAAGTGACGGACATGCAGACAGACGGGCGAACCGAGATACACTTCTCCTTTCCCCTAAACTCTGTTGTGCGATAGTATTATAACATTGGCATTCTATCTTACGAATATTTATATTGTTTATGTGGCGCAAGTGTGCCTTTTTGCCATATCAACGTGGTCATGTTTGTGCGTTGAAATGCACCGCATAAACGCGTTTGCTCGTTTTTGCGGCGACGTGCATGTGTGGCGTTACAATGCAATTATTGATTTATTAAAGAACTTGCAAAACATTTGTTCATAAAATATGTGGAATTTCTTGTAAATATACTTCAAAAACGAAACGAGAAGAAACGAATAATTATGTTTAATATTGCATATTTTAACATGCAATAGAACATTAATAAATTATGTATTATAATAATATAAATTGAAAAATGACCCTTTCGTGCAATGCAGATATCTTTAGCATAACACCGTTACAGTAATGACAACTTGTGCAGATATAGGTGTCAGGGTCACGTTTATTTGCTCATATTGATCGCCTATTCAGCGCTGCTGACTATTGTACAGTTACCTATATATGTTCAATTTGTCTTTTAAACTAAATTTAGTTGAAAAAAAAACTACTTCGAATTTATTCTGGAAAAGCAAAAAATAAACCACAATTTATAGAATTATTTGCAAATAATACACAATTTATTATTAAATGCACTCAAACCAGTATTCCAGTAAGAAACAACGCACGCGGATTAAGATTTAGGTCTTAATTTATTGATCATTATTAAATACTTCCAGAAAGAGAGAGTGCATTACGCCCTATGTTACACCTACTAGTGTCAAACAATTGGTATTGAAATATGTGAATTTTATATAGTCATTAAATGTCATTTAATGTTGACATTATGTTTGCAAATAATTACCCTGTTTAATCGAATGAAGTTTTCAGCCAATGTTTGGTTTTGTACTGTCACTGCAGCAGTATATCAGCCACTATCGCTTTTGGCAAGTCGGAACCTCACATGTATTTATAAACGTTAACATTTGTTTTACTGTTAATGTTACATGTTCGGAGAATAACTCAACGACAATTTCAAGGCTGGTGGTCTGAAGCTTCCTTCTGAACTCATTTCGGCATATCGTCTACGTGAACGTAGGAAGCGCCGGTACGTTTGTGTCGATTTTGAAAACTGAAAAGGGTCAAATAAGTCACCGCTTTTAATGTAAGATCAAATTATGAATAAAATCGCGGAAAAATAAAGTACTGTTAGAAGTACGTTATGCAACGTTCTAATTCACGTGGTCATTTATAAATGGCTTAATTCGGCGCGGCGAGGCGAGTAAATCGATATTCTAACCCATTCATCTCGCTTATAGCTGGTCCATGTTTAGGCTACATTAATTGTGAGGCATATTTAAACATTTTGACCATATTGTTCTCAATTTCATGTGTTTCATTGGAAGTTTTCCGATTAAATTATATTCAAAATATGTGCACTAACATTAAGAAACGGGTTATATGAGTGTTTCCTTAAAATAATCACTTCATTTTATGCAGATTTTATTTTAGATAAAATATGAGCAATATCTTTGGAAACTTCATCGTTCACTTTAAATTTGTGTTACTATTAACATTTGAAACGGCTGATTTGTGTCCCGTGTTACGCCATAGCGAACAATTGAAGTGTGTGCAGCGCTTTGATGTTTATATACAGATATTCATATACTGACTGGTATATACAATCGTTACGACAGTACATATATGTTACTGTTTTGAATGGATATTTGATGTTGTAAAGGAAGCAAGATAGTTTTCGTGCAAAATATTTATTGCGAGAATAAGAAGGAAAATATATGCATCAAAACTGTTAATATGGAAAATACAACAATAAGCAACGTCAATCAAAAAGCAAAAAGCTACAAAAGGCAGAAGATCTCGTCGGTTGAACAATCAGTCGTCGTCGTCGTTGGGTAGTGAGAGAGTCCAAGTGGACCATTGCATATCATTGTCGGCAATATTTCGTGAACAACTGTTGCGTATCCGTGCAGTCAGTCTAGTATTCTGAAATGGAACACAATATGCGAATGATTGCAATGAGTGCTTGTACTGAAACAATAGTCACTGGTTACAATGGCAAACTGCACCTCTTGTGGTTTGGTTGACAATCATCGGTAACTGTTTTCCGCCTTAACCATGTGTACATATGTGCCTTAAATGAGATTAAACTAAAACATGAGGCACCTTAACTTTACTAATACATAGAATTATTTGTTGCAAAATGCTTACTTTTGCCAAATCCTCCACCAAAGCCGCCGCCGGACACGCCGAAGCCTCCGCCAAATGCTCCACCAAAACCACCGGGGCCGCCGGCAGATAGACCGCCTGCGAAATGCCCTGGGCCGGAAGGAGCAGGTCCGCTTACGAATCCGCCACCTGAGAAGAATGTGCCTCCAGATGGGCCACCAGCAGAGGGACCGCTAACACCAGGGCCGCCACCAGCGGGTCCGCTGAAGAAACCGCTACCAGCTGCTGATCCGGAGAAAAACCCACCTCCAGATGGACCACCGGAAACAGGGCCGCCGACAGGACCGGTAGGAGCGGGGGCGCCTGTAGGTCCGCTAAAGAAACCGCCACCGGATGTTACTCCTGATAAAAATGCTCCTCCAGATGGGCCACCAGAAACGGGACCGCCGACTGGACCGGAAGGAGCGGGGCCGCCTGTAGGTCCGCTGAAGAAACCGCCACCTGATGTTGCTCCTGAGAAGAACGCTCCTCCGGATGGGCCGCCACCAGACGGTCCGCTAACTCCTGGGCCGCCAGATATACTTCCTGCACCAAAACCTCCGGCGCCACCTACGAGCAAACCATAATACGTTATTATTGTTTGTCTTATTATACCAAGCTTAGATTTTGTAATTCATCCGTGACCAATAATATCAAATAAATAATATGAGAAAGCATTACTACTAGTTTTTCTGTGTACATACCGAAATCACTATCAAAGTCAGACCCACCAGCAATTACAATTTTGAGACCCCTAGTACCACCGGTTCTGCCACCCCATCGGCCGCCCCCAGTGCTTCCCCAACCACCGGAAGTCCCCCATCCACCAGTAGCACCACCGCCAGTTCCCCATCCACCGTTCAGACCCCCAGTTGCACCGCCTTGGCCTCCCCAGGAACCACTGCCGCTCCATCCGCTTTGACCTCCCCATCCGCCTTGACCACCCCAAGTTCCTGTTCCTGCGCCACCAGTTCCGGTACTTCCGCCCCAGCCGGCACCGGAGCCCCAGCCTCCTGTTTCATGGATTATGGTTTTGGGTTTTTTGAAGCCATTTTGGAACGTCAGATAACTGACTGCGATGCTACTGCAATGCCTGATGAGTAATCAGGGCCCTTATTTATAAGACTTAATCTTAAGTTGAACTAAAGTAAACATTTTATATAACATCTTCCTTGTGGAATTTTAGTAATTATACGAAACATTCTGTTGATTATTTAACATTTAATGAAACAACCGCATACTTAAGGAATTATAGGATATTGTGGAGAGTGCAAACTGGAATGGTTTGATGTTTTGTTCCTGCAACATTGATTAGTATTCGGTTTGCACAACTAAAAAGATCATCTTGATGTAATAAATATATAAGTGTTATAGAGATTAAAAATATATATTAAGACTATGTTCCAATCGCATCTATTTAACCTTATTTCGACTTCATAACACGAAAAATTTTATTCAGACATTCGTCATTAATTTTATTGGCGCGCTTCCGATCATGTTCGAACGCAATAAACTGTGGGGATTAAGCCCGGTTTTCCCGCTCATTTATTTCGTTTGAAATTTTGCGAGTTCACTTGTTCTTTGGAAAAGTGTTTCAAATTAATAAGAAGGTTAACACAATCGAATAATTTTGCTAGTACATTGTATTTCTTAATCAAACTAGCAATATTTACTACTACTAAAATATGGAATTATGTACCTACCTTTACCGACGGCCATGGCGGTGCCGACGAAAATGGTTGTCAACAGGAAAATGTTCATTTTGGATTGTCTGCAAAACAGAAAAAAAGTTTATATTAGTTTTAAGACATGATAATATGAGTCCTTGATAACAATTATGTTACTCCGGTCTAGTTTCTGACAAAATACGTCGACTACCCGGGCAGTTTATATGCACACGCAAAGTGACATTCAAGTTATTACCTGCATCACACTCACTGAAAAAGATAAATTTCTCTTATTTCGTCTTATGTTTTAGAACAATTTGAATGTATTACATAATATTTGTTATGCACTTTGTGTTACGTTTTCAGAGCAATTCAAATGGCTTCAGTATTAAACACTATATTGTACCTTACATTTTAGACCAATGAGAATGTCTTTATTATCAGAAACTATATTTAAACATACGGTTTAGAGCAATTTGAATGTCTGGTAATAACACTATTAATATACAATATGTCTTATATTAATAATATATACTGCGTCTTACTTTAATTTAATATAACGCATCTTATATTAATAATATACAATATAATTATCTTCTTTCAACTCTTACCTTGCTTTGAGGAAAGATGGCGAGTGCACAGTGCATTTGGAGTCTGGTCCTTATATACTCTCTCAGCATCCGACAGTTCAAGCATGTTCGTGAGCAGGCGGAAGGCCGTAAATCAGCCAAATATTTTACGACATCTAATAATTAATATATGACATAACGATCAAAGGTTTGATTATGTTTGCAGTTGCGCTTTATTTGCCCTGCGCAGCAAACACTGGAGACGTATTTTTGCCCTCACGTTTGACTTTACAGTGGATTTAATTGCACTGCCATAATTCAAGCCATTTTTACCGTTTTGAAAGATAATAAACGGCGCCTAATGAAAGGTGCTGCGATTTGTGTGAAATGTAAACATTATATTTCCGCGAACATGTCGTGAACAAACCTGAACAAACCTGATGTCGTGTCTCGCCTTGTAATTCTGGAGGAAGTTGTGCATATACTAAGGATATTAATCCTATGTCATCCATGATTGTTCGCAAAACATCATGTTTTATTTGTTATATTCCTGGACGCGATTTGAACACGTTCTTAAGTACACCTTATTTCGACGATGTTTCGTTAATTTAATGTACATAATATATTGTCATCAGGGTCGTTTTGTGTTAACGATAGTACAAGTATGAACGGTCTTGCTAAAACTTAGTGATGGCAATATGTAATAAGACAATCGACATACAGTTGGAATTGAGATTACATTTTAAGAGCGTTTGATGTAAAACGCATATTAGGCGATTATGTAATTCCAAAATAATGTTCGATTGTACAGTCGAAACCGCCATGTAGAGGAGATCGGGGTTGCTACTGCACGGGGCTAGACGGTGCATACATCGCAGGAATGTATTTCGTCATCATGTCTGTGTCTGCGTTTTCATGAACACAGACATCGTGTTATCAGTTTTTTTGAAGGCTTCAACAATGTTAACTTCAACAGGTCAAATCTTGTATGATTCCATTAAAAACAAAACAATGACATGCTTAATGTTATATGGTGAAATAAATGTAGGGGGAAATACTTGTATCATAATGATAACCTTTTCATTTCACTGAGGTCTGAGTGAACTGATAGCACTTGCACATTTTGCTCTGGGTAATTTTGGTATAGAACTAGCCCGGCCACATAACTTGTGTATGGATTGGTCATGAAATTATTTGTACGGCCATTCTCCCCCTACCTCTGATTCAAGTAGGGCAGTTGTCAGTTACTGGCATAGGTATGTGCACTTAGTACTGGTAAACCGCTTAGATCGGCTAAGCTTGCCCAGGAAAAGTGTGAGTAGGTTAACTGACCGCCGTGATATCACTGAAATACTGTTAAAAACGGCGAAAAACCGCAACAAAACAAAACAAACAAAAAAGTTTATTCAAGAAACATTGCCCGGCAGTAAACGCGAACGCGCAAAATGTACATACAATAAATCTGAGGGTTGCAGATCTGAATTTCAAGTCTCTTAGCTGTTAAATTGTTTTATTGGTTAAATACTCTTTTGTTAGTCATGATAGTCATGAAATGTCTGTAGTTTAGTAAGTTACAATTTAAGCTCGTAAGCATACCATATAAAACAATGTAGTTATACCATATATATCAACCCACATGTATATACAACTGAGCACTGTTTTGCCACATCCGAATTTGTTAAATAGCTAGGTAAAGATGGCTTTCTTTGGAACACACCTTTCATAAAGCGTGAAATTCATTCACTGTGTAATATCCACACATCATTGAAGCTCACAAAACAACTGAGTGCTAATCTGACTGTGTCTTATGCTATAGAACTGGATCCATTCTTGTAAAGTAGAGAAAAGAAGGGTAATTTCGACACTTTAAGCTTCGTTTGCTCATTACTAAACTGTAGGTTACGCATGCGCAAATAAATTCCTTCTTTGTTACATATACAATATTCCAAATTTGATCTCACTTTTCACCATGACCAAGCTACTTTCCAATATATCACCATACATCGTTGGAAAGATGAGGACATAACCTTTTGAAAAAACAGCATGTTAAAAAATTCTATGCGTTGTAGCTCAAAATATTTACCTTAGAAAAAACACACCGGTTTTGACGGGCATGGAGGCTGCCATTTTGCGCATGAATACATGGGCCAAAAGTTATGAAGCTGGGAACCACTAGACATAAAAGTAGTGCACAAAACAGCCTTTTTTCATATTGCTTACATATATACCTTTAAAATGATACCAAAACATATCATTTAAACTGTATTTTACAAATTATATGCATCCTGCACTCAGCCACATGTGCTTCTTATCTAACTGACAGCATGTAACCCCTGAGGATGTGACTTCCGTTTTGGGGTAATTAGACCTGTATGTCGAAATTGCCCGCATCGCTTTACCCAAGACAGATCAACCATAATAAAAGTACTATTCCGTGTGGAGGTACGTTATAAAACACTACCGTATAGTAGGAGATCAGGTCAGATAACACTATACACAAAGGAGGGTAATTTCGACGCTACGCGGCTAATTTCGACACTTGATTTCTGCCTTGGAAAATAAGTTTTAAATGCAAATCTTCATACGTGTGAGATAAAAATATAACTGCATTGATGAATAGCGGTCTATATGTATAATTCTAACGTTAAACAGCAATGATATTTTAATTACCTTCTTAAAATATGTAAAATATTTGGTTATCTCGCTTACGTGTATTTGTAACATGATGAACACTTATCGTTATGAATAAATAACAAGCAAGGTTGTGTTTGTATTAACTCTGCCATGCTAACGTGGTTTTATTTGCTTAAATGCCGAATAAAAAGTATATGTTGCATTACAACATACAGCAAACAAACAGAACATGCACAAGGATGTACGGCATTAAGTCAAATGCAGACACACAATTAAAGGTAGTGTATTACCATTTGGTAATAACATCCCAACCGTGTTAATTACATGCAACTTTCACAAATGAAAGGGTAATTTTCAATTTGTTCAAACGGGATTTCGAATAGAATAGCGTCCCCAGTGCAAGTGATATGCCATTTCCTTGGGCATTTGGTGCAGGCCACCCACTCATTCCGATCACCGTCATCGGTCCCGCAAGCTGGGCACTGCTTCTCCTCCATGACGTCATCATCGCTCCCAGCGAAATTGACGTCTCTGTCCGAGTCAGAAGAGGATGATGAGTTAGCGCGTCTCTTCTTTTGTGACTTCGTTAACTCTTTGAGACGTTTAGCCTCCTGTTTCTTCTTCTTCTCCTCTTCACGAACCTTACGTTTTCTCTCCATTTCCTCTGGGTTTTTTTTCCTTTTTACGTTGCTCTCGCTCTTCTTTACGTTTTTTCTTGGCTTCTTCTTCGGCAATTTTACCTTGCTCACGGTTTTTTAACATCTTCAGTGCGGCAGTACCTGAAAGTGCTTTTGGAAGCTCATTGCGAAGCCTTTTAGAAGATGGTTTCGCCTATATTTCAGGAACCCTTAGCAGTGAGAATGACTCAGAAACTCGACTTTCTTCATCTTCCCAGCATTTTCGGAAAACTCCTGGAAATTGCCTTTTAGTGAAACTCGATGTTCTGTAAGCCAATATTTCACCTGACGTTTCCACGCCGATTTCAATGGCCCGAAGAAGCCAACATCGCAAGGTTGTAGCACGTGAGTGGCGTTTTCAAGAAGACAGTAAAGGATGATTTGGTTTTCATGGCAATACTGCGCCGAATCGAGGCTCATATGTGTACAGTGTCCATCTACGAAGAGAATGACAGCCTGGTTATCTGCCTTTGATGTAGAAACTCATTCAGATGGGTTAAAAATGCCACAAACAGCGGACTGTCCATCCAACCATTTTCAGACAGGCCATAAATCGCCGAAGGAAACTCATCAATGCCCGTGTCCCTGTAGCGCTCACCAGGGTAGACAATCAAAGGCGGTACATAGTCGCCACGGGCATTAAAACATGCCATCGCCGTGATTTGTTGCTTGTTACTCGTTGTAACCTGGTACACGTGGCGAACTCCCTTTTCAGCAAGTACCCTGCCGGTATTGACGCACAACGGAAACCCGCTTTCGTCGGCGTTGAAGAACCTCCTTGGGTCGCCAATGAATTTTCCCAATCGTCCACTTCCGCTTTGAGAAATGTATTAAGATTCTCAAACCACTTGTCTATCATGCCCTGTTTAATAAGTGCGCGCTGGTGGCCAAGAGTTGAGGCAGTACGCTCCGAGATGTCGGGATGTCGTTCACGAAAAGCGCTAAACCAATCCTTGCCCGGAAGATTATTTTTGAACGGATTAGCCCTGCCGTCATGACCAAGAATTTTCTTGACCTCTATGACCAGTTCGTGGCGCTTGAGTGGGTACCCTATTTTCGCGCAATGCTTACAATAATCTACAAGCACCTGCTCTTCAGCCCTGGTAAGAACGGTTGCTTGGCCTGGAGTGGACCTTAGCGGTGACTTTCCAGAGAGTTTATATATCAAAGTTGTACGCGGTATACCAAACGTTTCAGCAGCTTTTTTCTTTGGCATTCCATTTTCTACTAGTTTTATTGCTGCTTCTAATTTTGAAGGTGAATATTGCTGATATTTCGATTTTGCTGATAGTTGCCGTGACATCGTGCTGAAATAGAACAATGAAAAAAAACTAATTAGATAGTGCATGGATATGTATTTGCAACATAAATTTCGTTAAATTACACGTTCATGTTTATCGTGCGAAAGTTAATTCTAAAAACTCCAAAATATCGGGTTTATATGGATTTTCTTTCCCTTCAGAATAATATATGTAGCCATTTTTAAAGATATGTTTAATACTGTTTTCGCGTCAAATTCGCCATGACTCGCTGATACGTTCTCTTGATTGTTTCGGTACTCCCCTCTGAGAGCGTAGAAAGACTGCTGGCTATACAAGAAACTATTGATCTAAACGTATGTGAATTATGCGTGTATTTTTGCTAAAAAAGAAACATTTGTTTAAAAGAAGTTCAAATTTCTACCTCTAAACTTTATAATGTGGCTTCTTATTCAATAGTTTACAACATCATAATAAAAACTAATTTGTAAGTAACGAACAAATATTTTACGAGCTAATTATCTTATGCAAACTGAAATTATATACATGCCAGTTAATTACTAAGTCAATCTGCAACGCGCCAGCCGACGAAGCGTAGTAGTTAGGAGCACCGATTGTTAGTGGCTCTTAGCCTACTGAGTCAAAATAGGTCATACGATGCAAGCTCTCGATTTTCCATACTAGAGTTTAAAATTAATAAATTGCAGTAATTTATTGTCAGCATATTCAGAATTAGAATTCGTAACAAGAAAAATCACTTTCGCAACGAGTCAAAATAACCGATGAAGCGCATTAATTTGGTGGTCTTATTCCAGGACACTCAGGTGAATATTTCGGTAATAGCGGATTAAAGGTGTCATTAGTTTAAAGATACATTTTTAATAAATTGACTTTTTTTAAGAAACTGTAATTGTACTAAATCTCATGATGTACCCATCACAATACGTATTGCATACATTAGCTTTTAAATATAATTAAGATGTTAGAAATCACGTGTGAAGTTTTGCTGTTTTGAAGTAAGATGTAAGAAATCAGGTGTGAAATTGTGCTGTTTTGAAGTAAGATGTAAGAAATCAGGTGTGAAATTGTGCTGTTTTGAAGTAGGACCCTTTCTGGTTTCGATTTACTGACTGATAACTTGATGACTTGATAACATGCCTTCTTATTCTATAGTTTACGACATCCTAATGAAAATACATTTGTAAGTAAGGAACACATATTTAAAAAGCTAATTGTCTTTTGCCAACGGAATTATATGCATGCCAATTAACGAGTCAGTCTGCAACGAGCCATGCAGAATACCCGATAAAGCGTGGTAGTTGGGAACATCTATTTTTAGTGATTCGTATCCTACTGAGTCAAAAGTAGGTCATAAGATGCGTGCTCTCGATTTTTCACACTACAGGTTAAAATGAATACATTGCAGTAATTTGTTGTCAACATATTCAGAATAAGAATCGAGGTAACAAGAAATAACACTTTCGCAACGAGTCAAAATAACCGATGTAGCGCATTAATTTAGTGATCTTATTCCAGGACACCCATGTGAATATTTCGGTTACATTCAAGTATATAGCGAAAATAGGGGTGTCATTAACCTGACGTAAATTTTTTAATAAATTTACTTTTTAGGAACAGTAATGTAATAGATCACATGATAAACACATTATAATACACATGCTATACATTATCTATAATAATTAAAAGGTAAGAAAAGACAACATTCGTGAGTTTTTGCTGTTTTAAGAAGGACTCTTTCAGGTTTCGATTTACTGACTAGTAGCCTGCAAAGAAAAGAAGTAGTTTTCCGCGATACCTGTTTTGGAAATTCCCCTCTCAAAATGCCTTTAAACCGGCTAAAACCCCCAATGCTTTGCATTGACCGTTACAACGCGGTGACGCCAGTTTTAATCATCTTTATATTTTGTTCTATATTGTGCGTATTGTCCTGTTTTGTATACGGAATTGGTCACTTGACTTTAATAAAGGACCAGCGGATATTAATAAGGGTTTCTCTCTTGGTGATGTCTCTGGAGTTTTATTATTCTTATTTATCCCATCATCACGCCTGCATTGACGAAATAACACCTCGTGGGATAAACTAAGCTGTATGCAACTACAGCTAACACGCGCATTATAATGACGTCATGTTGTTCATTTTCGTGACGTCATTAGATGTGTTTCGTATTATTTAGTGATTTTCTATCATTTATTTTCAAAATAAGGACAGAAAATGATGGGATAAATAGAATACCAGGTAAGTTTTGATTACAGATACGTTTATTTTTTCGGCACGAAAACATAAACCACTCGCCAAGGCTCGTGGTTTAAGTTTTCTAAGCCTCGCTAAATAAACGTATCTATATTCAACACTAACCTAGTCATCTCAATATCTTATATTCACACCAGTTTCAAATAAAAATTTTTTTATCCGAACAAGCTTCTCACCTCATGCAGATTACTCCCGTGAACAGAAAATAAAAATACAGGTTCTACCGCTAAGTGAGAATTTAATAGCACTGTATAAGTCAGTTAGTAATATTTTGTATTAGTCTATACATTTATTTGCATTTTAATATTGTCTGGATGTGTAGGAATTATGTAAGAATTGTTTAGAGATTAAATATAGGAATAATGAAACTCCAGAGACATCATCAGGAGAGAAACCCTTATTACCATCCGTTAGTCCTTTATTTGGGGCAAGTGACCAATTGCCTATACAACACAGGACAATAGATACAGCACAACACAAAACCTAAAAATGATTAAAACATCCAGCTAGCTAGATAGAAAGATTTTTTTTCAGTTTAAAACACACAGGTTTACATCACATGGCAAATTCGGTTATATACGCAATGGTATAACTAGCATGTGGTTCTTAAAACTATCAAAGACAATAACACCTGAATTTGCTCGACTACAATTGAGCATGCTAGAGGAACAACTATTACGAGGCAGGATTACACTTGTTTGAATCAAATATTAAATGCGATTGAATAGATGGACGTTATAGTCATAGTGTGTAGTAACCTAGGATAGCCCATGAAAGCTTATTTCCGATAGGATCCTAGGATATAATACTTATTTATATAAAAGGGACTTGTCGACAGATTGACGAATTGACAATTTTTTTACTTTTTTGTCACCGATTCTAAAAATAACAGAACAGTGTATACAAGGAAGCAAAATAATACTACGGACATAGAAATACACTGTAAAAACCGTTTCGTTTATTAGTAATCATCAATTAAAATTATAAAGCGTTTGTAGCGCTGAGCGATGGAATCATTTGGAGTGTTTTTGTTGTTTTCGTTGAAACAAGTAAAACACTTACATAAAGTAAATAATGCTATGTGAAATATATAAGTGGGAAAGGCCGAGTGGTTACGGCGAAAGCCTTTTAATCGTTCGAACCCCGGTGGGACCATTTTTTTCTGTTTTTTTTCCTAAATACTTTTCTTGTTATTATACTTGAGCTTTTTTGTTCTGATGCTCACAACTGTCAAGTTAAGACATTTAATGGCATACTTCAAAAAATGCGAACATCTGTGAACATGTACCTTTAACAATGCCACATAAACATTGACATCTGAACTCATCGACCTGTGTACCAAGTGCATCGTCAGACGTTTATCTTTTAAATTGTTCCCTTTGATTATTACGAAAGATAAGGAGGTAAGCCCCAATGATATCCAAAGATTAATGGGAGCTAAGCTTAACATAACCGATAATAAAAAGTACTGCGTATTTGTAGACTTCATTAAAGTAATTGGTTTTCTAGTTAGATATATACTCTGGTGTATCGTTCTTCATTTAAACTAGTGACAAATCACGCTAAGCATCACAGTAGCTGTGAAGAGTTATGTTATTAATTAGCACAACACATGATGATCCGTTAGCGCGGTTTTGGATTCCACGTAACTTGTATGTCTGATAAAAAATGTGATTGTAATTGTTTCTATAATTGCAAATTGCCACTGGTTAGCAAAATCAATTCAGTAACTGCATAATTATGTGATAACTGAAATCAATTTTCTTGAAATTATGAACAGGATTAATAGCGATTCCTCGTAGGATCGAGCAAGATGCTCAATAAACGAGCATGATGTTCGACCTAAAGAGCATGATGCTCGTTCATTGAGCGATTGTAGGAGCCTGATGCTCGTTCATTGAGCGATTGTAGGAGCATGATGCTCGTTCATTGACCGTACGAAGAGGGTCTTTATTGCCTAACCCAGCATGATGCTCCAAAAACTAGCGTCACGCTCGAATTCACGAGCATGATGCTCGATTTTATGAGCATGATGCTCGTTCATTGAGCCTGATGCTCGATCTTACGAGCATAATGTTCGTTTTTATGAGCATGATGCTGTCTAAGATATTAAAGACCCTAATCGTACTCCATAGACGAAATAGCGTTGGCGTTATTTGCACAAATTGTCGCAATGCATCTTCCGTTGTGGCGCCATTATCGAAATATATATGCACGCGCTGAGTCGAATTTGTATTTTTGCTTCTTGTAGATCATAAATATGTCTATAAAAAACAATGATGTTAACTAGTCGATTTCGTTTTCAAACGTAGAGAACTACATGTATAAACAATATTTTAATGGTCAAGGTTTTCATGGTCAACATTGAATGTGTTAACATTTCAGAAATGCCAAACGATTCTGCAATATTCCTCATTATTATGCAACAAGAGTAAAGCTTAAACATATTTGTGTCGATTGATGTTCTCCGATATTTTATATTCATGCTGAAAAGCCTCCATGAGTCGAAACGACAGACTCGTTCTACCGTTGGCGTATATTTTAGGCTGCGACGATAGCCGGAATCTTAAGTATCGCAATTTGAAATCAGGTATCACTCTGGACATACCTGGTCGTGAACTATTCGTTCATTTTGGTCATGCTATTAAATGCAATTGATGTTATTAGATAATGAACTAGTATAAATATCTTACGTTTTCTACGAAAGTGGTTACATTTAAACAGAAAATGGAATTCGTCTGCTATTTTCGCTGCATTGACATGTCACATATTCTTTAGCAAACGGGAGTTCTCTCGAGCCGTCAAAACTTTGATTAACCCACATATTACTTAAACCACAATCATCAAGGATTGATTTAACATTATTAACATGAGTAGTTTATGCATACAAATTTATACAAAATAGAAGAGAATTTTTCAACTTGTGTAATAATCTTATACCAAAAGCCAACTATTCTTTTTTAATTGATAAACAGTTCGGATATCTACCAAGATCACCAAATAACATTGAATGATTGTACTGCGTTTTACATTGAAAATGTGCTTCATAAAGTCGGTATGTACTTTGTCTAAAACAGTTTATATCAGATATAAAACGATACAGCCATAGTAATATAGCTACTATAGTGGAATAGAACGATTTACGTTGTCACTCAATATGATTGGTCTAAACTTCTTATTTTTCTAGACAAACAGAACAAACCCGTTTTAACTTGCTTGACAATATGTTTTGGGCTGATTTTAAATTTCAATTTTTAGAAAATAATAGATCGTTCAAATATCAAATATCCAATGCTTGTGTTATTGGACCTCATTAATTTGCATATTTTGCATACTTACATAAGGGTGTTACACTAATGGTTTCTAAGTCAGATTTTAACATTGTTGTGTGATTGTCGACAATTATTGAGATGCATGTGTCATGGGTAAACAGTCTAACGTTTCATCGTATATCGGTTACAATGTAATTAATATAAATTTAAAATAGCAGTGGCCCAAATATAGATCCTTGAGGAACAAAATCTTCTCATACCTCTTTACCAGAATCCACAACACTTGAAAATGTACGATATATGTATCTTACTTTATCAATCGTGAAATCACCCTTCTTTTATCCGGATTGCAACGGAGTAATATGGAATGTGTGTGCAAGTGATTATATGTATATTTAAATAAAATGTCCTTAAACACTTTACTAACCGTGCTTATAAGTGATACAGGCCGTTAATTAATTACTAGAAAAAGATCACCTTATTTAAAGATAGATGAAACGTTCGATTCTTCCATAACTTAAAACATTTAGGAGCAGGGAAAATAGTATTGCTGAGGCATTTTCAACCTGGTGGACACCTCTTTAATAAGGAACTAAATTGAACGTCTTGTTATTTATTGAAACACACCATTTGAAGCTACTATACATATTATAATTATGGTCAACATTCTGCTATTTATATTATACACACCAGTTTGTTCCACCAGCCAACTGTCCACACCGAGTCAAATGCTTTTTGGAAATCAATAACACATCAAAGCTTCTTTTCTTTGCGTTTACAAAGTTCTCCTAGCATTTGCAATACAAAAACATCGTCAATCCGTCTATCTTTAACTTTAAACATGTCTGAAATCACAATCTTCCGGAGCCGATACAATTGCTCCTTGCTGCCGTTGAGCTTCACCATGAGAAGCTTGTCGATAGTGTCCGCCTTCAGTGAACATCGGTGGTCTGTTTTGACCAGCTTCAGCTGAGAGAAGACCCTCTCTACAGTGACAGTACTGAGTGGCAGCACAAGAGCAATGCTCACCAGACGGGACACCAACGGGTAAGCAGCATTCAGACCTTTGTTCAT
This sequence comes from Congeria kusceri, assembly GCA_027627225.1. NCBI lineage: Eukaryota > Metazoa > Mollusca > Bivalvia > Myida > Dreissenidae > Congeria > Congeria kusceri. The sequence continues at coordinate 5,467,796 of CM051037.1, read as the reverse complement.
GTGGGCCCTGCCGTGAAAGAGACGCCCAAAGTTCGCTAATGTTCGTTCCTCAGAGGCAAACGATGTCACCAATTCCGTAAACCCCTGCCACTGTGTCTGAAGGTCATCACTGTCCATTCCGTAGTGATCCGCGAGTTGCTCCATCTCATGAGTGCCGTAGAAGGCTGGAATTTCTGCGACCATCGATAGGTCCAGATGGAAAGGGCCTCGATTATGCTTGAGTCCTCAAATCGACGCTCAGTGTTGGCAGTCAGGATTTCTAAGAATTCCACCCGTACCTTTATAAACGTTGCATCTAGCGCACCGGTGTTAGTAATGCCTAACTCTGCCATGAGGGTGCCCGTCTTCCCTTGCCAAGTCCCGTTCGTGGCTTGAGCTTCTCAAGAAGACGTATCGTTTTTTCCACATTAGCCTTCGCCATTCCCAGGTGTGGCAGGATGTCCGCGAGGATCAGCAAGACCTGCAGCGTGGGGGGATCTTTCAGATTCGGCCACAGTCGCAGTTTCCAAATCCACAACGATACACTTGTATGAGCGAACAATACTGTTAACAGCCCTGTCATGGCTGAGCCAGCGGTGATGTTTCGCCTCCTTAATTGCCAGTGTAGCATCGTCAAACGCAGCCTGAACGTCTTTCAATCTGGATGACCTCTTCTTTTAGGAGTACCGGTAATACTTATAGAGGTGATCCAGCAGCCTGTTTTTTTTTCTTGAACACCTCGGTGTTCTTGAAACTGTCCCGGCATGCAAGCGCCAGGCGGTTGTCCTTGCAGTGGACAGTGACTAGCATCATTATTCTGGTCTAATAATTGGTGTTGCAATTCTCACAAGCAATCATCATAACCATACCATGATATATGAGACACTTCCACCACCATCACCATTATTCTATTCATATAATTGGTTTTACAATTCTCACACGCAATTAATATAACCTTACCAATATAAGACACCACAATCATCATCATTATTGTAGTTCATAAGTTGGTCTTTCAATCTTCACAGGAAATTATTACATCCGTACCATGAGAACTGTAAGACACAACCACCACCATCATCATTATTATAGTCAATAAGTTGGTCTTACAATCCTCGCTGGTAATTATTATAACCTAACAATTGAGAAATGTAAGGTTCCACCACCACCATCATCATTATTCTAGTCATAGAGTTTGTCTTACAATCCTCGCTGGTAATTATTATAACCTAACAATTGAGAAATGTAAGGTTCCACCACCACCATCATCATTATTCTAGTCATAGAGTTGGTCCTACAATCCTCACTGGTAATTATAATAACCTAACAATTGAGAAATGTAAGATTCCACCACCACCATCATTATTATTCTAGTCATAGAGTTGGTCCTACAATCCTCACTGGTAATTATAATAACCTAACAATTGAGAAATGTAAGATTCCACCACCACCATCATCATTATTCTAGTCATAGAGTTGGTCCTACAATCCTCACTGGTAATTATAATAACCTAACAATTGAGAAATGTAAGATTCCACCACCACCATCATCATTATTCTAGTCATAGAGTTTGTCTTACAATCCTCACTGGTTATAATGATAACCTAACAATTGAGAAATGTAAGATTCCACCACCACCATCATCATTATTCTAGTCATAGAGTTGGTCTTACAATCCTCACTGGTAATTATAATAACCTAACAATTGAGAAATGTAAGATTCCACCACCACCATCATCATTATTCTAGTCATAGAGTTGGTCTTACAATCCTCACTGGTAATTATAATAACCTAACAATTGAGAAATGTAAGATTCCACCACCACCATCATTATTATTCTAGTCATAGAGTTGGTCCTACAATCCTCACTGGTAATTATAATAACCTAACAATTGAGAAATGTAAGATTCCACCACCACCATCATCATTATTCTAGTCATAGAGTTGGTCTTACAATCCTCACTGGTAATTATAATAACCTAACAATTGAGAAATGTAAGATTCCACCACCACCATCATCATTATTCTAGTCATAGAGTTGGTCTTACAATCCTCACTGGTAATTATAATAACCTAACAATTGAGAAATGTAAGATTCCACCACCACCATCATCATTATTCTAGTCATAGAGTTGGTCCTACAATCCTCACTGGTAATTATAATAACCTAACAATTGAGAAATGTAAGATTCCACCACCACCATCATTATTATTCTAGTCATAGAGTTGGTCCTACAATCCTCACTGGTAATTATAATAACCTAACAATTGAGAAATGTAAGATTCCACCACCACCATCATCATTATTCTAGTCATAGAGTTGGTCCTACAATCCTCACTGGTAATTATAATAACCTAACAATTGAGAAATGTAAGATTCCACCACCACCATCATCATTATTCTAGTCATAGAGTTGGTCTTACAATCCTCACTGGTAATTATAATAACCTAACAATTGAGAAATGTAAGATTCCACCACCACCATCATCATTATTCTAGTCATAGAGTTGGTCTTACAATCCTCACTGGTAATTATAATAACCTAACAATTGAGAAATGTAAGATTCCACCACCACCATCATCATTATTCTAGTCATAGAGTTGGTCCTACAATCCTCACTGGTAATTATAATAACCTAACAATTGAGAAATGTAAGATTCCACCACCACCATCATTATTATTCTAGTCATAGAGTTGGTCCTACAATCCTCACTGGTAATTATAATAACCTAACAATTGAGAAATGTAAGATTCCACCACCACCATCATCATTATTCTAGTCATAGAGTTGGTCTTACAATCCTCACTGGTAATTATAATAACCTAACAATTGAGAAATGTAAGATTCCACCACCACCATCATCATTATTCTAGTCATAGAGTTGGTCTTACAATCCTCACTGGTAATTATAATAACCTAACAATTGAGAAATGTAAGATTCCACCACCACCATCATTATTATTCTAGTCATAGAGTTGGTCCTACAATCCTCACTGGTAATTATAATAACCTAACAATTGAGAAATGTAAGATTCCACCACCACCATCATTATTATTCTAGTCATAGAGTTGGTCCTACAATCCTCACTGGTAATTATAATAACCTAACAATTGAGAAATGTAAGATTCCACCGCCACCATCATTATTATTCTAGTCATAGAGTTGGTCTTACAATCCTCACTGGTAATTATAATAACCTAACAATTGAGAAATGTAAGATTCCACCACCACCATCATCATTATTCTAGTCATAGAGTTGGTCTTACAATCCTCACTGGTAATTATAATAACCTAACAATTGAGAAATGTAAGATTCCACCACCACCATCATTATTATTCTAGTCATAGAGTTGGTCCTACAATCCTCACTGGTAATTATAATAACCTAACAATTGAGAAATGTAAGATTCCACCACCACCATCATTATTATTCTAGTCATAGAGTTGGTCTTACAATCCTCACTGGTAATTATAATAACCTAACAATTGAGAAATGTAAGATTCCACCGCCACCATCATTATTATTCTAGTCATAGAGTTGGTCCTACAATCCTCACTGGTAATTATAATAACCTAACAATTGAGAAATGTAAGATTCCACCACCACCATCATCATTATTCTAGTCATAGAGTTGGTCTTACAATCCTCACTGGTAATTATAATAACCTAACAATTGAGAAATGTAAGATTCCACCGCCACCATCATTATTATTCTAGTCATAGAGTTGGTCCTACAATCCTCACTGGTAATTATAATAACCTAACAATTGAGAAATGTAAGATTCCACCACCACCATCATCATTATTCTAGTCATAGAGTTGGTCTTACAATCCTCATGGGCAATAATTATAACCGAATCATGAGAGATATAAGACACCACTACCACCAGCATCATTATTATAGTTAATAAGTTGGTATAACAATTCTCACGGACAATAACTATAACCTAACGATAAGAAATGTAAGACACCACAACCACCATCATCATTATTATAGTTAATAACTTGGTCTTACCATCCTCATTGCTAATAATTATAACCTAACCATGAGAAATATAAGACACCACCACCATTATCATCATTATTGTAGTCAGTAGGTTGGTCTTACAATCTTCACAGGCAATTATCATAAATCAGCATCAGTCTTCTTACATCAATTTCTTCTAGTTTCTAATTATTTATAATTAAGTATTTTAGTATATTGCATTTTAAAAAGTCAGCGATCACTATCCAAAATAAATAAAATGTATTAACAAGTACAAGACATACATACAAAGCAATATGCAGAATAGACTGTATCAGAATAATATTTTCCTATATATTGGGACACAAGTTGGGGAATTATTTTGTATGTACAAATATTGGGACAAGAGAATTTTCAACCATGAGAACTGTACTGTTTGTAGATGACATAAAACTTAAATAATGATGATGGTGGTGTTGGTGTCTCATATCTCATGGTTAGGTTATAGTAATTGCCCACGAGAATTGTAAGACCAATTTATTAACTAAAATAGTCATGATGGTAGTGATGGTGTCCTATATTTATCATGGTGAGGTTATAATAAATTTACCGGTAAGAATTGCAAGACTAACTTTTGACTTCATTAATGATGATGGTAGTTAATTATTGTCAATTGTGGAATATGTCTGTTTGTTCTCACTTGATAATTATTTAAAAGTATTTATGTTTCTAAATATTGTATAAGTATATCATTAAATAGTGAATGTAATAATTTTCCAGCATAGCTTAGAATTATTATAAGATTGTAGCATAATTGATTCAAGAACTAGTTTTCTTGTTAAAAAACGTGTTATTATAGTAACTGTAAACAAAAAGCGCGTGTGATCATTTACTTTTAGGGTAAGTCGCGGTCTCCCGTCGTTTGTAAGCACGTTGTTATATTCTTCCTTTAAACCGTGTGCTATTTTCCTCTGCGTCTTCATGTTGTTCTTTCTTCAGTGTACTGAAGTGTTGTATTTAATAACGGATCAGGGCCCCTATTCACCAACCTAGTCTTTGACTTAAGACATAGAATAAGAATATTCTCGAAACTGTTATGTTCTAAAAGCGCTGTAAATCTGAATCGGACTTGGCAATTACCCACTCTTATTTCAGCATTATTTATTTGTCACAATTTGTTAATAACATAACCAATATTGGTACTCGGAATTTCAGCAAACGCAGAAGTACATTTACATGAGTCTAAGTACATTTCCATGAGTCTAAGTCTGTTCTTATTCTTAAGTCTAAGAATTGGTTGATGAATACGGTCCCAGTTCTCATGGTATCTATAGTATGATTACGTTTCAAGGAGGACGATTGGGTAACATGTAGTAATAACATCATCTTTTTAATACCATGTATAGATATGAATTTGTCATGTCCTTCGCTTGTAATTTGTGAATCTATAATGGACATGCTGATAAATTGGGCACGACTCCCTTACGTGCATTCATAAACAATTATTTGATACAAAATATTGAGGCGTGTCGTGGGAAAACCGGGCTTAATGCATGTGCGTAAAGTGTCGTCCTGGATCAGCCTGTGCGGACTGCGCGTACATTAAGCCCGGTTTTCTCACGACAAGCCTGGTCTGTATTCATGTACATGTCTAATACAAGAGAATCGAGCTGATGTCGGAGTCTTATTATGTAGCCCTAACGCCTACTGTAGTCTCCGTGTACTAGTATGTTTAAGTGTATGGATATTAATTGTCTTTTTTATCGAAATTATTTGCTGAAAATTGTCAGCCTCTCTTCAAGCTGAAAGTAAAAGATTTTACAACCTCAGCTTTATCATGGTTGAAACTTGTTTCTCTCTTTATGATTTGTTTTCTGAACGGCCTTTAAACAACTTCAAAACTCTAGGTTATTTTTTCATAATATTTATTGCTTCGAAGCCGTTCAATAACAAGGAAAATACATGCATCGCAATACAGTTATTAGGGAATACACAAAATCAGGTACGTGTCACACACAAAAAGAGTACTAGCTACAAATGGCAGAAGATCTCGTCGGTTGAACAATTCGTCGTCGTCGTCGTCGTCGGGTAGTGAGAGAGTCCCAGTGAACATTGGCATATCATTGTCGGCAATATTTCGTGAACAACTAGTGTTTATCCGAGTAAGTTAGTATTCTGAAACAAAAATCAACCAAAAGCTACATCTCTGAATACATGTTGACTACCCTACATTCTGTAGTGAACCATACGTGTATGCATATTTTTGTAACAAGTATCAGATGTGTTGTTACATGTTATGTGAACTACATGTATTGCTATGAAGCTACTGTGTTAATAGATCAAGCGGTAGTTTGATGAATAATATATTATACTTATGCTTACTTTTGCCTATCCCTACTCCTCCAACTCTACCAAAGCCGCCACCGGAAACGCCGAAACCGCCACCAGTTGCTCCGCCCGTCCCACCGGCACCGCCGTCACCGCCCATAGTTCCGCTTACGAAACCGCCACCGTATGTTGCTCCTGGGACGAATGCTCCTCCGGATGGGCCGCCACCAGAGGGTCCGCTAACTCCAGGGCCGCCAGATACACCTCCTGCACCAAAACCTCCGGCGCCACCTAGGAATACACAGGCGATTTCAAGTTGTCTTGGAGTGATAATTTTACAACATTACTTCAGTAATTCTCTTCAGATGATAAATATGGGGTTTTGTGCTTGTAATTCATGGATGCCTATACTGAAAATCGGTTCAAGACAAATCTTTTACATACCGAATTGACTATCAAAGTCAGACCCACCAGCAATTACAATTTTGACGCCCCCTGAACCGCCGGTTCTGCCACCCCATTGGCCGCCCCCAGTGCTTCCCCAGCCACCAGAAGTTCCCCAGCCTCCAGTAGCACCACCGCCGGCTCCCCATCCGCCGGTCAGGCCACCAGTTGCACCGCCTTGGCCTCCCCAGGAACCACTGCCGCTCCATCCGGTTTGACCTCCCCATCCGCCTTGACCACCCACAGTTCCTATTCCTGCGCCACCATTTCCGGTACTACCGCTCCATCCACCTGCACCAGAGCCAGACCCCCAACCAGCACCGGAACCAGATCCCCAACCGCCTTGGCCGCCATATCCGCCTTGGCCGCCCCATCCGCCTTGACCGCCCCATCCGCCTTGACCGCCCCATCCGCCTTGACCACCCCAGCTACCTTGGCCGCCCAAGCTACCTTGGCCGCCCCATCCTCCTTGGCCGCCCAATCCGCCCTGGCCGCCCCATCCGCCGTGGCCGTTCCAGCTACCTTGGCCGCCCCATCCAACCTGGCCGCCCTGGCCGCCCCATCCGCCCTGGCCGCCCCAGCTACCTTGGCCGCCCCATCCATCCTGGCTGGCCCATCCGCCCTGGCCGCCCGATCCGCCCTGGCCGCCCCAGCTACCTTGGCCGCCAAAGCCGGCACTTCCTGAACCCCAACCGCCTGAAGCACACGCAGAGTTTGTAAAAAAAAGTGTGTTATTGTGCAGTTATGTACAGTCGGTAAAAAGTGAGAACCGTTATAAGCATGAACTGATCGATACAGGTTAATTAAACGATTTAAATTGCAGACGATTACAGTGTGTTTCTAAACAGAAAACAACGATTTTATTGACTTGGCACTCGTGAATATTCCGTGTATTTCTGTAAATTTATTTTAAGCTACTAACCCAGATAGGAGACTCAGACATGAATATGTATTGATTAAATCCTTACAACATAACGGGTGATACTATAGTGCAGTGGAAAGTACGCAAAGTTTGTAAACGTGATAGTTTGGGTTCGAATCCCAGAATAGGCACATTTCATTTAATTTATTCAATTTATTTATTAAGTTTAATTTATTTAATTGATTCATGACATGGAATGTAATCATCAACCTTGATTCTGACACAGAAGAGCACTGCATCGATACTGCGAGCGAAACATAGTCTTTGTGAATGCATTATTTTTTATGTAGATACAACAATTAAACTAAGAAAATTAAAAATAGATTTAAAAGAATAAGTGATGCTGAAGTAATGAAGTAAAAGAAAATAATAAAAAAGAAAGATTTTGTCAGCAATCGGACCACAGTCATTGTGATTCAAAGTCTAAAACACTATCCACCGCGCTATACTTCCTGACACTATCCACCGCGCTATACTTCCTGACACTATCCACCGCGCTATACTTCCTGACACTATCCACCGCGCTATACTTCCTGACACTATCCACCGCGCTATACTTCCTGACACTATCCACCGCGCTATACTTCCTGACACTTGTTGATGGGGGGTTTTCTTATATGGCTATGTAATCTGTGCTTTACACGGTAGATAAACGTTAAACCGATATAAATAAAACCGCCGAGCGCTACCCGAGATTAATAAGTGCCAGGTAAATAAAATCCTACAATACCATAAATGATTGTTCCCCTCATTATCAACAAAATTTAAACCGACTATACTGACTATCAATAATTGAATAGCGAGTAAATATCAGTCACATGCAAAGTAATATATTGTTCATTTCCAATCATTGCAAATGGATATCACATGTGTAACTGTTAACCTCCTATACTGAGAAGTGCTCGTGGTAAAGTTGTTAAGCGCTTGTTAAATGCTTGGTGTATGGTAATTAATCCATTAACAATAACTGCTGCAAACTCCTTCGCAGCGGTTACCTCCCCTATTGGTTAACGGTAACCACTGCCATCACAAGTAAAATCCTTCCAGATTTGGAAGAATTACGTGTTTGTAACTTTTACTTATTTAATGCAACTCAGTGCAGTTTTCTACATAATTGGACTTTTTATATGTCGTTTGCAGTCAATAATGAAAACAGTAAACGAAAATTACTAATTAAAACCATAATTAATATGTAGACGATTTAAATTGATCATCATCACGTGGTTTGTTATGACGGCAGGTATTTGAGTAGAGCTACTATCGGAACCAGTCAAATCTCTGCGCGGAGGTTGTAACTGATATGGAGTTATGTTAGTGGTAAAGACTGGAAAGATCTATTGTCCCCAAGCCTATTGCCATTTATAAATATATATTTTATTCTAAACTGATCAGTGGGTCATCTCTTTGTTGCTTAATCATACGATTAGACGCTTCCACAAATGTCGATCATATTCAAATTAACCACAATATTAACCAATCATCGTACTTGGATATCACGTGTTTATCGGTTAAACTATTTCATACTCATGAACGGAAATTATTCCTTTAACAATAGCTGGGGAGGTGTTTAAATTATTCGTGGCAAAACCCGGATCATTACGTCGCCATCTATGAACGGTTACATATAGGCCATGATTTATTCGCCACCGGTGTTAAATCGAGTGACATAGCCAAGTGAGTGTTCTTGTTTAAACGCAATCAGCTTTGAAAATTTTGTGTTACTGTGCCTAGTACATGAAAGCCTGGCGTGATTATAAATTATTGCCAGATCAAAACATATTAGCCGATAAATCATCGATTATGCCCCTAACAATATATTGTAGAAAAGCGTCTTTACAGAGAAGGAAAATCTTTGAAATTATTTCCTGAGAGAGCATTTGTTAAAGAAAACCCATCTTTGATCTATCTATTTACCTTCAGGCAAAACAGAACATGTTTCTTGTCTATCGCTGTCTGTTCCGTTATACGCTTAGAAATACTATCTCATAAAGTGATCAATAGTGAGGTCATATCTATACATTCCATCTTAAGGAAGATTGTTAATAAAGTGCTTTATTTCTTTAATTCTGATGACTGAAGTATTTTGCGTCAAATATTTACACTTTGTACACTATTGATAACGCGATGCTAATTACTATTTATTAAATCGATTCTTTGACTCAAACATACGCACCTCCGTATCCATATCCTGCTCCACCACCGTTGTTGTTGTTGTTGTTATCTTCCTCGGCGCCTCCGCCGCTGATGATCACAACAGCACCTCCACTTCCGCTGGCACCACCGGAGAACCCGCCGGCACCAGCACCGCCACCGGCACCACCACCTGCGCCAAAACCACCGCCGGCTCCGAAACCGCCTCCACCGGAAATCAAACCGCCTCCACCGGCACCGAAGCTACCTCCGCCGGAAATCAAACCGCCGGCGCCAAAGCCCCCTCCGCCACCACCGAAGCCATATCCGCCTGGTAATATTCATGTATGAAAGATAGTGTCTTTATTAGTCCAAGGTTTGTTTTCGTAAAGCTTCCTAGGAAATTATTAATTTAAAGGGACTATGTCAACGAAAACTTGTTTTCCTATTGAACTATAAATGATATTAAATGTTATAAATGCGCCATACTACGACATGTTCATTAAATAAAGAACAAACATAATGAGATATTTGATAAAAACAAATCAGCAAACATGTTTGAAAAAATTAAAACTCCAAGCGGGTATCGAACTCACGACTTAGGAGCCATACGAAGGAATGACAAAATGCAGCGCTTTTACCAACTGGGCTATTCTGCTTTGTAAGGTTACATCTGTAAACTATGAATAAACAAAATACTCACAATTATCACGTCAAAATGTAAACATGAAAAGTGCCAAACAAACACAACTCATATTATAAATTGATTTTTATCTCAGAATGCGAAAACTCTTTTCCCATGATATACATCTTATTTTAACAGTTATGATATGCTAGTTTTAATATCATATTTTCAGATTTTTAAAAGGAATTACCCCCTTGAGGTCCTTTTCGTTGACATAGTCCATTTAAGAAAGATATTTTAGAAATAAAACATTCAATGTTGCGTGCACATTAAAATGCATTTTAGTTTTTGTTGTGCAAATTGCATTTTAGATATAGTCAGACCGAAAAATTCTCTAACAAAAGAGTGAGCCTTCAATAATTTATTTCGTATATATAAGTTGTGGTAGAAAAGTACATGTGCATGAAGGCGTACTCTGCTAATTTAGGAAAACCATTTCTATGAAAATGAATAAGATCACATATATGTTAAGGGACATGTCGGTACAAAACTAGCTTCAGGAATTGTTTTTTAACTCCCAATAAATTTACAATTGTTTTAATGGATTTCTATTAGGGATGCAAGCATTCTCGGTTCCATAAAAATTAACTCGAGTTCGGTTTCTCATTGGACAATTCGGGTCGGGTCGGGTAGTAAAATAATAGTGTAATTTAACCTTTTTAATCATTGTCATCTTCCTTAAAATTCTTCTTAATCTAAAACCATATTCAACAAATTATTAAAAGCAAGACCCAATATGCATAGGTGTTTCTATTTGACAGGTTTTTACGAAGTAAAGCAAATATTCTGCTGGCGCCCTCACAGGTGGGTAGCGCGTGGCTATCATAATAATTAGTGAACACATCAACTCTAATGACAAATAATCAAAAAATGACAAAAACAATAAAAACAACTTTTCTGAAAAACTAAATCACTATCAAATATAATCATTGCACTTTTTTCACACTGGTCCTTAGGGAAATCTTGATCAGAATTCTTAAAAGTATAAAACACTGTGGCCTCTTTTTGCGTTATTTTGTGATCTAGTAAATGTTGAGCACCTGTTTCATAATTAATGCTGCACCAAACATTGCCATTCACATCGAATTGTTTTATCAGAGTGTTTCACTTATGTTGAACTTCAGGGTTAGGGTTAGGAAACTTGAATAGTAGGATTGTTCTTTATTAATTTTTATTACAATTCGGTATCTCCAATTCACCACAGTTTGTCTAACGTTTAGGCTATATTTAATAAATAATACCATATTCTGTCATAAGCCAAATATACCCATCATCTTGCAATAACATTGGTATATATGTATATTATATGTAGTTGTGTAACAAAATCAGAAATTCTTCACATACCTTTACCGACGGCCATGGCGGTGCCGACGAAAATTGTTGTCAACAGGAAAATGTTCATCTTGGATCGTCTGCAACACAGGTTAAAAAACAAACCATATTCTGATTAATTCGGGCACCATTAATCTTACCTCACCACACAATTTAAATTCAATACGAGTTTTAAAACAAGTTTCGCAATTATTTGTTTTATTTTTTTTCTTTCTGAAATAATGTCATATACCGATCCGAAGAAGTATTAATATTGTTGAGCTTCTATTTCAAACCCAGTGTTGCTTTTTCACAGTTTTGGGTATTTTTTTTTTTTTCAAGACCGCGTAAAAATTATTATCTTTAGAAAGTAAATATGACAACTATATACGCCAGCATATATATATATCTTAGCGTCCACTTACCTTGCTGAAAAGGAAGATGGCGAATGCAAAGATAAAAGATGAGCCCGGTCTTTTTATACTCGCAGCAACCCACGTGTTACACATGGCTGAAGAGCCCGGATGGTTGTAAATCAATCAAAAAATGGCGTTCACATTTTACGACATCATTTTATTAAATATTAAATTTTGATCAAAGAAAAAGTGTACTAGTTCATATGCCATTGCGCTTTCGATGCACAACGAATAAGGGACTGAAAACGTAACACGGGAGCACGTTTGACGTTAGTGAGGTTACAAGACGTTTTGCCGAACGGTTACATCATAAACGATGTTTGGCAGTAAACGATACATCGATTTTATTGCTACATTTCTTGTTTGCAGTGCAATAACAAACATTATACGACTTAACTATAAAATCTTACTCTGCATTTGACCAAACGAACAATTTAAAACAAGATTCGTCTGTTTAACTAACGTTGTTGGAAAATGTCAATGGTAATAAAATAACGTAATAATATAGTAATATTAATGAACGTCTAACTCACTATTGGACCGAGAATTAAAACGAGTATTATGCATATAGCGAGTTGAATGAACGTTAATTCTGAGAGCGTTATTCATTTTTATGCGATTATCAGGAAATGACAAAGTGGATTTATGTTTAAAAGAGACTTCCTTGAAACAAAAAATACCATAAAAGCGGAAAGTGCCGTCCTGGATTAGCCTGTGCGGCATGCACAGGCTAATTTGGGACGACACTTTACGCACATGCATTAAGCCCGGTTTTCCCACGACACGCTTCAATATTATCTACAGTTTTAAACCGTGATTAACATTGAACACATATAGTATAGGGTTTAGCAATTGTTAACCTTTCTTATTTTTATAAAAACACTGAATGATATAAAGCATTAAAAATACGTTACAAAGTAACTGAATAAATTGCGCCAAATCCCTCTATTTCGCATATTTTTTATGAAAGTGCTTTTTTTCTAGTTATTAAAATTTGGCGCAATTTAGTGTTGCAATTTGACGTCAAAATGACGTCATGATGTCATATCTTGTTTGTTGACGTTACGCCTTTTTGTTTGAATAGCACAAAGATTTATTTTTTTATGTATTCATAATGTTGATAAAGCCCATATATGAAATAACAGTGTTGTGCATTGAAGTCCCTGGTTGGACATTATACTGAGTATAACATACATGTGTATGAATTCCATTAGAGTGACTAAGTACGTTAATGGATGTCTACATTCGAAGTCAGAGGTTAAGAGCAACAGGAAAAAGGCAGAGTTGTTCCGATTGCCTATGTTCATGTCTTTTTGTCACCATGGAAGATAAAATATCGCATTCAGGCCTATGAGTTAAAGCAACATGTATACACTATTATAAAAAGCTTTTAGTTTTTTTTTCTGGAATAAAATGACGTAAAATGACGTAGCCTTACAAGTGTTACCGAGCATATAATGGTAGGCTAATGGATTCTTACACGTTGATGTACAAGCGGATGTGGTTAACGTTACACCTAGTAGTGTTCATTATTTTGTGAGGTTTTGCTTACTCAGCAGTTACATTTTCAATTTGTTGTCAACCATGCATGACGTATGATTTATTATAACGTATAATGCAAAATGTGTTTTTTATTCAAACTAACTAACGAACAAACTAACTAACTTATTAACTAACAAACTAACTAACTAACTAACTAAATAAATAAATAAATAAGTAAATGAATAAATAAATAAATAAATAAATAAATAAATGAATAAATAAATAAATAAATAAATAATAAATAAATAAATAAATAAATAAATAAATAAATAAATAAATAAATAAATAAATAAATAAATAAATAAATAAATAAATAAATGAATGAATGAATGAATGAATAAATAAATAATGTATTACAGTTTGCGGAAAAGATCCAACATAAGGATACAAGACTAGTGTGATAATAACAGTTCAAAGAAGTAGGCCGCATTTTAAGAAAATATTTTAAGAAAAATAATTACTTTCGCCCTAAAATACATTACATAAACAGTTCATTCTTAAATAACAATAATTCAAACAAATAAACTCTGCACAAGATTAATTGTAAATGGTCATCTGTTAATATTTAACTATGTTACTACCACTGCAGTAAAATTACTCTTAACGTATTGCATAATAATGTAACGTATTATTGCACGGTATTTAAACATATTAACAGTCCAGAGGCATTGATAATGGTCTGCATATAATGTTGTTAAAACGTCTGGCTCAAACACTTCGGCTTCGTGAAGATCAATAGGTCAAAGACAGAACTAAATGATTTGTAAATTATCAGAAGCATTTTGGGTGTTTACAATAAGGGCAGTGAAGCCTCTGTTGAATACGTCGTATACGCTATCCAGTCAACCATGACCGTAGCGCCCGCCTTAACTTTCTTTGCTCAGAATTGAACTCATGACCGTAGCGCCCGCCTTAAATTTCTTTGCTCAGAATTGAACTAGATTACGTTTTGTTCAGATGTTCTGACTTGTATATAAATAGATGCAATTTAAAACATGTCCATTGTGATTAGTACATTAATCTTATTCTTGTTGTACGTATTTGATAAAATGTACATTATGCCAATACTACTATGTATCGTTAATAGTCCATGTTTAAAATACCGGCACGCTTCTGAAACTGATGTTCATTGCATTACCCAGCAGCCAGTGTTGTGCAGATCCACTGTCTTACAAGGAAACAACTCGAGAAGCTTACACCATCGTGTGTTATAATAGGGCCAAATATAGAGTCTTTGTCATTTAGAACTGGCTTTTTTGTAATTAAGTATATCGTACTGTATCTGCATACGCGTGCATGTATTGCGGAACAGTTTGTCGGTGGCTGCGCTGATGTTTACACGTGTCTGTCTACGTCACATATAAAGGAGTTGTTTAAGTGTTTAACGTGTCACATTTGAGTTTTAAGATGTTTAATCTGGATCGTTTCTATGATGTCATATTGTCAAGGGAACCCTCTATTCGCATCATTGTATGATCCCACAGTAATACGTTTCAACCCGAATCCATGATAAAAGTAATGAAAATATGTTCCTATAGAAGGGACGTTCTAACGACAAATTATTGGGTCCGTAGGTAAACATATGCGGCGTGTCGTGGGAAAATTGGGCTTAATGCATGTGGGTCAAGTGTCGTCCCGGATTAGCCTGTGCAGTCCACACAGGCTAATCCGGGACAACACTTTCCACCTACAGTGTATTTATGGTTAGAAAATACCTCCTTGAAACAGTAATTACCATAAAAGCGGAAAGTGTCGTCCTGGATTGCAGCTCAGCCGGGACGACACTTTACGCACAAGCATTAAGCCCGGTTTTCCCACGACACGCCTCATATATGAATGTGACGCTGGGTGCACAACCAAAGCGATTGGTTATTACTTGATGGAATATTGCAAATCGACAACAACAACAGTAACAACAAAAATAATTACACCTTCACGGTAAAACTAAGTGGGTATAATGTATTAACCTTTAAGTGGAACCGGTATGCGTGTAGGTCACATTACACCAAATAAATAAGTGATGTAGGGCTGTACTCTCTAAACAAATCAACAAGTTTAACTCGAAAACATGTTTTTAGGTTTAGACACTTGCTTTAATATTCTTTTTTTGGAGATGTTGGTAGGGTAAGCATTGGTATGCACTAATAAATCACTGATATGTTTTAAGATTGCAGACTACAGTATGACACTTACGCTGAGGCGGGTTACATTCAACTAGAAAGTAGCCGCTAAAAAGATGTTGATAAAACAGTCAACTTTGTTTAGTGTCGAGTTCTTTCTTACATATTACACGACATACCATTGTATTGCTTAAATCAATTCAGCTTAGAATGCTCTTTAAGAAAAGGTATGGTTATGAGGGTCCCTATGTGAGAAATGTTGCATTAATTTTTGGTTAAAGTTATCGCTTTTACATAAAATTACATAAGGATTGGAATTAGTACATTGTAACATGTACAAGTCTTTGTGCTGAGTGAGTTGTATAGGCCTTGGGCCCATATCTACAATGTCTTCATGGAAATTTTAAGAAAATTTCTTAAAATTATAAAATTCCTTAAGTCTCTGGCTGTTTCATGTAACGTTTATTTTGTGTTAAATTGTTTAATTCTGGCAAAGAATCAACATATGCTTCTAATGGTACCATATTTAAATAAGAAAATAAGGATTTTCACATAGAAAATGGTATCTGAAATTTTGACTGAAGTATAACTTAAGTTAAGATTTTCCTCAGGAGCTTTGTGGATATGGGCCCAGAAGCTCCTTAGTGGAAACTTAAGTAAGTTTCTTAAAATCATAAAATGCCTTAATTTTGTGGCTGGTTTATATCAAGTTTATTTTGTATTTAATTGTTTTAAACTGGTAAAGAATCAACAGGTGCTTCTTCTTTTACCATATTTCAAATGTTTAATATTGATTCTGACAAGGAAAAATGTATTTGAAAATTTCCTTTAACTATGACTTAAGTTAAGATTCCCTTTAATATAACTTTAGTTCAGGTTTCCTTAAACATGACTTAAGTTAAGATTCCCTTAAGGCGTAAAAAAAATATGTTTGTTTCAGGTAACCCGACCTACCCTAAAAATGCCCCGACCCTAGAACATTTTATTGGGTTTGTCAGATTGATTTTTGGTTTATTTACCTTTTTCAATAATTAAATGTGATTTTGGATAAATAAGTGTTTTGTTTTGATAGTATCCGCTTATAAACAATGTTTAAGGATATTACTGATACGTTTTTAATATTTATTCAGTTTTAGATTCTTTAAGTTGACCATTTACCCCCCCAGAAAAAAAAAAAAAAAATCCCGACCTACCTACCCTAATTTTTTTTTAGCATGTTACCTGAAACAAACAAAATTTTTTTACGCCTAAACATGACTTAAGTTAAGATTCCCTTAAACATGACTTAATTTAAGATTCTCTTAAACATGACTTAAGTTAAGATTCCCCTTAAATATGACTTAAGTTAAGACTCCCTTAAACATAACTTAAGTGAAGATTTCCCTTAAACATGACTTAAGTTAAGATTTCCTTTAAACATGACTTAAGTTAAGATTCCCTTAAACATGACTTAAGTTAAGATTCCCTTAAACATGACTTAAGTTAAGATTCCCTTAAACATGACTTAAGTTAAGATTCCCTTAAACATGACTTAAGTTAAGATTCCCTTAAACATGACTTAAGTTAAGATTCCCTTAAACATGACTTAAGTTAAGATTCCCTTAAACATGACTTAAGTTAAGATTTCCTTAAACATGACTTAAGTTAAGATTTCCCTTAAATATGACTTAAGTTAAGATTTCCCTTAGGTGCTTTGAGGATATGGCCCCAGAAGTACTATACAGTACGAGCGATATCTTATCTATGTGTCTTATATGTGTGCAGTTGGAATTTTTACAATATTTGCCATAAATAGCTAGCAGCTTTTCAAATCAAATTATGTGTTACAAGATATATCAAATTGAAGTAATTGGTAAGAAGATGTATTGACTGGTTATTTTCTTTGTGAGCTGAAACATTGCGTTTTTTTTTAAATTTTGTGTCGAAAGCCTAAAAGATATTGAGACACCATCGAGTCCATTTCCTCGGTAATGCGAACACCATATCCATTACACCACTGCGACTCTTGGTTGTTTATTTATATGATATGTCTCTATCTATATATTAAAAAGATATTATTTGTGTTATATGTGTCATTAGTTTTCATTATGTACGTATATAATAATATGTCTGAACTCAATTCCATAGACGTTGCGGCAAGTGGGCGCACCAAATATTAAATTGACCCAGAAATATTGGAAATTTCCATTTGCGATTTTATATTTATTACAATTTCTTTAACTTGTTTAAGTGAATAATTTAACTACTTAACGCAACGAAATATGAAACAAAACAATAAAATTAACAAATCTAAAAATGTATCCAACTAAATTATCAAGATATCGGTCATGTTAAAAAAGAGTATTCATGGCCCTAGATTCGAACCACCAAGAAACTTCAGCAGGGATCTGGCATTTTCTCCTAGACCAACTAATCATCGACTAGTGTGTAGTGTATTGCATTCCTAACTTAAATGTATCATGCATTTGTGTTTTAGGTTTTAGTCCTTATTCTAGAAATACGGAAGATATTAACGAAATGTCCAATGTCAATCCGGTCAGACAATAACATACATTTCACTTAGAAGCTGCTTCGTCGACCCTTGTAATTGCATCGAAGGTTACATGTACAAAAGTCTTCCAGCTATTGTTATTTGCCGTTTGCACGCTATTTGGTTAAACGCTTGCATAATAATTGCTTTTGGTACCTCTTTTAAATACTTAATCAGCGCATCTATGGAAGAATGAACTGCAATCAATTTGAAACAACGTTGCATTAGCTCGTATAAATAAATCATGAGGATCCATTTGTTTTTGACAGAAACGAATAGAACAAATGTGGACTTTACTGTAAAGGTTCCATAAAACATTAACTCTCACTGACCGGTACGACCTCAATGTTGGTCCGCTGGAGTAGAGCTATTGTCTAGAAAACAACTATATTTCCAGTAACAGTCTTTGTATTTTTGTAAACGGTAACGGCACACAAAAGGCCCGTGTCGTCGCATTTACTTATGAATACAGTGGGACAATTTAGTCCATTTAGCTATGATTACGCAGCAAATTCGTCACTTTCACTGCCGAGGCTTAGTTCCAGAAAACTACTTTTCATTGACTTGCACAAAGAATTTTACTCGTTGCCAATACGGAGTTACAAAAAGATCTGAACAATGGTAATACTGTTCTGAAATTGAATAAAGCTATTATATTACTGCTTCACGTTTTAGTGCCGTTTATATCTACACCGTTCAGTTTATTTCAACGTTTAACGTTATGAGATCGACAACAATTAAAAAAGACAAACATAGTGAAATAAACGTCCAATAACTTATAAGTACGATTTTAGGCAGTTCATGTGCACAAAACAAGACATATTTATCTACGAACTGTCTGCACACATGTATTTATTAGACTGTTGGCGGAAGCCAACGGTCTTTTTGAGAGGGTAATTTCCAAAACAGGTATAGCGGAAAACTACTTCTTTTCTTTGCAGGCTACGAGTCAGTAAATCGACACCTGAAAGAGTCCTTCTTAAAACAGCAAAAACTCACGAATGTTTTCTTTTCTTACCTTTTAATTATTAAAGATAATGTATAGCATGTGTATTATAATGTGTTTATCATGTGATCTATTACATTACTGTTTCCAAAAAGTAAATTTATTTAAATGTTTACGTCAGGTTAATGACACCCCTATTTTCGCTATTTACTTAAATGTAACCGAAATATTCACAGAGGTTACAATACACTAAATAAATAAGTGATGTAGGGCTGTACTCTCTAAATAAATGAACAAGTTTAACTCGAAGACATGTTTTTAGGTTTAGACACTTGCTTTGCTATTCTTTTTTGGAGATGTTGGTAGGGTAAGCATTGGTATGCACAAATAAATCCCTGATATGTTTTAAGATTCGAGACTACAGTATGACACTTGCGCTGAGGCGGGTTACATTCAACTAGAAAGTAGCCGCTAAAAAGATGTTGATAAAACAGTCAACCTTTTTTAGTGTCGAGTTCTTTCTTACATAACACATGACATACCCTTTTTATTGCTTAAATCAATTCAGCTTCGAATGCTCTATAAGAAAAGTATGCTTATGAGGGTCCCTATGTGAAAAATGTTGCATTTATTTTTTGTCAAAGTTATCGCTTTTACATTAAATCACATAAGGATTGTGATTAGTATATTGTAACCTTACACAAAACAGGGAGCGGCACTAAAGGGGCAATGTGTACATAAAATCACCATGCTACGGTGTGGTTTTATTGGCTGTAATAAGTTTCAAGGAAAACATGCGATAAATATCATTATTTTAATATGCATTACGATTTTTAACTTGAAAACCGCTTTTTCCAGTAAAAAAAAGAAGAAGAAAAACAGTACGGAAACCCGTCTTGTGCATCTTGCAGCACATTAAATCATGCTAAAACCAAAAATGAAAACGTTTTATACAATATCTATCTCTATTGCATTAAAGTATGTAAACATATGCTAGTATTTTGACTGATTTCTATGAATTAAGTACACAATTCGACTCAGGCACCCCATATAATCAAAGCACTGAAAACAACGCAAGCCAGATTGCTTATTAGGCATCATTCTCAAATGCGTTTTCAAGCCTTTCTACTTTGAAGATCGGTCTGAAATTTTGCATGCACATTAGAATATGTTAATAATGATGTAGAATTGTTTTTTTTTTCGCGATATCAACACTTAAAGTTGTCTTATAGGTCACAATACACTAAATAAATAAGTAATGTAGGGCTGTACTCTCTAAATAAATCAACAAGTTTAATTCGAAGACATGTTTTTAGGTTTAGACACTTGCTTTGATATTCTTTTTTGGAGATGTTGGTAGGGTAAGCATTGGTATGCACAAATAAATCCCTGATATGTTTTAAGATTCGAGACTACAGTATGACACTTGCGCTGAGGCGGGTTACATTAAACTAGAATGTAGCCGCTAAAAAGATGTTGATAAAACAGTCAACTTTGTTTAGTGTCGAGTTCTTTCTTACATAACACATGACGTACCCTTTTTATTGCTTAAATCAATTCGGCTTAGAATGATCTATAAGAAAAAGTATTGTTATGAGGGTCCCTATGTGCAAAATATTGCATTTATTTTTGGTCAAAATTATCGCTTTCACATAAGGATTGGAATTAGTATATTGTAACCAAAGACCACAAAATTCTTGCGCTACATCGGTTATTTTTGACTCGCTGAGAAAGTGTTATTTCTTGTTACCTCGATTCTTATTCTGAATATGTTGACAACAAATTACTTTAATGTATTCAATTTAAACTGTAGTGTGAAAAATCGAGAGCACGCATCGTATGACCTACTTTTGACTCAGTAGGCTACGAATCAATAACAATCGATGTTCCCAACTATCACGCTTTATCGGTTATTCTGCATGGTTCGTTGCAGACTGACTTCTTAATTGGCATGTGTATAATTTCGTTTGGCAAAAGACAAATAGCTTTTTAAATATGTGTTCCTTACTTACAAATATATTTGTATTATGATGTCGTAAACTATAGAATAAGTAGTCATGTTATCCAGTTTAAAGGGAGGAAATTGAACTTCATTATATTTCCCTTTTAGCAAAAATGCACTCATAATTAACATGCTTTTAGTTTCTTTTGTCGCCAACAGTCTTTCTACGCTATCAGCGTTTTGATTTTTTATAAGTACTGAAAGCCGTCGATTTTATTTTAAGTAAAAATCTTGAAGTTCATCTATTTGCGCTTGGTTTAATAAATACCTACCCTGGTAACTATTGTATATGCTTGTAAATATTTTAAACCCAAAACATAATATACACATAATTCAAACAAGATACAACTAGATCACTTACATTGATGGTAAATGAATATTTCGTGAGATTGTAATTTAAATGCAATGTGATAATAAATTTCAACTTTTATTGTTCTATTTATTTAAAATAACACCACACGAAATAAATTCCATCATATAAGGCAATGACAAACTCCAATGGTATGACGTTTAAATGAAAATAATGACAACAAAATCACAACAGCAACTCCGTTAGAAACTCATATACGAGGGTTGTCCGGAAAGTTCGTAGACTGGTGTTGTAAAATGAAATAGTATGATCTTAAAACAATTTCTCTTTGAGTTCTTACTCAAACATATATCTCTAACAATATTCTTCATTTTGATGTTATTTTACCGCTAAATTTCCTGTAGTTCGATAGTCTTAGCAACACAACTACTGAAGCACGGAGCACTTCAAATTGTTCTGCCAATTTTCAGTCGTAATTCAATTTATAAACATTTCTTAATTTTTAATATCCACGCGAATCGGCATGATTTTAAGGCAACCTCATCATTAAAGTATATTTCAAGTGTGTGCAAAATCGAAACGTTTAATGACGTCAAATAAACAAACGCTTCAGAATATCGATAAAGAAGTGTGTTTCGCCGATGTTCGAACATGACGACGTTTGACGTTTGCGCGGAGCAGTGCTGCGTTATAAAGTTTGGGTAAATACCTGTATAAATGCTACGGACAAATGGAGTTGGTGATCTAAGGATATGCGTATGCAGGGCGTTATCGGGTTGGTGTTTACATGATATTGAGTGTTGATTTACGGTTGAAAATGATGCTGGTAAGCAAATTAAATCATGTTCATGTTTGTTTTAAACTCAGTGTGAATGCTGCTTACCGTTCACGCTACGTTGATTTTTACATACGATTAGAAAATAAGCTTTCTGATATTAAATATGTTTTATTACAGTAAATGAAATGTTCTTATAATCTCTTTTTTAACATGCGAATTAAAAATGAATATATGATTACGAGTTTCATAATCATCAGTTCTGTTTCTGTCAATTCTTACACCGAGATCTTATTCATTCCTTCAGAAAAAAAATCAGACATTGATGGATTTTGAGAAAACTTCTGAATAATATTAAATGTGAAATATTTTTTAAACATACCAAAACAATTGCCATTTAGACAATTCCCAATGTGATAAATATTATTGTTCTTACTCGTAATTTTGTTCGTATTTTTATATGTGATAAAAAGTAAGCCATGCCAATATTGATATTTGTCGTTTATATTCCAAGTTTAAACTACCATTGGGACTCTGGTACTGGTTTTTTAGCATTTACTGATAACCTTCCAGCAGCCCAAGCGGTGTGCGGATCAAGTATCTAAAAAGGAAACGTCTCGATCTGCTCACAAAAGCATGTGTGGTAACAAGAGGCTTTGTATGATGACATATTGCTGCCACCACTTTACTATCAGATTTCATAAAAACTTTCGCGAAAATAATGGGGGATTTCATGAAAACAGATACTTATCATGAAGACAAGATACTTATCATGAAGACAAGATACTTATCATGAAAACAGATACTTATCATGAAGACAAAATGCTTATCATGAAGACAAGATACTTATCATGAAGACAAGATACTTATCATGAAGACAAGATACTTATCATGAAGACAAGTAAATCATCGTTACGTGAAATTATGCTTGTTAGTGCTCTGAGCTGACACCACATAAAAGTTATGCTTTCACGAAAATAATGGTGGTTTTCATGAAACCAGATGAGTTCTTCGTGAAACCAGATAAATGTTTCACGAAACCTACCCTAACCCTAACCCTAACCCCAACTCTATCCACTTTCTTTAAAAAAAACAAGTATTCTCGTGAAAAGTTAGTTAGTATCATGAAAAATGTTGTGACAGTTTAAAGTAGTAACTAGCAAATTTTCACGTTGAGATAGTAATCTTGCATTCATGATATTTTTCTGTTTTCATGAAATCCTCCATTATTTTCGCGAAAGTTTTCATGAAATCTGATAGTTAAGTGGTGGCAGCAATATGCCACCATAGATTTGTCATTTACCACATAGTTTCTCTAATAATATAGAAGTACATCACGTGCATTGGTGCGTGCATGTATTGCCGAACAGCAAGTCTGTGACTGTGCTAATGTTTTACACGTTTAATCTATGTCACATATAAAAATAATTTTAGTCGTAAAACTGTCACATCTGAGTTTAAATAGATTTAATTCTGGATTATTGCGAGCATGTTATATTGTCATGGATACCCTTATTCACATCGCAGTATGGTCAAAAAGTCCAAAACTTCAGAAATTTCATTATAAAAGTTAAACAAAATAATTGTTTGACTATGTTTCAATAATATGAACGTCCTTTAGACAAATTGATTAGAATTATTGGGTCCATGGGTAAATTGATTAGAATTATTGGGTCCATGGGTAAACTGATTAGAATTATTGGGCCCATGGGTAAATTGATTAGAATTATTGGGCTCATGGGTAAATGTAAGTGAATATTACGCTGGGTGCTCGCCCAAACCGAACTAATGCTACTGTTATTACTTTAAAGGGACTATGTCAACGAAAAGGGCCCCAAAGGGGCAACTGCAGTAAAAAAATCTGAAAATTAAATATTCATATTGGCATTTAATAAATGTTAAAATAGTGTACATATAATGGCAAAAGAGTTTATGCATTCGGAGAAAAAAAATCATTTATATTATTTATGTTGTGTTTGTTTTGCCCTTTTCTTGTTTACACTTTGACGTCATATTTGTGGGTATCTTATAGCATGCACAGGCATTATCACATGTCAGGATAGCGCAGTTGCTTCCAGCGCTGTCTACTGTCATTTGTTCACACGATCCCGGTATCGTGAGTTCGATACCCACTCTGGGTTTTCTTTTTTTTTAAGTATTTTTCTTTATTGCTTTTATCAATATTCTCATAATGTAGTAAGTTATTCATACTTTATTTGAGGCGCATCGTGGGAAAACCGGTCTTACTGCATGTGCGTAAAGTGTCGTCCCGGATTAGCCTGTGCAGTCCGCACAGGCTAATCCGGGACGGCACTTTCCGCTTTTATGCTATTTTCTGTTTCAAGGAAGTCTCGTCTAAACATATATCCACTGTAGACGGAAAGTGCCGTCCCGGATTAGCCTGTGCGGACTGCACAGGCTAATCCGGGACGACACTTTAAGCACATGCATTAAGTCCGGTTTTCTCACGACGCGCCTCAATTTAACATTTAAACATCACATCATATATATCATTCTTGTAATGTTCAAAGCACTGCAGAGTGGTATAAACAGGTTAAAATCAAATGTACTCCCGTCCAAATGCTTTTATACTTATACTTGCAAGTGAAGTGTGCTTTTCCTATATGTTGACTATTTTAATACATGTAAAGATTATGTTACTCCGGATGCATGAACGTTAGATAATATCACATTGAACAACACTCTTTAGGCATAAACCACTTAGTTTTAAAAATGAATACGACACAGAAAAACCAACTAAACAAACATACCTCATACCAAATTAATTAAGCCTGGGAAGACACACGTTCTGTACCCGGATAATCCTAACGAAGTGCAGCAACCCTAACGCAGTGCCAAAATGGCGGACACAGAGACAGAATATGCTATTATTTTTCATGTTTTAATTATGTTGTTATATTTGTGTTAAGTATAAATTTAAATCATTTAATAGTTATAGTGTCCAGTGGTTTATGTACTTAATATTTTGTTTGACAATCACTCTTATGATGCTTGAAGTCAATAAAATGTATCCGAAAAAGTCCCCATAAAGAACATTTTTATATTTCCGACCTGTTAAAATATCTTAAAATGCATTCGTACCTTACTTGAAAACTATACTAGTTAAATGACAATGTGTAATCATATCAAAGTTTAAAGTCGATGTTTACAGCTAAAACATTGTCTTTATTGTGAAGTGGTTATGTGCTTGCGGATAATTCCTGACAGATGTAGGAAACTCTGATGGATAAGTGCGAACGTAAAAAAGGATAAGTACCTAACAGATGTAGGAAACTCTGATGGATAAGTGCGAACGTAAAAAGGATAAGTACCTGACTGATGTAGGAAACTGTGATGGATAAGTGCGAACGTAAAAAAGGATAAGTACCTGACTGATGTAGGAAACTGTGATGGATAAGTGCGAACGTAAAAAAGGATAAGTACCTAACAGATGTAGGAAACTGTGATGGATAAGTGCGAACGTAAAAAGGATAAGTACCTAACAGATGTAGGAAACTCTGATGGATAAGTGCGAACGTAAAAAGGATAAGTACCTAACAGATGTAGGAAACTGTGATGGATAAGTGCGAACGTAAAAAGGATAAGTACCTAACTGATGTAGGAAACTGTGATGGATAAGTGCGAACGTAAAAAAGGATAAGTACCTAACAGATGTAGGAAACTCTGATGGATAAGTGCGAACGTAAAAAGGATAAGTACCTGACAGATGTAGGAAACTCTGATGGATAAGTGCGAACGTAAAAAAGGATAAGTACCTAACAAGCTGAAAAATAAGATATCTGTTCGTCCTGTATATATAGAATAATTTCTTTTAGTGTTATTAATGTGCTTGTTCAATTATTTCCTCTAAACTGTCAGAAGATGTATCACAATAGGGTTAAGTTCACACTTAAACTTTGGACGTTCAAATATATTCACAAGAGGGTCACTATGAATGCGTTCTATGCTTTTATATTTTTAAGGGTGTTCCACTTTCATTATTTTGAACTATATATACTACATCGTATTTAATAATAATTGATTTTTTTCTGTCTTTGCAAATCGTTTGGCACTCTATCAGGATAGAATTTCGAGCGATACCCATACTTCTAACTATATATTCGTCCAGCAAAAGCTCGCGATTTTCAGCACAGGTTTTCATGATTTAGTTTTATATGTAAATACACGTTCAAAATTGTCACTGGTGAACGAGCAAATTATACAATACGATTGGAATGAAAATAGAAATATATAGAGGTCCATCATAGACGTTCAGCATACATGTATATTCATTCATTTATATAGAATATTAGTCGGTTAGGTGTTTATTCGTCAGGTTTTATACGTTGGTTTGGTTTTATCCGTTCCTAGTATACATTGCGTTCGGTTATTATCAACTAGAACTTAGGTTTTTATCCATTTTCTCGCAGTCTGCACATTCGAACGAGTATTGTGTCCATATCCGATGGGATAACAACACAGTGTAAACGAGGTTTGAAACAGTATACGTTTGCTTCCAAGCAGCAAAATGATATGGCTATTTAAAGCATCTAAGTATTTTTAAAGATTTTTTATAAATATTTGAATTGGATGTTTGGCCTTGTTTCTCAGCACTCCATCTTACAACCCAATAATTACTAGATGTAACATTAGGAATATTGAATTTAATACTTATTTGATCAATGGCAATGGATATTACAACCAAACCATACCTGTACATAAGAAAAATATGCATAAAACAAAGTAGCCCCGACATTCCATCCGCCATTTTGGCACTGCGTTAGGGTCGCTGCACTGCGTTAGGATTATCCGGGTACAGGCCGTGAGACACATGGGTGGAATTTCTGAAACTTCATGTTGAACAGATTTGCATGTGTACGTATTTGTGCTGAATGGATTGAAAGACGAATTTAACATGTCACGTGTAATCAAATTAACATAGTTATAATTGTGTCGGTTCTATTACAAAATCGGACAACTCACTTAAAAGCTGCCTCTTCGACTCTTGTAATTGTCTGGTAGGATAACATTTACATTTGTCACGCAGCTATAGTTGTTTGCCTTTTGCGCGCTATTTGGTTAAGAGCATGCATACTAATTGTTTTGTTACCTCGCAAATAATTGATAAGCGCATCAATGGAAGTATGAACCGCAATCAATTTGAAACAACACTGAAATAGCTCGTATAAATACATCACGGGGAGCCAATTGTTATTGACAGAAACTAATTGACACGTGTTGACTTTATTGTAAAACATTTACTCTCACTGATTGATTCGACCTCAATATTGGTCCGCTGGAGTAGAGCTATTGTCTAGAAAAACAGTTATATTTACAGTTACAGTCTTTGTCTATTTGGAAACGGTAAAAGCACTCAAAAGGACCGTATCCTCTCATTTACGTATGAATACACTGGGACAATTAAGTCTTTTAACCGATGTTTACGCAGCAATTTCATCAATTACCCCACTGGATTTAGTTCCTGAAAACTACTTTTCATTGACTTCCACAAAGTTTTGGCTCGTTGTCGATACAACGAGTTACAAAAAGATCCCGACAATGGTAAAACTGAATGGTAATACTGAATTAAATTGAATAAAGTTATTAAATTACTTATACACGTTCGTGTGTCGTTTAATACTTGACATCGTTCAATACATTCTAACGTTATAAAATCAAAAAGTAATACAATGAAAACACGTTTTAATAAACATCCAAAATCGGTCTAAAGGTGCATGATCAGTAGGACTTCAGTCAGGCTATTTGGCGCTAATGAACAGACACAAGATCTTTAAAGCTATAAATAAACAATTCGTCTGCAGACATGCATTTATATTGTGTAATTACCGATAGCCATCGATTTTATTGCAAGTATAAAACTTGATGTTCATTTAATTGCGCTTGGTTTAATCAATACAGACCCTGGTAGCTAAATACACATTATTTACACAATATACTGATCACACACATTTAATGACAATGAATACTGCAACAGATTGGAAATTGAATGCAGTGTGACAACAAATTGCAACTTTTATATTTTAATATATTTAAAATAAGGACGCACGAAATAAACTCCCGCTTGTAACGGATAACAATTCCAACTTTTACATTTAAAATGGTAATTAAGTACAACAAACCAGAATATGATTTATGTTAGGAACTCCTATTAGTGTCATATCAAATCGCTGCGTGTTAATGGACTTAATTGTCCCAATGTAAAAATTGGTAAACGAGAAGACACGGGACTTTTGTATGCCGTAATAATCTCGAACATCATAATTGGCAAATGAGAAGACACGGGACTTTTGTATACCGTAATAATCTCAAACAGCATAATTGGTAAATGAGAAGACACGGGACGTTTGTATGCCGTAATAATCTCGAACATCATAATTGGTAAATGAGAAGACACAGGACTTTTGTATGCCGTAATAATCTCGAACATCATAATTGGTAAATGAGAAGACACGGGACTTTTGTATGCCGTAATAATCTCGAACATCATAATTGGTAAATGAGAAGACACGGGACGTTTGTATGCCGTAATAATCTCGAACATCATAATTGGTAAATGAGAAGACACGGGACGTTTGTATGCCGTAATAATCTCGAACATCATCATTGGTAAATGAGAAGACACGGGACTTTTGTATGCCGTAATAATCTCGAACATCATAATTGGTAAATGAGAAGACACGGGACTTTTGTATGCCGTAATAATCTCGAACATCATAATTGGTAAATGAGAAGACACGGGACTTTTGTATGCCGTAATAATCTCGAACATCATCATTGGTAAATGAGAAGACACGGGACTTTTGTATGCCGTAATAATCTCGAACATCATAATTGGTAAATGAGAAGACACGGGACTTTTGTATGCCGTAATAATCTCGAACATCATAATTGGTAAATGAGAAGACACGGGACTTTTGTATGCCGTAATAATCTCGAACATCATAATTGGTAAATGAGAAGACACGGGACTTGTGTATGCCGTAATAATCTCGAACATCATAATTGGTAAATGAGAAGACACGGGACGTTTGTATGCCGTAATAATCTCGAACATCATAATTGGTAAATGAGAAGACACGGGACGTTTGTATGCCGTAATAATCAAGAACATCATAATTGGTAAATGAGAGGACACGGGACGTTTGTATGCCGTAATAATCTCGAACATCATAATTGGTAAATGAGAAGACACGGGACTTTTGTATGCCGTAATAATCTCGAACATCATAATTGGTAAATGAGAAGACACGGGACTTTTGTATGCCGTAATAATCTCGAACATCATAATTGGTAAATGAGAAGACACGGGACTTTTGTATGCCGTAATAATCTCGAACATCATAATTGGTAAATGAGAAGACACTGGACTTTTGTATGCCGTAATAATCTCGAACATCATAATTGGTAAATGAGAAGACACGGGACTTTTGTATGCGGTAATACTCTCGAACATCATAATTTATGACATAGTCATTGCAACGTGACCCAAACTTTCTTCTGGCATATCGTCCCTTGATAGTAAGAAGAGCTTATCGGCATTTTGTGCACGTATGCTAATAGGACCTTTTGGCTTTCATGGGACGAATGTTTTATTTGCTTGGAAGTTCGATGCCAAAAAGCATGGATATAATTATGTATTACAAACCTAAAATTCGTTCCTACAATCAACAAGTTATGAAAATTGAAACACACTTGTCGAAATTATGATTAACCAAGCAAATGCAACGAATGACTTTGTCATCAGAGTTGAATTCCTTGTTTTGAAAACGATATTTTATTGAGTTATTATCGTAGCATTTAGCCGAATACTTTCGGTCCCAATATTGTAATTAAAGGCCCCAAATCATCTAAGTATTTTCTTTGAACAAAGAAAATAATTTAAAGCCCCAGTCCATAAATATTAACTAAAAATAAAATTTGGCAAAAATCGTTTCTAAAGAACATCTTACCGAGCAAAATGCAAAAAACTGCATTGAAATCAGTAAAATAAGAACGTTTTGGTATTTTTTTTTCGCATATATTCTGTAGCCGATAGCAGGTGATGCCTCTGGAGTAAATCTTCGTGTACAATTTACTACACACTGTGTATATTCCATTCGTACCAAGCGTTTTCGACCCTAGACATTGTAAAATGCGTTTCGTTAATAAGTAACAGTTTTCAGTCGAATAAACGGCATTTTGGTCGGTAAGATGTTCATAAGAGACGATTTCTGCAAAATTTATTTTAGTAAATATTTATGGACTGGGGCTTTAATAAAACGATATTAACCATTGTAACGCTTTTATAAACATCAATATATTTAACAACGTTTTCATACGCCGAAAAAAATGTTGTCTATTTTTATACCACTTGAAATTTTTATCAACACAAATTAAGTCTGTTTACATGTGTAAATGGCGTTAAACCGTGCTGTACTATGCGAATCGGAAAACACGTGCATTATGTGTTGAGCATAATAGCCTTTTGCTGTAAATAAGCCATCAGTAAGGCCGCTTTTCCATATGTCCGTATCCGCATCCGTATCCGTATCCGCATAAATATTATACGGACGCGCTTCTCCATGATTCCGCAAATAAACGTCGAATATTTTAGTTTTCTTTTTATTTTCAAATACTTGCAATGTCTGAGTAAGAAGCTTTTAAACATTTTTAATTACTTCAGCTGCAAATATTTATGCCGGTATGTGAAAACATTCACATATGATGGATTTTAAACAATATAAAGCATCCAACAATTATATCTACAGCGTCAGTCATGACTAATTAAAAGGTTTCCTGTTATTACCGAGTTAGTGTACTCGGTTAGTCTTTGGTTGAGTTATCCGGGTGTATCTAGACTATTTTTTTTCCCCCAATGTTTTATGTACAACAGCCCTTTGTTTAACATGCTAAGTTAGATACCATGTCGTCCGCATCCGCATAAAATCGATCACCGCGCGATTTCTTGCGGACGGCTTTTGCGTATGCACTTTGCGGATACGGACTTCGGACATATGGAAACGGTCCAAGTGTTTTCAACTTGTTCGACTTGCGGATTTGCGCAATGCGGATTTGCGCAATGCGGATGCGGATCTATACGAACATATGGAAAAGCGCCCTAATGCATGCGGCGCTATAGAAGCTATATAATTGAATTTTTTCCACTAAAATTTCGTGTCAAGTTCATTCACAATATCAACAAATATACATGTTGAGGAAATATAAACTATGTATCAAAATGTTTTACCGTATGATTAGGCATGGGATACTATGTGATACTATGTCTGTGTCAATGCACTTCAATTCTAAATACAAGTATTTTATTTTGTTATAAAATATTATTAATTCAAAGCGGACCCTGTGTCATGAGAAGAAGTCAATTACAACATTTTGGGATACATCCCGCAGTGCACCAAACCCACACATGATACTCGTACGTTTGTCTGATTATTGTTACCGACGCACATCGCCAAAGGTCAGTCTTTCCAAACAGGCATTTTTCAAAGGTTTTGATTTCAGTAATTTCGAAATGTTGGTTCCACATGGGTTGCTCCCCACCGCCCATGCTAAACGTCGCGCCAATGCTTGGCATTTTCACCGGATATGGACAAATTGGCACAAAACATTGTTTATTATGAACAATACAAAAGGCCCTATTGTAATAGTACAAACTGTATTTAGTTGAGATAATGTCTCCCATCTGGTTTATTTTAAATAATTAATGTTCCATTGTTAGAATGAACATATTTTGTGGAACGTCCGTATTTTTCGATATTGGAATAGACGTAACGTTTATGTTAATAATTGGTATTTATGTGACAATAAATAAAGAACACTCCCAGTACAAAATGCTAGAAATCGTAGAATCTCTTCCTAACGTATTGCTCTATGATTAATTAACATTCTATGCTGTATAGTAGCAATTGCATCACGTGCACTACGTTCTCTTTGATGTCAGTTAAGTTAACAGTTAATCAGTAGACAACCAAGACGAATAACTGAATTAAAAATGAAAACTTGAAATAAAACAAAGAGCAGTCGATCGCAATCCAATCATTTACACGTCCGTGCCATGTGAGGATACGGTGACAATTCATGGTCATACACGACTTTACAAATTACTCAAAATTCTTAAGTCAAACTGTCAACACAAAAAATGACAAACGCCCCAAATAATATAATGACGTTAATAAGGTATACAAAATGTCTTATTATATATACCTTAATTATATTCCAATATTGTTATTTCGTGCTGTTGTATTCTTCAGATTTTGCACGATTGGTACGCCGTTAGCAAATACTGAGTTAATTTGGTAATTATTAGAAATAACAAACAAAGCGTTGACGTGATCAGATGCATTGATAACGGCAATATAATTTGTATCACAAACTATACAGTAATACTGAACACTGTGAGTAATCTTGAATGGGTTTACATGCTTTTTCATTTTTCTTTAAAAAAAAATAAATTTCAACGTATTTAAATACAAAACATTGTGCATGTCAATGGTGAAAGCAAGTGAGGGGAATTCACATTCTATCCACCTTCGTGAACATTACAAGGACGACATATTGAAAAGACAAATAATTTTAATAAATTAAATATGCAAACGTTTTTGAAGCTGTCTCCCTTTATTCATCTACTAGCAGCAAACCACAATATTACAGTTTCAAATTACTACAAACAATTGTTCGTTGTAACTGTCTTTTCTAAAGTTTCCTTCAATAAAAATCAACTTCAATACTGTATACGAAGTGGTAACGAGAGTTCTGGATAAGTTGACCGTTTGTTTGCTTTTCAAAAGGGCTAAAGGCCATTGGGAAACTACGCCTACCCCACAGTCCGCCATTGCGAAATAGTTCCGTATTGACGGACGTGGTCGGCACTATCGGTTTCCAATGCCTGTCGTAGAGATCGGCCTCTTATAAACGGATAGTTGCTAGCCAGTATAGTCAGAGCTTCATCGGACCATTTGTGGAAAGCAGAAAGCAAATTTGCTTGAGAGACTAACGGCGGAAGGAATACATTTACGTTAAAATATAGGTAAAATAATGTTTGTTTGTATTTCGATGTGTTCGTTTTCGTTGTTTATTGTTTAACACAGTTTCAGTGGAAGCATTTATTGCATGCATTGAATAAATTTGAATATCGTCATTTTTTACATATTTATTCAGTGCATTGAATGTGCAGTTAACTAAAAGTGTGTGTTAGGTATTACCTTTTTGTAATTTTATAAATTTCTTCCCAGAGGCAGTTTATCAATTAGCTACAGACCACACTACCGGCGTACTTTACATATACTTATACATATATGAAATACTCGCATTTAATAAAATGGTGGTAACCAATATCAATAAAAATCTAATTGGGTCCTAGCGCGATTTTTTTCGGGTCAAATGTCTTTTATTCTTCTATTCTATCCTAAGTGCGCAGTAGGCTTGATACAAATAAAAATGAAAAAACAATACATTTTATAAAAATTGATTTCATAAATATCTGCCTAACATTTGATGTGATGTTGTATTTAAAAAAAAGGAAATTTTATTTAAGCATTACCACGTTCATTTGAAAAACTATTGGCTAAGTTCAAGACTATACTTTTACAACAATAATGTAATTTCAATAACAACCTTCATTAAGTCTGTGTGTGCACTAATTGAGCGCAGAGATTTTACTCCAAAATGGGAATAATGAAACTCCAGTGACATCATCAGGAGAGAAACCCTAAGGTGTTCCGTTAGGGCCACTTTCGACCTTTGGATTACAAGTAGCGAAATCACGATGCGAAATTGCGAGAATACGATTCGAGATCGCGAAATTATTATGCGATGATCTCGAATCGTAATCTTGCTCCCGGGCATCGTGTTTTCGCGTTCTCGAGGCGAGGTTGCGAACTTAATATCGCGATATCGCGTTTTCGAGGCGAGATTGCGAAATTAATATCGCGATCTTGCGTTTTCGAGGCGAAGTTGCGAAATTAACATCGCGATCTCGCATCGTGTTTTCGCGTTTTCGCTTGAGGATAGGTCGACATTGCGACACAACGATATTCATATCGTACTCTCGCCTTCCGGTTGCATATGCGCAGACAAGTAATTTCGGCAGATGCGAGATCGCGATATTAATTTCGCAACCTCGCATCATGTTTTCACAGTCTCGACCCTTGGATGTACAAGGGCGAAAACGCAAAAACACGATGCGAGATCGCGAAATTAATATCGCGATCTCGCATCGTAATCTCGCAATTTCGCATGGTGATTTCGCTACTTCGTATCGTGTTCTCGCGTTCTCGCGCTAATTAATCATAGGCCGAAACATAAAAATGATCAAAACTGGGGTGACCGCCTTGGAACGGTCAGTGCAAAGCATTGGGGTTTAAACCGGTTTAAAGGCATGCCGAACCTCACACTTACGTAGAGATTCTCCAACATCCATTCTACGTATCACACCATAAAAAGCTAAGTTATTAATTGATTGGTCGACTGCCATTTGTGGAAAACTAGTTTTATGACTATCAAAGTAGGTTGATAAAATAAGAAAAGCGTAAAAAAGGACCTATTCAAGTGGCAAATTTACAATTTACAAATTCTTTGTCACATATTTCAAGAAGAAAAATACATTATATACAAAGGAGCTAAATGACACCTCTAGCACAGGAACATATTCAAAATAACGTGTCGTTTATGAATAAATGCTGAAATGGCAAAATTTATTAAGCATTTGTAACGCTTTTCGTAGATAATTATTAAATAACGTGTATTACTTACATAGTGTTAAAACACGCCGGTGACTGAAAGCCCATTTGACCTAGTGGTTAGGCCAGAGTTTTTTTATTTCTTGGTTCTCGGACATTTTTGGAAAAGTGTCCGGTTGGAGGAGGAAAAAAATAAAAATAAAAAACAACACAAAATTCAGTAAATTAATGACGAGAATTTCACAAATGGAAATGGGCATTGATATGAAAATTTTAATGCATTATTACTTACAAAAAGCATATTAAACAACATTAACTTAATCACTACATGATAATCATGACATTAATATTTGTTTTTGCATTCCGTGTAACAGGTTGAAACCCTTTCATACGGTCGTTTTATGATATCGGTTACATTCTACAAATGTATATATATTTTTTTTGCTTTTTGAAAAAATCGGGTCGGCGGATCCGAGAACCAGGAAATCAAAAAATTCTCACCTTAGCTTGACAGTCTTTGATCTGGAAGTTGCGGGTTCGAGAAACGGTCAGGTGGAGGCATAAATAGAGAATACTAGGTAAGTGTGGAATAAAGATAAGTTTAATTCGCGAGGCTTAGAAAACCTGAACCACGAGCCTTGGCGAATAAACTTATCTTTATTCAATACTTACCTTGTATTCTATTTATCCCATCATTTTCTCTCTTTATTGTGAAAATTAACTTAAAAAAACACACTAAATATTAAGAAAAAACATAAAATGACGTCACGAAAATAACATGATGACGTCATTATACTGCACAAGTTTGCTTTACACCACAGTGTTGAAATACAGCTCAGTTTATTCCATGGGGGTTTATTTCCTCAATGCACGCCTAATGATGGGATAAATGTTGTCTCTTTTTGATGCTTTTCTTGACAGAAAAAAAAGGTTTGTCTGTTTGTTCAGGTGCTTTTTGGAAGATTTACATTTTATGACATTAAAAACAAAAAATCGGTGAACAAGTTCCTTAAAAAGTTAATTATTTTCATATGTCATTACGCCTAGTCTGTTTTCACACAAAAAAGACAAACGTTTTATTTATGGTTACGATGGCGTCAGGTGTTTTAGAATATCCATTTAAAATTAACAACGATACCGTTACCATTTTGAGATGTTTATTGAAAGTGACAGTTTTTTTCGAACTGTAAATTAAGTATTCTTTTCATCCATTCAACTGGTTTACTACAAAGTATTTACCATTTACATGCAAAGACTTATGAAAACATATTCATTCATCGCTAAACACCTGAAACTATGGAATCAATTGTTTAAACAATTATTAATACCAAATATAACCAGAAGTATTAAGTAAGATTAGATTACAATTGGAAGCAGACATTACATATATTTAATATTAAAAGGAATGCAAAACGTGCATATAATATATATTAATAACACAAACTTTGGCTACTTTACATCTTTTGATTCCAACTGACAGGCGCAATCTGACATTTCACTTGAACAAATAAGATACATAAATCATTAAATATAAGATTTGACACGAGTTGTCATTTCATACTGTATTTTATTGAACGAGTTCAGGAATTTTGTTAGTAAGCGAGCCTTTGGTATGAAATGACATGGAGTGTCAGATCTTTTTTATCACATGCTTAAAACGAAATAAAACCCTTATAATTTTACCAAAATAAGTTGTGTACTGACGTGACGTCAATTCATGTTCACGACGTCATTTCACCAAAATAACGTCATGCAATTGGTAAATCAAAGAATGTGTAGCAAATGAAAACGCTCAAAATGTTATCTCACAGAGATGTGTAAGATAAAAATATTCGTAATGGCTGTATTACACGGAAAACAAGGTATAGCATGTGATAAATACACTTCTTTCACATTTTAATTTACACAAACAAAACACACACAAAAAGCAATAGTTGAAGGTTTTAGTGATTTCTTTAAATTTTGTACCTTTATTATAAAGTTAGAATTCAAACACGTCATATTGGCAAGACACAGACGTATATATAATTATCTATGTCACATTATATTACAGTGCCAGTCAGGAAAGCAAAAAATGAAATGAATTCCTCAAGCTCGTACACAAGACTTATACTTTCAATAATATTTTTTTAAATGATAGGCACTTACGTTGTCGTGACGTTTCGTCTGCAGAACTTGAGTTTGTCTTTCGTTCTATTATGGACCGTAATTAAATGTCTAATAGTCCGCTTGTTTATACTATGTTTAAGGGTATAACAATTTTTAAAACAAAAGACGAATCGGGTCAAACGCGTTTGCTTTGATCCAGAAGAAAAAGCCATCCGTTTTATTGAGTGTGTGTTGTTTTTTTCTTTAATTTTCCAGACTTTGTAATGAGCGGATAAGGAGAAACGATGAGAAGAAAACCGGATTAAACTAGTCTTCAAAATATAGCATTAAGAATTGTTTTGTAAATTGTTTTTCATATAAAGGCATATGAGACTTTGATGTGTCTAATACTTTGTATTGACCATGATACCCATTGCTTGCATCATACAAGATGATCAGGAACATGTAAGAAGAGAGTTCACAAACATTTATTGTCAAGTCGTGGACACGTACATTATGTATTACTTATAAAGAACGTACACCAGAAAAGGGATAATAAAAAAAGAAAAGAAAAAAAGTTGCTCCCACCGGGGATCGAAACTCAGACCTCTGGATCAAAAAGCTAACTGCTTAACCTGTCGGCCATTCCGATGTAATTTCAATCTCCAGTTTTTACTTTAAATAATTGATCCACGTGTTGTAAACAATTTTGACGAAAACATCAGAAACATTCCGAATTATTCCCTAGTAAAGCGTTACAAACTCTTTATGATTTTATCAATTTCAACTGTCGATTACTCATTAACATATATTTCTAGGTCCATAGTGTTATTTCGCTCCTATATATTCACTATCCTTTTTTGAAATATGTGACAAACATTTGGAAAATTGTCAATTTGTCAATCTGTGATTAGGTCCCTTTGAATAATCTTCAGTGCAATCTGAGATGTTCAGTTTCTTATATATAGACTTTAAAATGGCAAGAAACGTCGTTCAAGAAGAATATCTCTTTAGAAAACGCTAGATAATTTGCAACTTTCTAGAAACGGTTTCTGGTAACAGATTTAACTCTTAAAACCAAGTAATATGTGTATGTTATATATGTATTGAACTCTGAAAACCAAGAAATATGTGTCTGTCATATGTATTGATCTCTGAAAGCCAAGTAATATGTGTCTGTTATCTATGTATTGATCTCTGAAAACCAAGTAATATGTGTCTGTCATATGTATTGATCTCTGAAAGAAAAGTAATATGTGTCTGTTACATATGTATTGATCTCTGAAAGCCAAGTACTATGTGTCTGTTATATCTCTGAAAGTTTATTAGCTAATATGCAACGGAAAGATATTATTTAAACTGTTTTATAAATGATACAATGCTTTTGAACAACGGACAATTACAATAAATACTTCACAAGGATTCCCTTTAGATCTAGCTCGAATGTTTGTATATAGAGAATACATGGTTGGTGCCGGGATGGAGAAAGTTTATCTGGTGAGGCTTAGAAAATGAAAATATGGCGAGCTTTAGCGAGCCCTATTTTTGTTTTCGGGCCAAATCGGATAAACTTTCTCCTTCCCGGCACCTACCGTGTATTCTATTTATCCTGATTTTTATTCAATTAAATTTAAAAACACCAAACACTTATCAAAGGTTTAGGCTAAATTAAAAACAAATCGTAGACCGGCTTCGAACCTAATAACTCACTTGCATGTATGCGTACTACCCGGAAAAAAATAGTTCTCTATTTTTTAATCACCTTTATCAAAAAGCGAAAGTAAAATATTAATAAATCTTATTTGCTGATTTCAGTACGACACGAAAATGACGTATAAATTTGCTTTTGTTTTAAACCAGATTATATTGGTGTTTAAAGAGTTACATTACGTAACACCAACTACGTCATTCATTTTGTGTTGTAAGTTTACACAATGTTTACACAAAACCAGAACGCGAGTGTTTTGCAGTTTAAAATACATGAAATCGAAATAAATATTTAGTGTTTCTGTGTTTTGGATGGATAATATTATGCAATAGCATTCAGATAAAAAAGTGTATGGAATATTTGCCTCGAATGAAAACGGTGAGATTGATCCCTTTTCAATTTTCTACGATTTACTCGGATAGTTGTGGGTGGAGGACAGTGTAACTGAAAGTGAAATAAATCAACTTAATGTTTCGTTCTACGTTAAAATTACAGATGTAGCCTTTGATGACTTTTTCATTTCTTTCAATTAGAAATTTATATAAAGGGTTATTTCTTTGATGAATATGCTCTGTTGGTTGAACAAAGAAAGTCTATCCACAAAGAATAACCCGCTTGCATCAGATTCAAGTGTGTTGAAATGGAATGGAACTGGATGGAAGTTGTTGTTAACCAGTTAAATGGAATGTGAGGACAAACAACTTATTTGTTGTTTAACTCTGTTAAACTAGACTACACAACGTTTGTATCGATGAAAAACTCTGGTAAGTAGACTTTATGCCCTGTCATTCTCGAAGATGTTATTTCCGGCGCGTATGAATACCTATTAACGGTATATCACAGTCACGTGGTCTACTGCCGGATGTCAACAAGTTTATACGGTGTATGTACATATGGTATATGTGTTAATCATAACAATGAATTTTAAAATGCTAATAAGACATTGCAATTTGCGATGATCATATTTTAAGATCAAAACGCTGACATCGTAGAAAGACTGTTGGCGACAAAAGAAGCTAAAAGCATGTAAATTATGAGTGCATTTTTGCTAAAAGGAAACATTTGTTTGAATGAAGTTCAATTGCCCAACTTTAAGCTTTATAATTTGTCTTCTTATTCAATAGTATACAACATCATAATGAAAACTAATTTGTAAGTAACGAAAACATATTTTGTTTGAGCTAATTATCTTATGCAAATGGAATTATATACATGCCAGTTAACAAGTCATTCAATCTGCAAGGGCCAGAGTAACCGTTGAAGCGTAGTAGTTAGGCGCACCAATTGTTAGTGCTTCTTAGCCAAAGATCTATAAACAAACATGTTTATTTATAGATCTTTGTTCGTAGCCTCAGTCAAAATAGATCATACAATGCAAGCTCTCGATTGTCCATAGTACAGTTTAAAATTAATAAATTGCAGTTATTTGTTGTAAAATATTCAGAATGAGAATTGGTAACAAAAAAAAACACACTTTCGCAACGAGTCAAAATGTAGCGCATTAATTTGAAGGGCCTTATTCCAGGACACTCCGGTAAATATTTCGGTTACATACAAGTAAATAGCAAAAGTAGGGGTGTCATTAGTTTAAAGTTATTTTTAATAAATTCACCATTTTACAAAATGTAATTGTAATAAATCACATGATATACATACTACATGCATTATCTTTAATACTTAAAATGTAAGAAAACGGGTGTGAAATGTTGCTGTTTTGAAGAAGGACCCTTTCTGATTTCGATTTACTGACTAATAGCCTGCAAAGAAAAGAAGTAGTTTTCCGCGATACCTGTTTTGGAAATAACCCTCCCAAAAGACCGTTGGCTTCGCCAACAGGCTAAATAGAAACGATGACAGCGTAGAAAGACTGTTGGCGACGAAAGAAACTTAGAGCAAATAAATTATGAGAGTATTTTTTATCATAAGGAACATTTATTGAAGTAAGTCACCTTTCTGTTATATCATTTCTACAAAAAATATTGAAACTCAAAACTACACACTCTACTTAAAATAAATTGGTATAAGCTGGTATTTGACTTTATTGAAGATGGAGATCCGTGCCACTGTTTTTTGCAAATTAAAACTAATACAGAGTGCGTCGAATTGAATGCTATATATCTACGACATTCTCTTCATAATTTTTTTGTAATTCGTGGTTGGCAAATAGTTTTGTGCAGTCTATTTAAAAAGCAAACATAGTTATATGCATACAAGTCAGTCAATCTACAACGGGTGCAAATAGTCGATGAAGCGTATATTAAGTTCGAATCAATATTCAGTGCTTTTTATCACAACCGCTATGTTCGGTAAATACCAATTTTAATAAAAATAAGTTAAATTAGTAAAATACTTTCAAAACTCTCTTTAGAAGTACAATGCCTTTCCATAATTCTTATGCATACTTCAAAAACAATAGCAATCGTCAAACGAGTGCTTACGCTATATGCACTGACTCACTACACTGCTAAACTTATGCAATATGTAATACGCAGTTAACCAGTCAACATCACAAACAGATACGCTATCATACCTATGTGAATAGACATAACATGAATTCACTTGTAGATGTGTAACTAAAAGGATTATTCGATGTGGACTAAAAGGATTATTATTATTGTTTATTAGTGTTTTAAGTCGGATCTATTTCTTGTCATCTATTCATAGAAAGTAGCATCGATAACAGGAAGCCTCACTGCGCAGCGAGCGAAGCGCAGTAATTTATCAATTTACTGACTCGTAGCCTGCAAAGTAAAGAAATAGTTCCCTCCAGACCGATTTCTGAATACACCTACTAAATCCTGTGGGCTTGCGCCAACAGTCTAAAAACGTTTTTGGTTAAGTAACGATTGGAATCGTTACATCATGAATAGTACCATCCATTGAAGAGTTTTAAAAAAAGCACAATATTGTCAAAAACACATAATACAAGCAAACGAATATATTGATGACATTTTAACATGTAGCACGTTTTAATTTTGCGACATGTAACTTACACTGACTGTCGAGTATAAATGGTTTGCTACTGTTGTAGTCAAAATACCATTCTAACATTGTACTCGCTAATTTGTTCTAAATACCCAAGAACAAAATTATCGTTGTTAAACTACCCAATAAACAACGCAAAAAGAAGTCCCGATTCTGAGCGGAGCTTAGTCAAATATAGTTCCCATTACAATTGCAAAAGAAAATTATCAAATCATGTTAGATTCGAAATAATTTTTGCATTATCGTTGTTTATCGGCCAAATAAACAACTATTGGTCGTTCTGATTCGTTTCTATTAAACCATTCGGGCTAACGCCCTCGTGGTTCAATTCCTACGCATCAGAACTCCAAATCGTTGTTTAATGGCCAATAAACAACGATAAATCGAAACTTATTTCTTAAATAAAATATTTACTATACAAAATCACCTGCACATTTTCTTGATGTCGCTTATTTCTACTGCCACATAAACCTGACGTTTGACATTATTATAAATTCAATTAAAGCAAACAACAGTAACGATTGGAATGAAAGATATATAAATTATTAAGTGTTGAAATATATATTATTATATTCATCAAGACAATTAATTTAATATTGTACTATTTGCGACAATTCACTTTGTATTCTTTATGTATCATACACATAACTAAAGCACTTTATACCCATTAACAAAACTGTAATTAAGTTACACATTTACCATGACATGATTCATGGATACAATTAAGAGGTGATGTGGTTGTCAGAATTAGCCTATTGTCGTTTCATAATGTATTGATATCCCATTATTTTGACGATATTCCGACAAAATTGAAAACAATGTTTTAACAACTCCTTAAATGCTTTGTATTGTATAGGCAATTGGGATCACTTGGCTCATATAATGACCAGCGAATGTTAATAAGGATTTCTCGCCTGGTTATGTCTCTGGAGTTTCATTATTCTTATATTTGTTTCAGACAGCCAGCAAAATCAAGATGGATTGGACATTTGCCGTGTTGCTAGGAGTTCTCGCGGTTTCAACCGCCCTAGCTTTGGAGAACAAGGAACTGGAAATATCCAGTTCGGAGGAGGAGCATGACAACATGTGCGAAGGCGACGACATGGCCACCAAGATGTGTTACCAGTGCACGGCGTTTGACAACCAGCTCGGGGTCACCTTCGAGTCCTGCTGTTCCGAAAAGAGGACATACATGTTCTGTGACGCCTGCATGGGTGACAAGGACTCCTGCAAGAAGCTTATGCAAGAGATTGAGGAGGCTTACGCGTTCTCTGAGGACTTCTATGGCAATGAAGATGACAGTAATCCTGTTATCGATGACACGTACACAAACGCTGACAACGATTTCAACATGTTTGATATGCAATACAGTAAACCGGACTTAACTGTTAACAAAAGGTTTGGTCGATTGTTTGTGCAGAGTCCAAAACGGTATGGTAGTATTTTCTTTGGGAAAAGAAGCGGCCTTGGACAGGCAACACCGATTGACAAACGTTACGGACGATTGTTCGTAGGATCCGGGGGTTACTTCGGGAAGAGAGCTTATGACGAAGACAAAGGTGAGGAACAAGACTTCTCTGTTGACAAGAGATATGGAAGACTGTTTGCTAACAAGTATTGGGGCCAAAATGGCAACAAGAACCATTGGTTTGGAAAAAGAAGCTTTGCAGAGATCCCGTTCGATGAAAGTGTCCCGGAAAAGAGGTATAGACGAATCTACTTAGGGAGAAATGGAAGCATTTTTGGCAAAAGGAGCTCCCCGTACATGGAAAGCGTTGACGAGTCTTCATCGGAAAGTGACGATGCGTATAATGCCAATGGACTGGCCATGGACAAACGCTATGGGCGACTGTATGTCAACAGAATGAATCTGTTTCGACCCAGGCCGTACGACA
Organism: Congeria kusceri; assembly: GCA_027627225.1. NCBI lineage: Eukaryota > Metazoa > Mollusca > Bivalvia > Myida > Dreissenidae > Congeria > Congeria kusceri. The sequence continues at coordinate 5,424,017 of CM051037.1, read as the reverse complement.
AGAGATACGGACGTTTGTTTGCTGGTCCACGTCGCAATTATTTTGGTTAATTCTGCATGTAACTTACGTGAATTACCATTATGATTACATCGGATATGTTCTTCTTTTCATTTATGCGTTTGTTGTTTATCGAATGTAAACCAATAACCAGTGATATGTTAAAATGAAATACATCATAAAACAATAACTGAAAACAATCTCCGTATAAATCATATTATCAATCTCCCAAAACATGTATTAAATTGTTGTTATTCATTTAAAGAAATTTATGCAAATTAATATATTAAAGAATGTATTGTTAGAAAAATAATATTAATGCGCTCAATGGTTATGATATATTGATATTTACTGTAAATAGTGCATTCATGTAATAAATACTTGTTAAAGGTCATCATATTTTGTGTAAATTCATTTTCACTCACTCAAATAACCTGATGTAACCACATAATAAATGGGCATGGGTATATTCTCTTAATGGGTATATTCTCTTAATGGGTATATTCTCTTAATGGGTATATTCTCTTAATGGGTATATTCTCCTACTGGGTATATTCTCTTAATGGGTATATTCTCTTAATGGGTATATTCTCTTAATGGGTATATTCTCTTAATGGGTATATTCTCTTAATGGGTATATTCTCTTAATGGGTATATTCTCTTAATGGGTATATTCTCTTAATGGGTATATTCTCCTAATGGGTATATTCTCCTAATGGGTATATTCTCCTAATGGGTATATTCTCTTAATGGGTATATTCTCCTAATGGGTATATTCTCTTAATGGCTATATTCTCCTAATGGGTATATTCTCCTAATGGGTATATTCTCCTAATGGGTATATTCTCTTAATGGGTATATTCTCTTAATGGGTATATTCTCTTAATGGGTATATTCTCTTAATGGGTATATTCTCCTAATGGGTATATTCTCTTAATGGGTATATTCTCTTAATGGGTATATTCTCCTAATGGGTATATTCTCTTAATGGGTATATTCTCTTAATGGGTATATTCTCTTAATGGGTATATTCTCTTAATGGGTATATTCTCCTAATGGGTATATTCTCCTAATGGGTATATTCTCCTAATGGGTATATTCTCCTAATGGGTATATTCTCTTAATGGGTATATTCTCTTAATGGGTATGTTCTCTTAATGGGTATGTTCTCTTAATGGGTATATTCTCTTAATGGGTATATTCTCCTAATGGGTATATTCTCCTAATGGGTATATTCTCTTAATGGGTATATTCTCTTAATGGGTATATTCTCCTAATGGGTATATTCTCTTAATGGGTATATTCTCCTAATGGGTATATTCTCTTAATGGGTATATTCTCTTAATGGATATATTCTCTTAATGGGTATATTCTCTTAATGGGTATATTCTCTTAATGGGTATATTCTCTTAATGGGTATATTCTCTTAATGGGTATATTCTCTTAATGGGTATATTCTCCTAATGGGTATATTCTCCTAATGGGTATATTCTCCTAATGGGTATATTCTCTTAATGGGTATATTCTCTTAATGGGTATATTCTCTTAATGGGTATATTCTCTTAATGGGTATATTCTCCTAATGGGTATATTCTCCTAATGGGTATATTCTCTTAATGGGTATATTCTCTTAATGGGTATATTCTCTTAATGGGTATATTCTCTTAATGGGTATATTCTCTTAATGGGTATATTCTCTTAATGGGTATATTCTCTTAATGGGTATATTCTCTTAATGGGTATATTCTCTTAATGGGTATATTCTCTTAATGGGTATATTCTCTTAATGGGTATTTTCTCTTAATGGGTATATTCTCTTAATGGGTATATTCTCCTAATGGGTATATTCTCTTAATGGGTATATTCTCTTAATGGGTATATTCTCTTAATGGGTATATTCTCTTAATGGGTATATTCTCCTAATGGGTATATTCTCTTAATGGGTATATTCTCTTAATGGGTATATTCTCTTAATGGGTATATTCTCTTAATGGGTATATTCTCTTAATGGGTATATTCTCTTAATGGGTATATTCTCTTAATGGGTATATTCTCCTAATGGGTATATTCTCCTAATGGGTATATTCTCCTAATGGGTATATTTTCTTAATGGGTATATTCTCTTAATGGGTATATTCTCTTAATGGGTATATTCTCTTAATGGGTATATTCTCTTAATGGGTATATTCTCCTAATGGGTATATTCTCTTAATGGGTATATTCTCCTAATGGGTATATTCTCCTAATGGGTATATTCTCTTAATGGGTATATTCTCTTAATGGGTATATTCTCCTAATGGGTATATTCTCTTAATGGGTATATTCTCCTAATGGGTATATTCTCTTAATGGGTATATTCTCCTAATGGGTATATTCTCTTAATGGGTATATTCTCTTAATGGGTATATTCTCTTAATGGGTATATTCTCTTAATGGGTATATTCTCTTAATGGGTATATTCTCTTAATGGGTATATTCTCCTAATGGGTATATTCTCTTAATGGGTATATTCTCTTAATGGGTATATTCTCTTAATGGGTATATTCTCTTAATGGGTATATTCTCCTAATGGGTATATTCTCTTAATGGGTATATTCTCTTAATGGGTATATTCTCCTAATGGGTATATTCTCTTAATGGGTATATTCTCTTAATGGGTATATTCTCTTAATGGGTATATTCTCTTAATGGGTATATTCTCTTAATGGGTATATTCTCCTAATGGGTATATTCTCCTAATGGGTATATTCTCCTAATGGGTATATTCTCTTAATGGGTATATTCTCTTAATGGGTATATTCTCTTAATGGGTATATTCTCCTAATGGGTATATTCTCTTAATGGGTATATTCTCCTAATGGGTATATTCTCTTAATGGGTATATTCTCCTAATGGGTATATTCTCTTAATGGGTATATTCTCTTAATGGGTATATTCTCTTAATGGGTATATTCTCTTAATGGGTATATTCTCCTAACGGGTATATTCTCCTAACGGGTATATTCTCCTAATGGGTATATTCTCCTAATGGGTATATTCTCCTAATGGGTATATTCTCCTAATGGGTATATTCTCCTAATGGGTATATTCTCCTAATGGGTATATTCTCCTAATGGGTATATTCTCTTAATGGGTATATTCTCTTAATGGGTATATTCTCCTAATGGGTATATTCTCTTAATGGGTATATTCTCCTAATGGGTATATTCTCCTAATGGGTATATTCTCTTAATGGGTATATTCTCCTAATGGGTATATTCTCCTAATGGGTATATTCTCCTAATGGGTATATTCTCCTAATGGGTATATTCTCTTAATGGGTATATTCTCCTAATGGGTATATTCTCCTAATTACAGCCAGACAAAAATGTGATAAAAGAAAATAGAATACTTAACAAAACATTCGACAGCGTATGAATTGCTAACTTTTTTGTTAAATGCTACGGGCTTAAGATAGACTTGAGAATGCTTTTGTTTTACTTTCCGAATCATTGTGTATTAACGTCGCCTCATAGAACTGTAATATGACATATCTTTAACAACGTGTCAACAAGAACCTGTTAATTGTGAATATTTAAACAATTTAATGCGACATCAAACTTCTATCATTTCTGGTATTTGCAAAAGAATAGCGGTGTAACCAAACAATATGCTTTAGCTATGCCGGTGTGAAAACAACCAATCTTATTAAAATCAAATCCTAACGTTGTTAGGACCTGAAGACATCGCATAGCAGGTCACGTTTAAATCCCCTTCCGAACAATAATATATCAGCCGTGCTGCGCCGAATGAAAAACAAAGTTTCGCCACAGGGTTTGAAAAGTGATGCATTTTAACCTGATCCTCGGGATGAAACCATTTGCAGGTAATTTTCACGAGGATAACAATGGATATAGTGGTACCTTAGGCGACTAAACATCCAAAGTTCACGTTAATTTCGTGCATAGTTTTTGTGGTGTATATATAAAGTCATACCACAAAATTTTCAAGGCAACAATTGGATTGGCTTCTGAACAGGCCATCTGAACGTGACCCTTATTGCACAGACATCGCGAAACTTCAGAGGGGCTCATCAGACTTGTTGTCTGGCAGCCTTCAACATTATGTCAGACAACCAGATTGAAAGTCAGACGCCCACAATGAAATGAGTAGAACTTGAAACAATGCTGTCAGACAACATGTCTGGCAAGCGCTTTATATCTGTCAGACATTTTCAAATTGTGTCCGGCATGTCTGACAGTCTGACACATTTCGCGGTGTCTGAATGCGAAGTCATCAAATCCAGTCAGCGGATAATATAATAACGTTAGAATGGAGATGATTTTAATGAGATTGGAAAACAACCACTTATCAATGGAAAACGATGGAATACGCACCACTTAAAAGATATGATCGGAACATAAACATAAAAACGCGACTTATATTGAATTTGATCCATTACGTGACCCCATTTATTAAACCCTGTCGCATTAATAGAATTTCAGATATCGTGTTTTATTGAATTTTATTCAAGTAAACTTTTTTAATTTATTTAGAAAACTACACTATGATACTTTATGACCAGCATAATCAGGTATCGTCGAGGCATGTACATATTATATTAACTACTGAAAACAAATCGTCCCCTGAAAGCCAGAAAGTGCTATCAGCATATGAGCTAAGAAGGTTGATAGTACCATCTGGCCCACATGGGACGATATGTTAATTTACATACTAATTGTTATACAAGTACTTACTTACGTATAGGGATGGCATCGAATACCAAAATCGGTATTCGAATAATCGAATTTTCATTCAATCGAATATTCGAATATTCGCATGTATTCTCATATTTATTACTATGGAGCTTTGTTACCTAGTCGACATACAGCAACTTTTTGTATAAGGTTTCAGTACCAAAAACCGAGTAAAATCTTCATTAACAAATTCCACAAACATTCGAAAACATTCAAGACGCGCTATTAAGAATTAAATAAAAGACATAAAGGTCCCGGTTTTGATTGTTGTTTTGTTGGAGAAGTTATTAATAATACCTAACCCACATATTTCTAATCTATTTGGACACGTGCCTGTCAAAGAGCATATTTTTAATTTGAGCAATATTTCTTAGCTATAATGACTGCTAAATGTGTGATCGCACTTTTGTAATTTTGTTAAACTTTTAAAGTGTAATCTCCAATAAACGCTTGTGGTTTCACGCTGTCTGATGAAGGCGTGTCTTATTGGCAGCTAGACGAGTGGCCGCTGACACTTACCCGTATATTCAATATCTCTTGATCTGACACGTAACACGGGACCATTCTATTGAAAACACGGAATAACTGTAGGTATCTATTGATAAAATCCTTTTTATATTGAGAGAAAAATAAATACTAAACTAAATGCGATATATTGTTGATAAAATTCTTGTGAAAAGCAGCACGTCTTGGAGTAATCATAGTCATATAAGCAATAAGCAAGCATAAAACTGAAATGAGGCTTGTCGTGGGAAACCCGAGCTTAATGCATGTGCGTAAAGTCTCGTCCCGGATTAGCCTGTGCAGTCCGTACAGGCTAATCCAGAACGGCACTTTCCGCATACAGTGAATTTATGCTTAGAAGAAACTTCCTTGAAACAGAAAATACCATAAAAGCGGAAAGTGCCGTCCTGGATTAGCCTGTGCGGACTACACGGGCTAATCCGGGATGACACTTTACGCACATGCATAAAGCCCGGGTTTTTCACGACACGCCTCAAATGTGCCTTACATTAAAACCAACGAATGCCTTGATCAGATGGACGATTTAATAGACAGACTATGGACATACTTTGCTAAAACTAAAAGTTAAATAATCATGTTTGAATCATGAAGTTATTCCTGGCTGTCGCTGAAAGGAGCCTGTAATAAAAGATTAATAATTTAACACATGATTGATGACGTTGAATGGCCATATTTCAGCAGCAGAGGTCATACAGATATCAGTTCCCACACGGTCCAACGACTCGTGAGAGATTTCATAGAGGACTCCAGCAAGGTGTTAGCAGATATTAAATGGCAATGGCTTAATGTTACATTTTATAATTACTCCTCGAGAAACTGCTCATAGTTTTACATAATACAATTTCCATTTAAAGTCATCTGAAGCAATAACGGCATGCTTAAGAAATATTTCCCATGGTACACGTGACATGAATAAATGAAGTATTATTAGCATATCCTTGAATTAAAACGAAAATAGTTCGGAAAAGTGTACCCAATATAGGAGGACACATTTTATTAACATGGCATTTATTATTAAATACCAATTACCGTAATGATGTTATCCGAGAACTATGGACTGGCATCCCTTTTGACTAGACTGCTAATTAAATTATATGAATATAAACAAAGCGAAACTCCAGTTGCGACAGCAGAAGAAAACTCTTATTAGCAGCCCGAGGTCTTTTATTTATGGCAAGTGACTAAATGACAAAAACAATACACAGGACATCACAAAAACAAATAACAAACACAAAACACATATGAATATAAATGGGGTCAACGCATTGAAACGGTCAATGCATTTTTTAGCATTTGGGGTTTAAACCGGTTTATGTGCGCACAAACCTCACACTTGGCCCAGAATTATTCACAAAACACGTACGTTTAAATAAAAATTAACCTCATAGCATCGCAATTCAAATTAAACAGCAATAAAAGAGAATATTATTCATTTTAATTACCATTTAATTACTCAATGGCTAGATGCAAACCAGTGTAGCAGAATTGCAACTTTCTGAGGCACGATGAAATGAAACAGAAAACAAGTATCAACTACATCTCGTCTTTTTATAAAAAGCTTTAAAGACATTGCATCATATAGTTCAATTTTCAGATTTTTCAGGAAAAAGCCGTAATGTTGGGTGTAAAAAGCCAGATTACATAGCTTTGTTGTATATGTTTATTTTAAGCATATACTTAAAAGCGGATAGTGTCGTCCCGGATTAACCTGTGCGGACTGCACATGCTAATCCCGGACGACTCTTTACGAACATGCACGAAGTCCGGTTTTCCCATGACACGCTTCATATATATTTTTTTTTTAACTACTTATAATAACTTTATTTGCTGTTACATGCTAAACATACGTGTACACGTTTTATTTGAAACAATTAAAGGGACTATTTTATCGAAAAGGGCCTCAAGGGGGAAATTTATTTAAAAAATTTGATCCCCGCTTGGGGTTTTAATTTTTCATACTTTTTTGCAAAGTTTTTTTATCAAATATCATAATGTTTATCATATTATGTTTTATTTAGTTCATGCACACGTCTTTATAAAGCGCATTTCTATCATACAACATCATTTATAGTGTAATATGAATCAAAGTTTTTGACGACATAGGCCCGTTAAGGACAATGGAATTGTTTAAGAAGATTTGGTGTTTAAACATGTATTAAACAAAATAATACATGTACATTTCATAAAAGTAAAGCAGGTACATTACGGTAAATCGAACACTAAACATAATAGAACTAACCTAGGACAATACCGTACATTGAGGATTTACAGTGGTTGAATGGATGCTGTGCAATTTAAATGTCGGTCATATGTAAATTGATTTGATGTTTTTGGACGTTCTAACAAATGTCAACATATACGCCGTACACAATACTGAACACACACACAAAACAACTCAAAACTGGTAATGCACGACGTAATTTTACTGTAGTTAATGAATCCACTCCCGCCATACAAATTTGATTCTATGTTTAGCGTCCCCATGATTTTTCGAAACCTACTACTCAGGCAGGAAAAAACAAACAATGAGTTGATTAAAAAAACATGTTTTTGTTTACTTGCAAATGTATTATAATATCACCTCGTTAACAGAGTATTTTAACGGTGTACATTGACTAGTTGCACACTTTTTTACATATCTTGGTAAAAACATATGCATACATTAAGTCTTTTTTTCAAGATCAATCTGACCTTAGATCATATCATATAGCTATTGACAAACCCTGAAATTTACACCAAAGAATATATAGCTTCTAACATCTTCATAATCATAGACAAATGTTTTATCATAACATTAAAAAAAAATTGAAAATATGTCCTTAGAAGAGTAATAAGACAAGACATACCAATTCAAAGTGTTTTCGATAAATTTTGAAGGTAACTTACTGACAAAATGCAAGATTCGGAATCAGATTTGTGGAATATCATCAACTTATTTAAAATGATACACATATCCAAATGCAAGATTTCCACCCAACAATATTCATTCAAAAATAAAACATAACTTGAACTAAGATCCAATACTTATATTATTTACAATGTCTTTCATTAAATGAGATAATACAATAAAGAAATCATCCAAAATGTGTCATTATAGGCATATTAAATCGCTTTCCAACTCGATTTTGCACTTGTCAAAAATGTTACTTTATTCGTTCAGGCATCCAAAAACCTACCAGCCAGGGGACGCTAAACATCTCAATCATCTTCGTGAACGAGGTCTTCATTATCTTACTAACACGAATATTATCATGATAATTATCTGACAACGCAAATCTTAACCAGATAATATTCGTGTTACCACTTAATTGGCGCGCGAGGTCTTCCGCATTATCTTACTAACGCGAATATTATCACGATAATTATCTTACAACGCAAATCTTAGCACGTTAATATTCGTGATACCACTTAATTTTTATGTATCGCAAATGTATTCGCAATCCAATTCGCGTTGACAGTTATCTAACACACAAATATTATCGTAATAGTTATCTTACAACGCAAATTTTAACTAGTTAATATGTGTGATACATGTACCACATAAGTTTTTATTAACTGAAATTGTAATGTCAGTTCTGAGGAGTTTCAGGCCTGTTTTTCAATAAGCAAATAAATATCTTACGTAGAAAACAATCGCAAACGCTATTAAGATATAAGATAGATAACACGAAACTTAAGTGGTAAAACGAAAATTTTCACGAACCTTATGTAGTTATCGTAAGCCAGTTCTATGCCACCACAAAAGACAGTTGTTAAATTGTTATTTAAAAAAATAATGAAAAGGTCTATTCAGAACTCAAATGTAAACCTACTTTATTAATCACCTTGCCCATTTTGCCATATTTTATGCTGCTCTCCAGCTTCTGGGGCCATATTCCAGAATTATCTTAAGTTTATCTTAAAATATTTTCACTTAAGATCCAATTTTTGTAACGAAATATTTTTAAAACTACATATAAATTAATGATTCCAATTACAGTTAAGTAAATAGTAGTTAAGTATAAGTTGATAATTAGGAAACATTTAGCAGTATTTCATGCATAAATGGAATAAAATGCTTAAGAAAAATGACGATTTTAAGGCTAAGGATAAGATTTCATTTAAGATGTTTCTGGAATTAGGACCCTGTTGTCCATACAGTTCTCTAAAAGGTAATCTGGGTTAACAGCTTATCAAGTGCCGGGCCCGGCTAGCTCAGTTGGTAGAGCGCTGGACTGTCAGTCCGGGGATCGTGAGTTCGAACCCCAGCCCGGCCACATAACTTGTGTGGGGATTGGTCATAAAATTATTTCTACGGCCATTCTCCCCCTACCTCTGATTCAAGTAGGGCAGTTTACAGTTACTGGCAAAAGTATGTGCACTAAGTACTGGTATACCGCTTAGATGGGCTAAGCTTTTCCAGGAAAAGTGCGAGTAGGTTAACTGACCGCCGTGATATGACCGAAATACTGTTTTAAAAATGGCGAAAAATGCAAGCAAACAAACAGACAAAGCTTATCAAGTGATAACCCAGTGCAATGATTGGATCCATTCAAATAAATCAGTTATGTTCAATAAAATGTCCATTGCCAAAACTTTGGTATGAATCTCATGATACCATATGGTGAGAGGTTAGGTACATAATAAACGCAATGAACTGATGACGAATTCATTCAAAGTCCTTGTTATGGAAATGACTAAAATATAACAACCATGATACATGGATAATAACATGGACGAGTATGTTTCTCAATGACAGCCTCGCAAATCAGATAAAAACGTTTGATTGAAAACGGAAGAAACAGATAATATCATCATCATAGCATTGTCCGAATATGGAATGATGCCATAATGTCGTGTATAACAATTACAGGGTATTCAATCGGAACGTATCTGGCCAGCGTGGCGTTCCCATTCAAATATTGCAGGGAATGTGAAATGTACTGAGATTACATGTGTCCGATAAAGCATTGTGCGTGCTATTTACGTTATCAATTCTAGAAAATAAACATTAAGTTAATTATATTTTACGTGAACAAGATTTTTATATAATTTTCCAACAATGCAATACACAATTGTGAACGATAGAAGTGAGCAAAAAGCAAAATTACTGAATGTAATTATGTTTTTGGACGTTTCTAACAACTGTTCATTGTTTGTTAATTGCATTTTGTTGATTAATGTCATTTCGAAAGAGTCCAAAATTCAGCTGCATGTTTATCGTAGATCTAGGATATTACAGTTATAACAATTATATGACGATAATTAAGTATGCGTTAATATATGAGTGCATTAAACACAATGCATTTTTCGAGTAATATTACCTAAATTGATAATTATTTCAAAATATAATATACTTTTGTAAATTAACATTTTATGACAAAGTGTATGTCTTACGTTGACTTCGTCATTTTTCTTTGTATTATTGCTTTTCATTTTCACATCATTTTGTTGTCGATGACGTCCTGTGACGTCACTACGTGTCTGTTATTAATTCCTCGGGAAGTTCTAATGTAACCAAAAACGTTGGGATAGATCTATAATTATGTAATAAAAACAATATTCTTTAGTTGTAATCTTGCTGTTTACTTGTACATGTAACTAGTATCTCCAGCGTCACAACGCGAGCCTCTGATCTGGCCTCGTGTCGTTGATTTGACAAACTCCTGCCATTATACCCTTGCTGGCCGTCCTCTAAGCGGATTGATTTCGCATTTGTCCCATCAACGGCCCAGCAAGGAGCGATTATTTAATAAGAGCGAACACCGTTCAACTGTCGGCCATATGACGGGAAATCGGTTCCAATAACAATGGGCGCCATTTGTATCATTTTAATATAAACATGTTATTTGGCTTGGATCTTAAATCAACAACTTCAGTTATTAGATTGGAATAAATACATGAAATAATAAAGTATAGCTTCGTCTGCATGTCGGTGTTTTACTAACAAGGACAGGTTTAGAGAAGAAATCAGTAAATGAATATTTGTAGTCACAAATGTTGAAAATGGAAATATACCAAGCATAACTATAAACTTACTTACGTTTTAATTCTAAAAAAATAATGATAATCACGTAAGCAAAAATAATGTACATGTTCTCATCATGTACATCATTAGCTATAACAGTTTATTGACTGCGACGTTTCTTTTGACTGCGAGTATTCTATTTTCTATTTGAATAAAACGTACCACGATTTCAATCCGATAGTGGTGATAATATGGCTTAACTTGTGACCGGTGTATTTTTATGTTTTATTTTATTTTATTAAAGCACTTTCCACTGTCATGAGTTTTGTTTTATAAGCACGTGTGATTAAGAGCATGCCCAGGGACGCCCCTGGCAGTGTACCTCAGTACGCCCCTGGCAGTGTACCTCAATACGCCCCTGGCAGTGTACCTCAGTACGCCCCTGGCAGTGTACCTCAGTACACCCTGGCAGTGTACCTAAATACGCCCCTGGCAGTGTACCTCAGTACGCCCATGGCAGTGTACCTCAATACGCCCCTGGCAGTGTACCTCTGTACGCCCCTGGCAGTGTACCTCAATACGCCCCTGGCAGTGTACCTCGGTACGCCCTTGGCTGTGTACCACAATACGCCCCTGGCAGTGCACTTCAGTACGCCCCTGGCAGTGTACCTCAGTACGCCCCTGGCAGTGTACCTCAATACGACCCTGGCAGCGTACCTACCCCTGGCAGTGTACCTCAGTATGACCCCGGCAGTGTGTCCCATTCGCCATTTGTGTACTTTCTGCAATCTGCTTCACTGTTCCGATCGGATATTTGATATTACTGTAGGTCTAATAACCCCACAACGGAAGACACATACTCAGGGTTATATCAGTTAGATAATAAGCAAATATAGTTGAATGCAGGATGCCTAGAATTTGTAAAACACAGTTTAAATGATATGTTTTGGTATCATTTTAAAGGCAAATATGTAAGCAATAAGAAAAAAGCCTGTTTTTTCACTACTTTGTCTAGTGGTTCCCAGCTTCACAACTTTTGGCCCATGTATTCATGCGCAAAATGGCAGCCTCCATGCCTGTCAAAACCAGTGTGTTTTTTCTAAGGTAAATATTTTGAGTTACAACGTATATAATTTTTTGACATGCTGTTTTTTCAATAGGTTATGCCCTCATCTTTCCAACAATATATGGTGATATATTGGAGAGTAGCTTGGTCATGGTGAAAATTGAGATCAAACATTTTATATTTTATATGTAACAAAGAAGGAATTTATTTGCGCATGCGTAACCTGTAGGATCAACTAAAACATGGAAGCATGGGAATGTTATGAACCGCGGCGCAGATCTGACAGACCTTTTGGCCAGCATATTTGGCCCTCGTGCTATCTAGAGTTAATTGCTGAGCATTTCAAAATGTATACTGCTATTGTGCGTGTGTGAGGTGGGAATTTTCTTGTTTACTTTCTGATATATGGCGTGCCATTTCCGTCAGAGTTGTATAAGGTTGCAGTTTTCCGACATAATTGCAAAACCGCATGCCACTGAAAATAAACACATATCTATGGGGTGGGAAGTTTGAGGAAAGTCTGCGGATATAGTTTTTTTCAACTTTTTTGTAAATATTGAATGGCCTATGTATGTATAGGATTTATTGATTTTTGTCATAATGTAATAATGTAATGTTATATTTAGTTTGTGCTGACTCGTTACCTATTCCCCATATTTTTTTTCACGGATAACATATTTTAATGCCAGAATATTCACCAGCGTGTTTTCCTTTTGCCTACCAGATTAACCCGGGTGTAAACGAGCAGGTGCGCGTGACGTCATGCGTGAATTGGCCTGTACAAATATAGCAGTCTGCGAGACGAGAGTGAAACAATTGTTGTAAATAAACTTATGTTTTACAAAAAAAAGTAAGATCAGTGTATTTTATGTTTTCCGAAGTTTGAGGTATTGGTCTAATAACCCCAAAACGGAAGTCACATCCTCAGGGTTACATGTTGTCAGTCAGATATTAAGCACATATGGTTGAGTGCAGGATGCATATAATTTTTGTACAATACAGTTTAAATGATATGTTTTGGTATCATTTTAAAGGTACATATGTAAGCAATAAGAAACATAGCCTTTTTTCACTACTTTGTCTAGTGGTTCCCAGCTTCATTACTTTTGGCCCTTGTATTCATGCGCAAAATGGCAGCCTACATGCCTGTCAAAACCGGTGTGATTTTTTCTAAGGTAAATATTTTAAGGTACCACGTATTGAAATTTTTGACATGCTGTTTTTTCAAAAGGTTATGACCTTATCTTTCCAACAATGTATGGTGATATATTGGAAAGTAGCTTGGTCATGGTGAAATTTAAGATCAAACATTGAATATTTTATATGTAACAAAGATGGAATTTATTTGCGCATGCATAACCTACAGTCGTGATATGGTGTTGTATGGGCCATTGGTCACGTGCCTGATGTAAAGGATGTTAAAGGGACAGTCTCACAGTTTGGGGTTGGGAAAACATTTCTGTATAAATTGATTTTTTAAACTGGAATTTGTAGAATCTATTTAAATTTTTTGTCTCTTACGTTGTTTACGTTGCAGAACATAATTATGTTGATATTTATTATGTGTTTTTGTCTGAAAAATTACTAGGTTATGTCTACCGTGTAGTAACGTTTTCTCGAAAAATAACAGATATTCTTTAAAAATTTACCTTTGCACACGCAATGTGCTTTTCAAAACTTGAAATATGAACAATAAATTGATAATAAAGCGGGGAAAATTCAGTTTTATAAAAAAATATTTCTCACAACCAAAAACTGTGAAACTGTTTCTTTAACAAAGGCTTCATTTCTGCTGATGCAGATGTTTATAAGTAGATAATTGAGGCGTGTTGTGGAAAAACCGGTCTTAATGCATGTGCGTAAAGTATCGTCCCGGATTAGCCTGTGCAGTAGGCACAGGCTAATCCAGGACGGCACTTTCCGCCTACAGTGGATTTATATTTAGAAGAGACTTCATTGAAACAGAAAATACCATAAAGCGGAAAGTGCCGTCCTGGATTAGCCTGTGCGGACTGCACAGGCTAATCCGGGACGACACTTTACGCACATGCATTAAGACCGGTTTTCTCACGACGCGCCTCATATATCTTAAGTATATCAAAGATTTCCGTAGTTCACGCAACGGTAGGATAAAAATGACGCTAACTTATGGCGACATTCTGTGAAATACGAGTGCAAATGGCAATTGTCAACCTACTGAACCTAGTGGATGATTTGCATTAGCTTAACCGCGGGCGTTTATTTGAATGAAATAATATAAAACACAGTTCGTGCTTTTCTTCAGAATTACACGGTAAAAGTAGAATGGAGATAATGAAATTACCATTGTGTAAAAAAAATGTAATTTACATATACATACGTGTACTAGCGACGCATTTTAGTGAAATATGTCGTGTATAGCTTATAGGGAATTTGCGTTCAAAATCGTAAGAAAATTACAACCTAAATTTATAATTATTGCTTAAAAGATTATGACGTATTATGGTTGTGTATATAAAGTACAAAAAAAATTACAACAGTAAGCCTATAACTTTGGTATATTGAAACAAACTTACATAAATGGTACGCACAATATAAACAATCGTTACAAAGCGACCCTACTTGTTAAAGTGAGTTTCCATTTTGCATTTAATTATTGCAAATTGTTTTCACTAGATCGAAGTTACTTCTTTGTTTATTGTTGATTTTATATACCCAGTCGTAATAGTTTTAACTATATTGCATTCACTTCGTAATGTCTGCAAACGCCTGCTGTGAAATTTTAAAAACAAGGAACAATGCCTTGTATATTGAAAACTGCAGTATAGTTTTACTTATTTATTAACCATTTAGTTGTACTCTAGACTATTTTACTATAGGTTTTATTATTGTCCTTTTCCATGTATACTATGCATCATTTTAATATGAAATACTAAGGAATATTTGGTGCATACAAAAAGTAACTGAACACCATATGTTGTAGATGCCATTTATTTAAGTAAGATTCTTACTTAGAATCATACGTATATATATTATAGCAATTCTATCGCTCTTCTAACCTTTCATCAGTTCTGTCGTGTATAACATCAAACTAAAAGCACCAACTATTCTTGAAAATACTTACTATATGCCATTTTACTACCTTTTAAAATTTATTACGTTCTTTTATGCATTTATATAATGTACAGATACAATGTACGTCTTTTTGATACGGTCTCTTATAATTCTGTTTAGAATGGCCCAATTTTTTTTAATGGTTTTGTATGATATGCGTACATTGTAAATGTGGATGAGACTATAATAAACTATTAAACTGTCACTATGCGTTGTGAGGGTACTGTACCTTTAATATCTCAATATTTAGCAGAATGCAGCGTTTTCTTCCATCTTTGGGGGAAAGGTGGGGCATTTTACCGCCAAAAGGGGAATTTGTTGTTTTTTAAAGCATTATTACATGCTTATATTCTACTTTGTTATAAAACATTAATGAATTGTTTTGCTACACTGAATGATAACTACGATTATGCACTAACTTCGTTTGATGAAAAGTTGCTGGGATTGTTTACGAAAATTACTCTGTCTTAGTCAGTGTGTCTGACTTTGGTCACTTTTTTTTAAATAAAGCTTATATTCTGAGTGGAATTTTAAGGTAAATATATGGGAAAAATGTATACTTGTAACGCAGGGGGATGGGGCCGAAATTTGACCCCAAATTGGCCCTAAAAAAACACTGGACTGTGGATAAGTTATGAACTTATTAATCTAATAAAATGTACTAATGATAAATACAAGTGGCTCGTTATAATTCGCATAATCCAATTTGTGTATCGCAGTGGTGTAATAGGAGTTATACCATATTTCAGAGAGTTTTCATTGTTTTCGCGGTATTCAATAACTGTCATATCAGATCGGTTAGTGGTGGGCAAGCTTACCTTGCAAGTGCGCTACAACTATTGCTTGCATCACGTGACGTCTAGGAACTGCCCATTGGGATGGGCATCGTAGAAAGTTGCGATGTGATTGGTAAATATGGTATGAAACACGTTGCACCCTTTGACCTCAATATGTTTAGTATTTAATCGCGCCCTGCGTCCTCGTTAAATAACTAATATATTTCGGTCAAAGTGTGCTACAACTATTGCTTGGTGTGCGGCTTGCAATCTGGAGATCGTGAGGTCGATGCCTACTTGCATCTATCTCAAATACACCAAGCACTGTCAGGGGCGTAGCTTCCTTTGGGCACTATAGGCACGTGCCTATACTTTTTTTTCCAGAGATGAACAATTTAAATATGCCAAAAATGCAATAAAAACAAGAAGGGGGGTGGGGGTGAAAGGATCTTTCTTAGCTGTGTTGATATTTCGTTGTTTAACGAGTCGATTACGTCAATATTAAATAAATTTCATAAAACACACGCTTATTTTACAATTATTTGTAGAATCGCGGTTTAGCTGAAGTTAGCTGTTTGTAGCCACATACGAGTATAAACACTCCTGGCCAAAATTATCCCTTACAGCGTCAGTTTGTAGATTCCACCTATTGTGCCTATACATTTTTTCAACCCAAGCTACGCCCCTGACTGTTTTTCACACAGGAAACTGACCTGAAAGTGACTCAAGAAGCCTCTGGTGTTACACAATCGAGCTAACATCAGCTGTTTGTAAAACAGTTATGCCCACTCTATATTAAAAGCAATCTTTAAAATATCCAGCTTGGTAAAGATCGCATGAAAACTGTTGGACATAAGGATCGTAAACTGCTAAAGAGGCAAATATTCGATTAAAAAAGGGCCATAACTCTACAGTTCTTGGTGGGAAGATTAGGTTGATTATCGAACTTGACCGAGATATTATGCCCACAAAGATTTTCACCCAGTTTATTTAAGATCGTATGAAAACTATTGGGTATTGAGAACGGAAACGGCCAAAAATGCCAATTTTAGATAATTCAAGGACAGTAACTCTACAATTCCTAGGGCAATTTGAACCTGGCCAAGATATTATGCCCACAAACATTTTCATGAAGTTTGGTGAAAATCGGATGAAAACTGTTGGACTTTGAGAATGGAAAGTGATCAAACTAATATACCCCGCCATCTTCGATGGGGGACATAATTAATTGATAGGTTAATGCTAATAACTTCGGGGTTTTATTGTGGTGTATTTATTACTAGTTATTATGTGTCATTTCAAATCTTCAAAGGAAAAAGGTTTTCACGATGACACTGTACGTGTTGTTTGTGAGCCTGACATGGAATCAATGGATGTAGATAAGTGCGTGCGCATCAGACACAAGTCAAGCATTTTATAACAACAGAACAGTGTAACTGTAATATTTATGTTTCTTCGTTATATATAGTTAGTTGTTATAATTGTGGTTTTCGTTTACCTCAGAATGGCATGCAAGTGTATGTGTTGCATGCATATCATCGTATATTATAACCATACACCTATATCAATAATAAAGCCCAAGTATTGACTGTTATTTTGAAACTTTACATTTCACATATGAAATGACAAAACATTTTCCTTTAGGCGTTTTATGTACAATTAATTTTATTGGCCAATTTTATCAAATGCAAAATACTGGAATATGTTTTATAAGTCTGTCATTATTGATTCTCAAACTTTGTTATTTGTATGTTTCATACATCGTCAACAAACTTTACAAAATGTGTTTTGACAACATTGGTACACGATACAAATGTTATATTTTATAAATGCTCACATTTAATGTTTTGAGACTTTTTGTAAATGGTGATTTTGACTATTGTAATACACAGCTACATGTACGTTATATATACGCATGGTATTTCTTCAAAAATATATTAAATCTGAACAACATCTTACATATATAAATATTACATCAATAAAACATTTTGTAAATTTGAAAATTAAAAGCAAGTCTTGGTACGCGACGTTTTCGCGTCTGATTCACAATATTTCACTGGGTTGTTTGCAGAAGAACAAATACAGCGTTTTGTGTAGATTGCATCGTTTAGGCCGCGTTTCCGTGAGTCCGTATCCGTATACGGGCCCGTATCCGCAAACATATCCGTAAAATTTCACATTCAGCAAATTCCTTTCAATTTATTAGCATTTAACAAGTTCCCCACTGTTTAGAATATATAAGTAAATATCTACACATTTTGATATAGTTTACACAGCATGCACATTGCCCTTCGTCTTACTGCATGGCGTCCGTATATTGTCCGTACTGTATCTGCCTAAAAGCGCCCAGCGAGCGATTCTATACGGACGCACTATTCGGGCACGGACATGCGGATACGGATACGGAGACAAGTAAACGGTCCAACGATTTTCAATGTGTTCGATTTTTATACGGATACGGATATACTGATACGGACTCATGGAAACGCTGCATACTCCTGCACATGTTAATGTTTAATAGGTTTGCGCGCTCGTCGACAGTTCCGGAAATTCCCCATTCGTACTTAACATTCAGTTTCGTTAATGCATCATTGACTGTAAATAATTAAACAAATATGTAAATTTACAACTTGTTCAGGTTGACATTATATAAATTGTTGTCTATAGGTGTTTACAAGAATTTCAATCCTACATAATAAAGTAATATGTTCTGAATATATTGAAATCGTGCAGTTTGCGTAAAGCCTAGGTCACACATAGGTCGCCAACCGATTAGCGACCACCTTCAACTAAAATTTGCGGCGATCAACGACAACCACCGGGCGACCAAACCCAGAAAAAAGCAATGGAATTTCAGTCGGAGACTGTTCGGCGGTTGGTCGGCTACTGATCGGAGACTGATCGGCGATCGGTCGTACGAAATATTCGGCGATCGTATTCCGACCCTCAACAACCATTAAAGACTGGCTGGCGACTAGTTGGCGATTGGTTAGGGACTAGTTGACGAATGGTCTGAAGACCAGTCGGCGACCATCGACAACCAGCCGCCGACCTCCAACACCCTGCTAAAGATCTTTCAAAAACCATCAGCAACCACTGGTTTATTGTTGGTGGTCGGGAGTTGGTCTTTAGTTGGTCGCAGGCTATGTACGACCAGCACTTAAGGAATACCATACTGTGATATGGCCGTCTCGAATAATGGGCGCTTACTGTGTTACGTTGAAATATCATTATCTTTACCGCGAAACCAATAAACGAGTATCGTTGTGAAGATTGGACATTTTCTAGATAACATTTCAAGTTTGATATAAACAATACCTTCAATATTTGCAATAGTCTTTAAAGGAAACAAGCTTAACGATTTTAACTATTAATTTATTAGTGTGCTTGATTAACATGGTTGTTACAAACATATTTAAAATAAACAATCATCAGTCCACTGGCAGGGCATACAAAAGAACCTCTACTTCTCGATAACTGGTTGATAATTTTGCACTATTAGGTTTGGAACTGAAAAAAATAAAACTAACACCACTTAAAGAAATATATCGTACACATGTCGCATGTAATATAAATCTAACAATATTGGTCAAACACTTGTATGTTCATAATTAAAAAAACACACACAAGTAAAGCATCATATTTTTGACTAGTATGAGTAAAAAGGGCACTAATATAGAAACCACTCTTTAATCATTTTCAAAGACAGCTATGTACATCTCGGGCCTCTTGTTATTTTATATATATCTTTGATAAGATCTATGAACAGAAGTACTTTGAATACTTATTCAATCCAAAAATACTTGAAAGAAAAAGAACTTCTGTTAATAGATCATATCAAAGCTATATAATAGCATAACAAGATGCATGAGAGGACATGTAACGCTTCACTGAATGCGGTAAGGAGTGTCAGAGTGAAAATGAATGGGAACGGACAAACCGCCATGACATATGCTTGCCGGCCTTCGGCCAGTGGAGCTAAAAAAATACCAATTCCTTTCACTGCTTTCTTGTCGGGACGGTGTTTGATTCTCGGAGTCGAGTAGTCGGGGGCCAGTTCGGCGTACCGCGACGGGTGGATGTAACTTGCGCGAGCTACCGTGTTCTCGGAGTACCGGATGTTGGGAAGGGTGCCTTTGTTCTTGTCGTAATCGTTCTGGTTCTTGTGTCGGCACGAGAAGTTCACCTGGTCTAAATAAAGCAGATTTATTCAATTTAGGACAAAATAAACGAGGCGTGTCGTGGGAAACCCGGGCTTAATGGATGTGCGTAAAGTGTCGTTCCGGATTAGCCTGTGCGGACTGCGATAATAATGTGATTTGCCTTTTGTAATTGCCGGATCGCTATTAATTTTTCAACAACGTCTTCTCAGTACAGTCCCAGACAGCATTGATCGGTCAAACTGATACATGATATTGTAGGTGTCTGGCCATTTAAACAAACACGGGTTTTGTGTAAGTAGGTACGTACGTAAGTACGTAAGTAAGTCAGTCAGTCAGTAAGTTTTTACTGTATACTATGATTAAAATAAATCTCGGGTTTTTATTCTATATAGGGTTGATACCAACTTATATCCGACTGTTTGTGGTTTCAAAACGGATATCCAATTAACAGAAAGATACGTTACACATTATATCATTTGTATCTAAACAAGAAATGGTTATTTTGAAGCCATCAGTAAAAATACCAAATCTGCTGTTGAACATGGTCGTTACTAAAGTCGTTACAAGTATTTAAATATGTACACTCAAAGCGATGGGATATAGCAATGCTAGTAATTGCATGATGTATATACATATAGGCGTGTCGTGGGAAAACCGGTTTCAAAGAAGTGACTTCGTAACATAAATCCATTGTAGGCGGAAAGTGTCATCCCGGATTAGCCTGTGCGGAATGCACAAGCTACCCGTGGACGACACTTCACGCACATTCACTCTGCCCGATTATCCCACAACACGCCTGATAAGTATTAGCGGGCGGAACGACCGTTCAACACACGTGTTTACGAACGCAAAGATAGCATCATTCTGTACTATGAGTTTGTACTCACGAAGATGCTGCATCATCTCCGGGTTGTTCTGGAACTGTCTATTCGGGTCCGGGTGCCAAATGAGGTACGTCTAAAAGCAAACTTGTACTTAAGTTATTATATTATGATATAAAAACAATGAAAAGAACACTTATATATATGTTCTGGTACCAGTATTCAGTTTATTTAAAGTATATATGATGCGTGTCGTGGGAAAACCGGGCTTAATGCTTAATGCATGTGCATAAATGTTCGTCACGGCACTTTCCGCTTTTGTGGTATTTGCTGCTTCAAGAAATTCTCTTCTAAACATAAATCCACTGTAGGCGCAAAGTGTCGTTCCGGATTAGCCTTTTGGGACTGCACTTTACAAACATGCATTCCGTACGATTTTCCCACGACGCCTAAATATTTTTACCGAGTTGCTGGGAATGTGTTGGCGCGTCAGCCCAACCGGATGTGGATTCCCACAGCGCGTCGGCGAGAGCATGCGCAGTTGAGGTCTGTCTCGCACATCCCTAAAGTCTCTGAAATCCAGAAGAGTTGTCGTCCGTGGGTGGTGAAACTTCCTCGTGAACACGTTCGTCATGATTCGTTTCTAGACTTGTAACCCTTCAGTCAAATCTTTCTGCTAAAAACTTCCCTTTCCTTACCGCGGCTTCCGTGCTAGGGATTAAATATTACTTGATGTGTATCCTTAGGCAATGCTAAAAATCAAACAACAGAAAAATCGACAAAATCGGTGCTATAGTGTTGTTATGTTACACTATGTACCCGGTCACTATGTAAGTGAGGTGACGTCATAATCGGTTACACGACGTTCGTAACGTTATGCATTCGGCAAAAGCAGGAGACGCACACAAATGATTGATTGCTACCTACACCTAGCGCCTGGAAGCTACGTATCCAGTTCATCGTATTACAACTACATTTGTGGTAACGACCAATCAGACTAAAAATTGCTATCCGTATTATTCTAATTAAATCCTTGTATACAAGAACTACGAAAATCGGGAAATTGTTATTCAACACAAAGGGGCTATACTCTTATGAGAAAATAAATTTTAAACTTGAATACACAATTGGATTCCGAACCCGAAATAACCTTAAGGCGTAAAAAAATATGTTTGTTTTAGGTAACCCGACCTACCCTAAAAAAATGCCCCGACCCTAGAACATTTTATTGGGTTTGTCAGATTGATTTTTGTTTTATTTACCTTTTTCAATAATTAAATGTGTTTTTGATAAATAAGTGTTTTGTTTTGATAGTATCCACTTATAAACAATGTTTAAGGATATAACTGATATGTTTTGAATATTTGTTCAGTTTTAGAATCTTCAAGTCGACCATTAACCAAAAAAAAAAAAAAAAAAAAAAATGTTACCTGAAACAAACATTTTTTTTTACGCCTAAATATAAAGCTCTTTTTGTAAAAAAAAATCATTTGCCACCGAACTTCTGATTGAATATATATCTTATGCTTTTTGAAAATGAAATCGACGCATCAACCGAACTACGCTGAGATAACACGTTTTTTTCTTTTGGCGTAGCTGTTTAACCCAACTTTTGACCTATCTCTTAAACAAATCAAATGTTGTAAAAATTTCCCGCCAGTAGTCCTGAATGAATAAATCCTAACATTGCAACGGCTAGTATAAAAGAAAACCCCACCACGGCCTGTAAAAAAAGGCTCTTATTATTTTTGGAGGTGAATGGAAAAATTAGCCAATATTGAAAAATCCAGGCATACTTCTTTACTTTTTTTTTTTTACCTTTCTGGCAGATTTCCAGTTCTGAGCTCCACCGAGCAAGTTGCATTGGCTCAATTTTCATGTTCAATTTACAAGCTAGTGTCTACAGGCCGTGTAATATGACCTTGGGAAAATCCCCCGTTAACATCGCATATTCAATAGGCAACATTCCACAGAATACACACGATGACTAACCTGCGCCTATTAATAGACTAGCATACACGTCAACAACACTGAGTCGTTCCACAGGTACTTGTAACAACGACTTTTTAATGTTCCATACGTGTATACACTATAATAAGAGATATTATAGTATATACACGTATGGAACATTAAACAATCATTGTTACAAGTACCTGTGAGTCGTTCTAACAAGCATCCAGAGAATCATAGACAATAAGATTAATAATGAATGGAGAACGTTACTTGTATTTATAAACTTACCATGCATGTTAATTTGAATAAACGTTGGTAGATCTATTTATTAAGAATTATTTAGAATTGCATTTTCTCTTACCTTCTCATGTAGAGGCTAATCAATGTATAAATAGATTTTGCATCTTCCTATAATTAGACACTTGGTCGTAATTTAATTTGATTTAAATGGTATTTTTACTTTACGTGCGTTTTATGAATGCATTATAAACTATAACAGTTGTACACAAAAACGCTGGAGACATATTTCCCAAAGGAATATAAATCTAATCCGCCACTATTTAATATAACTTTACGTTTTTGTTATCACAAAATGAAGTCAAATCATTATTTTTAAATGCGATGAATGTTCCCTGATGTGTGTTTTTATTTGGCACACATAGAATGAATGCTTATTCCGTTGCAATTTTTGAAAAAAACTGATATTCATTCTCATTATTATTTTCTAGTAAATTTTGATTTCCCTGACAAATACTATATAAATTATTTACATTAAAATAAGATTCACTGATTAAAAATATGAGGCTGTAAGATTGGTTAATTGTACGGACATTACATAAAGAAGATATCTTAAACATATGGACTTTTCATAGTTTCACTGTGCCGTATGATGCTCTGCATCATTGTTTTTCTTGTGAAATACTGATGTGTCTACCAAATATATTCTCATGTTGAGGCTATTCAATCTACAAATATACGTTGCTTTTATATAGACTGAATAAATGCATTGTATACTTAAATACTTTAATAAAAACGCTTCAAATATAGATCTACCCGGTATATATTTCTTTTTATTTTATGCTAAGTAGTGAAATATAGGAAAATATCATTGAGATATATCCCTATATCACTCACTGTGCTGGACTACTTTATTTAATGTAAAAAAAAATACTCAACAGCATAAAATAAAAAGAAAATTTGTTTGTTTTCGGTGTGATAAACGTTATATCATCACTGGGAAGGGAGACAAGTTACATATTTTCGCAAGCGCTCGTTAAAATATTAATCGTCTCCCTTTCAAGGGATGATATAACGCGTTATCACACCGAAAACAAACAAATATCCTCTATATATATCTATATTTCTAATTTTTACGTTGTATAGAAAGACATACTGACGTTGATGCGCAGATGAGTCTTACTTTTGGGTTACTCAAGTAGCACTGATCTAAAACACAGGACGGTTCATCAGTTCATTGCTTTGACCTGAAATAATGCTATTCTTGTTATTTATTTCAAATATAGAAACACTGCATACTACTGTTTCAAGAGCTAGCCACATGAAAATATGAGTTCGCTATTTGATAAAGAAAATTTACTTATTTATTTTATTTTAAATAATAATAAAAAAAAATACTAAATGCGTGTAAAATTACGATCTATGAAGAAATGAGACTATTTGTTTATAAACCAAATCACCATATGCATCAGTTTTTTTTTAAATATTCATGTAGAACATTAAATTTGCACTCTTTACAAACATTTACAACATACGCCGAATATATTTTTTAAATATATTTCTTGTTTGTATATAAAACATCGCTGTTAAAGAGCCGTTTTAAAGTTGTCTACAGTGATATCTGAACTATTTTTTTTTTATATTCTACACGTTCCGATTTTGAATGATGCCATAGATCTACAACGTGGAATCTTTTACAACGTAAACTTAGTTATGTGTAACCTTTTTGACAGTTGGCGGGAAAAATTTGGTCGTATCCAGAATATGGAACATGGCAAAGAAAGAAACTGGCTTACAGGTTTTACTTTTATCAGTACATATAAAAGTTGTTGTAAATTTTATTTTAAATAGTTTAATTTGTTTGTAGATTTACGTGTTTTAGTAGTGACAGTGTTAAGTGGCGAATGGTTTCATTCGTCACCAAGAGTTGTCGTACCGATTTTATTTGGATTTTTCGCCGTATTTACCGATTTCATTAGTATCTCTATGAAACATGTTATAAGATTTGCAGAACTATAAATAGTTGTTTCTTGATACACGTGAGATATTTTGCTTTTTTTAAATCAGAAAATCTTAAATTATTTTCCAGTTCCTGGCAAGACTCGGGACCAGACCAGGCGTGTCTGGAATTTTGCCTGATGTGTTTGGTTCAGGCCCACAGTGCAAAGATGTCATTGAAATATACGGGGACGAGGGCACTGGTAATCAATGTTCTCACTTACCTTCGTAATATGCAAACAATGCCAGTAACAAAATCTTGATTGCGCTTTTTGTATCCAGCATTGACTTCATTTTTAGTGCAACAAACATGCCAAATATGAGATCATGTTACACATTTAAGTGTCAGGGTACGAATTGGTCATCCCAGTAAGGAGAGCACATGCCCTGTAAGCCTAAACAGGACCTTAGAGGTCCTATTGCACAGTGTTCTTTTTTAGGGCCAATTTGGGGCCGAAATTCGGCCCCATTCCCCTGCTCAAAAAGTATAAATTTTCCCCCTATATTTACCATCAAATTCCCCTTTGAATGAAAGCTTTATTTAGAAATTTTCTTTTTACCAAAATCGGCAAAAAATTGACTAAGATAGAGGACTTTTCGTAAACAATCCCAGCAATTTTTTGTTAAACCAAGTTAATGTAAGTTCTAATTTGTAGCAAAAATATTCATTCATGTTTTATAACAATGAATAATATTAACAGGTAATAATGCTTTTCTAAAAAAAATCCCCTTTTGCCATAAAATTCCCTATCTGAAGGCCCTGCCCCAAAGGTGAAAAAAAACACTGCTGTCATTCACCTTAGTAATAATTAACACACATGTTTTGTTCTGTTTTAGGAAAGTCAGAATTCCTCAGTAACTTGATAGTTCGGTGCATCCTACCCGACAGCTGGAACTCTGTGGACCTGGGTTGTCACGGTGCGGGCGTGATATTCATAGACACAGAGTACAAGTTCTCTATACTGCGGCTTGTAAGTTTGATGGATAAACATGTGCTTCAGAGATTGTCTAATTCTGGCAATGGGGCTACAATAGACACTAGTGAGATCGAAGCATTTATTGAGGGTTGCTTGGAAAGGTTGCATGTTGTCAGGTGTTCTTCAAGCGAGGAGCTTGTGATCAGTCTGCACTCGTTGGAAAGTCTGATATGCAACGACCCAAACATCTCTGTAGTGATGATTGACAGTGTCTCAGCGTTCTATTGGTTGGATCGTTCTCTCGGGGGCGACAGCGTCCCTGCGCAAGAAGCCAATCAGAAACTGGCAGTGGAAGCGTTAACTAAACTTGTGAAAACTTACAATCTTGTTTTATTTGCAACAAAGGCGGCCGTTTATAAGAAGAAGTCTCAAGACTCTGTCATTTACGAGCGTGAGACGGGGACAACAGATGCCAGTAACACCAGCAGTGGGAGGAGCTGTCTGTCTGAAGATTTAGACGAGTTCCACGCAGAGTTCATGTGTAAGCCCTGGCAGAGGTTTGTCAGCCACAGGCTGGTGTTAGTCAAGGACACGGCATCTACTGCGTGGAACCAAACCTTCGTTATTGGGGGAGATTGCATAAAAGGGAACAAGAGATTTACAGTGACTCAGACTGGATTTAAACTTTCTCCATAAATTAACCATAATGTTTTAAATGTGAAGTTCATGTTGTTTCTTGTTAGGATCAGTATTGGGGATTAAAATATAACTGCTCCTTACAATATATATCTTATTTTATTATACCTCACCCTTTTGTTTGCCTTCTTTGTTCATATAAAAACGAAGCAGTCAATAATTTTAAATATCACACTGCAATATCACCCGCTATGACTTCGTAGCAATAGACAGGTAGACGGAGTTAAAAGGCGCTTATGAAACGGTGAGTAAATTACTCTGTGTTACAAAAGCGCATTATTTATCGAGAAGCCGTTTCGGTATAATAAAATAAATATTGCTTTCTTCGAGGGCGAAAGTGCATTTTGTCAACCCTAGAAAAATTCACCTTGGGCACTAGTATTTCTTCGGGTTGACAGAATACACTATCACCCTCAAAGAATGCAATATTTATATAATCATTGCCGAATGTGCCAGTAAATACACTTGCTTATTATTGACTTTGCTTATTATTGCTTTTTACCAGTAAGTTCCATTACAAGACCAATTTTTGCTGCACAACGGTACATTGTTTCTTTGAATGTTCATATTGTAAATTTTAAAAATTAAAGGCACTGGAAAGTGAAGTATGACCATCATGGATGAAATAATACATGAATTGTACTTTAGTAGAGGTCAATTTCAGTACTGAATTCACCCGATTGTTTACATTTTTAAATTAAATTAAATACTGGTAATCAGCTGAAGTTTTCCATTGTTTATGGAGATTAATGTGCTATTTACAGAACGAGCAACAGTGATTTATTATGGAAAATAACGTGTTGCCAGCGCTCCAGCTGGATTTAAATGAAGGGGCAACACCTGGTCCGCTTTGCCCCACCCCCTGCTGCCCTCGACCCCTCCTGCCGACTTATTTTGGCTATGCCTCATTTACAACCATATACTAGTTCATCGGACCGTCATGTCAATATAAATGTTATGTGAAATAGAACAAAAAAGATACACGCTGCGTCCATTTAATCCCGAGTAAACACTGACTGACAAAACCCATGCCACAATAACCTAAATAATGAAGTTTGACTCGTATTAAACAGAACGCAAATGTATTATATTTTTATTTGCCACCTTGTTTCCTAATCTGTTGATTCAAATATTTTTATTTGCATAATACGGTCAGCAGTGAAAGGAAAAATAAATTGCAGAAAAGATCGTTACAAGACTAGTTTATTTTCAGTCAACAGCATTCAATAGACAAACATAACAAGTCCAACAAACAAGTAAATGTAACAACAATATTGAATAATTATGTACACAAGTACACATAATTCACAGCAGAATTACTGAAATGCATTTTACAATTTAATTATTTGTTAATTACCTGTATTTTTTTAACTTTGGTGATTCTTGTGAAAAAAATTAACCAGAAATTAAATTGAGCAGTTAAACTTCAAACTATTATTGTGTTTGTTAGTTTTAAGCAACATGTCTTTTAAGTTGTCGATATACTTGATTGAAAGATTTTAAATCTTAATTGCTCCAACTATTTGTGTCGGATCAAAGAAAAAAATAAAATGGTGCTTTAACTCACAACCGCTGGTTTAGTGTGCATTGTTTGAAAAAAAAAATATATATATTTTTTACAGGAATGAGGTACATGTAATTCCCAGTTACTTAATACAGTAGAAAGATCTTACCAAAGTCAATAATCCCACATAAATATTTTCAGTGAAAGCATCAATTTCCAAACATTCAGTCAGGATTTAAAATGGTCAGGATTTAACATTATTAATGAACTATTACTGGTCAACCATCATCAATATATCACATAAGTCATCACAAAACAATATTACCACTATTTAATATCACGTGCACAATATCGAGACAACTGTCAAAAACATATGTGCTGGTTTCGAGGAAAACAACAATATAATTATACATATGAGGCGTGTCGTGGGCAAACCTGGCTTAATGCATGTGAGTAAAGTGTCTTCCCCAATCAGCCTTAGCAGTCCACACAGGCTAATCCGGGACGGCTGGTTTCGAGGAAAACAACAATATAATTATACATATGAGGCGTGTCGTGGGCAAACCTGGCTTAATGCATGTGAGTAAAGTGTCTTCCCCAATCAGCCTTAGCAGTCCACACAGGCTAATCCGGGACGGCACTTTCCGCTTTAATGGTATTTTCTGGTTTCAAGGAAGTCTCTTCTAAACATAAATCCACTGTAGGCGGAAAGTGCCGTCCCGGATTAGCCTGTGCAGACTGCAAAGGCTAATGCGGGACAACACTTTACGCACATGCATTAAGCCCGGTTTTTCCACGACCAGCCTCATATGTTTAAAACAGACAATTGCACTTGGACTAGTTTCAAAGGGACCAAACTTTGTTATACTACCATATACACTAGATATATACATAAATACTAAAATATACTATAAACAAGTTGATTACATGTATATAACACAATAATGGGAAAACACATCGGTGATGCATGTTTTGTCAGAAACACTATAAAAATATGACTGTTCGTACAAGATCCTGACATAATTGGTTTATCAATGGTCAATTTAGCAATTTAGTTTACAAAAATATTTTATTCCCAAATTCATTCTTATCTACATTCATACCATAATAAGTAAGTCATATGTTTTAAATAGACAACTTATAGTGAAAGTACAGCCAACTTATTGAAAGTGCACTGCAGCTTGAAATCTTGTAAATAACTGTGACATAATTTTACAGTTGGAAGGCTCGTTTCAGTTTCATAGAATGATTTTGATCAGCAACACTACTAGACTAACATAATGGGAAGACATAAGATTTTGATGATCATACTGTTGTAAAGTAGCTCCATAGCATACGAGTCTGAAGCATATATGAGGCGTGTCGTCGGAAAACCGGGCTTAATGCAAGTGCGTAAAGTGTCGTCCTGGATTAGCTTGTGCAGTCAGCACGGGCTAATCCAGGACGGCACTTTCTGCGTTTATGGTATTTTCTGTTTCAAGGAAGTCTCTTCTAAACATAAATTTACTGTAGGCAGAAAGTGCCATCTCAGATTAGCCCATGCGGACTGCACAGGCTGAATCGGGATGACACTTTACGCACATGCTTTAAGCCCGGTTTTACCACAACATGCCTCATATTTAAGTAGAAACTAGTTCAGGTATATGCTTAAAGGGAAGTAAGAGCACATTATTGCTTCCATGCATCTTGCAAGAGTTACGTTCCTTAAATTGTTAAATTATGAAAAATTAAATTACTACATAATGTGGTAGTCCTAAAAGTGTGGACATTTTGCAAATTGGCATCATCATGCCAGAAGTCCTAATAGTTAGCTTGGATAATTCACTGCACTTTAAAGGCCTAGTTTAATCCTTCATTTATGATTATTTGACCCCCCCCCCAAATATGTGGTATTGTACTCCTGTGTATTGGCCCCCTGCTGTGGTCACAGTGTGGTGACCCCAATCAGCTGAGATCAGTACACTTCTGCAGTGGAAGAGATACATTGATACATTGCACTCAGCCATTTCTCAGTCAGCTGAGAGAAAAGATTGCAGATAATGATACCAGATTTTATGGTGGATCAATACGCAGGGTTGAATACCCCATGGAGAGGCCAGACACTCCTCAAATAGGCCGTTTAAAAGTGCTAAGATAAATCAACAGTTGAGGCCTTTTGTGGGAAACCCAGGCTTAATGCATGTGCGTAAAAAAAGTGTCATCCCGGAATAACCTGTGCAGTCCGCACAGGCTAATCCGGCACGAAACTTTCAGCCTTAAGTGGATTTGTGATTAGAAGAGACTTCCTTGAAACAGAAAATACCATAAAAGCGAAAGTGTCGTCCCAGATAAGCCATTCCGATTTTCCCCACGACACGCCTCATTTATACACGGTACATGAAACTCTGCAAACGTCCAACAACACGGCTCTAGCACTGGGACAATGTAAGTGGCTGGGTCCCAGTGTGTGGGGATGCTACATGGAACCTGGATTGAAACATCACCAGTCGACACTACAAAACCTTAGAATGGGCTATAAGAAGCAGTGCTGCATAATGTATAGCAGACTCTCATACATTCGACAAAATGATGTTCAAATAGGTCAGTCCTTAGTTATTTCAGTTTCGATATATAATACTCCATAGAGGTTTCCCTACAGTAATAATGCAATTTGACACATGGTAAAAAGAATAGTTAACACAACAATGCTTTAGACTTAAATTATTGTCAGACATTTACAATTTTGTCAGACAGAATAAGACAGGTTTCGTATCGTCTGCCAGCTGCACACACTCGGCGCTTCACTTCCTGTTGGGCACATCACCGTTGCCACTCCCGCTGGCCAGGCTGTTGTGGGAGGAGTTACTGGACATGCGTCGCCTCATGTAGGTCGGTAAGATGGCCGTCTTTGTCCTCGGACACAACTCCAGGATTGGCTCATTGGTCCACAGTTGCTGAAGAGAATGCAAATTTATCTGCTTAATTCAGGGATCACTCTGCCATTCACCAAGTTAGCCAATGGCTACACATTTTTGCATTTGGCTAAAAAAGGTTCTACATGGTTACAGATGTTTCATCATAAATACCGCAAAATGATAAGAATTTCAATGTAGTATGATATTTGTCTAAAGAAAATTATACCGGTAAGCCTTGAAATGTGATACTTCCTCCTTTTATCTGATTTCCTCTTTTTGAATGCCAGACTTTAGAAACAAAGTATGCCGTAATTTGCTAGGTGTATATTTTTGTATTTTTGTTTAATAAACAAAGGGCAATAACTCGGGTGTTTGAAACACGATCTGGCCCATTTTTTGGTGTCTGCTGAGATCTGATGGTCATACACAAA
Source organism: Congeria kusceri (assembly GCA_027627225.1). Lineage (NCBI taxonomy): Eukaryota > Metazoa > Mollusca > Bivalvia > Myida > Dreissenidae > Congeria > Congeria kusceri. Next base: position 5,392,263 of record CM051037.1, on the reverse strand, counting down.
CTGTGAAAGTTTGGTTAAGATTGGATGGAAAATAAAGTCTAAACATTGGAAAAGGGCATTTTTGCACTTTTTTTGCATGAAAAAGGGGCAATAACTCTGGTGTTACTGGTTTGACCTGACCCAATAACAATCCCATCAGAGATTTTATGGCCATACACAAACTGTGCAAGTTAGGTCAAGATTGAATAAAAAATGTAGTCTTTATCGCGACAACGGTCCATATTGTTGACAGCATACGGACGATGGACGACGCCGGAGAGGTCCCCTATACCAATAGCTCACCGAGCACTTCGTGCACAGGTGAGCTAACAAGCGTGTACAAGGTTTGTTATGTGAAAAACATCAAAGGCCCATAACTCTGCCAAAGAACCGACGACGATGACATGCCAAAGGTATGCACAACTAGACTTGATACTGATCAATCCTGTGAAGTTTCATCAAAATCTGAGTTTCAACATGATCAAGGGTGGTTCTTGCCGGGCCTACTGGAAGAGGCAGAACACCCTCAGTCTACGCCGAAAGCATTAAAAATACTTTTTCCATGTTTTTTTTTCTTCACATTTTAATGGTACTGATCAATCCTCTGAAGTTTCATCAAAATCTGACCAGGGGTTACAGAGAACAAACGCATACAAAACACTTTTCACCAGTCCAGACACACATCCATCCATCCAGACAGACATCCATGGAGACATACAACTTTCCAGCACAAAATCAGTATGTTCCCTACCCACAACATATTTCCATCCCTAACATATTTTGGAAATCACACACCTGGTTAGATGACTGTTTCAACTACGGGATAGCAATTTAAAAGGAGATGGAATAAATTTCTCCTCAAAAGTGTTTTTGAAATCACACACATGTATATTGAGGAATAATATTCATTTTAATAACTGAACTAACAAAAATAACTAAGTATTTCAAAGTTATTTTATTATACTGTCACATAAATAATATTTTAGTTTCAAAATCTTTTTTAATGACTTAGTTGTGTCAAAATAATCATTTTCCTGTGTTAGTGACTGCCTAAGATCACTCTGAAACTTCCAGGACAAATATTCATTTTGTGTATCTCAAATAATTAATTTACCTCATTTTCATGTTTCTTCCATTTCAAGACAGCTTCATCGTCCCCAAATGAACCAGAAAAACTGAGGATCAAAGGTTCGTTGTTGCAACTGAAACATTTACAAACACTGTCTACTTAAAACTGCAATATACAAGAATATTTTATAGACTTTCAAATACAAGGATATTTGGATAAACAATAGAACATTACACGATGTTTACATTAAATGTGCAAAAAACTTAACTCAATGTGTGACTGACATACCTGGTTGCCAGGAGATAACTGAATGGTTTAGACCTGACACTGCTGGTTGCTAGGATACATTTGACTAGTTAAGACCTAACATACCTGGTTGCCAGCAGACACTTGACTGGTTTAGACCTGACATACTTGGTTGCTAGGAGACACTAGAATGGTTTAGACCTGACATACTTGCTTGCTACGAGACACTATAATGGTTTAGTCCTGACATACCTGGTTGCTAGGGGACAATTGAATGGTTTCGACCTGACATACCTGGTTGCTAGGAGCCACTTGACTGGTTTCAACATGACATACCTGGTTGCAAGGAACCACTTGACTGGTTTAGATCAGACATACCTGGTTGTTAGGAGACACTAGACTGGTACAGACCTGACATACCTGGTTGCTAGTAGATACTTGACTGGTTTTGACCTGACATACTTGGTTGGCAGGAGACACTCGACTGGTTTTGACCTGACATACCTGGTTGCTATGAGACACTTGACTGGTTCCGACCTGACACACCTGGTTGCTAGGAGACACTTGACTGGTTTAGACATGAAATACCTGGTTTCTAGGAGACACTTGATTGGTTTTCACCTGACATACCTGGTTGCTAGGAGACACTTGACTGGTTTTGACCTGACATACCTGCTTTCTAGGAGACACTTGACTGGTTTTGATCCGAGATACCTGGTTGCTATGAGCCACTTGACTGATTTAGACCTGATATACCTGGTTGCTAGGAGACGCTTGACTGGTTTCGACCTGACATACTTGGTTGGCAGGAGACACTTGACTGGTTCTGACCTGAAATACCTGGTTCTAAGAGACACTTGACTGATTTAGGCCTGAAATACCTGGTTGCTAGGAGACATTTGACTGGTTTTGACCTGACATACCTGCTTTCTAGGAGACACTTGACTGGTTTTGATCCGAGATACCTGGTTGCTATGAGCCACTTGACTGATTTAGACCTGATATACCTGGTTGCTAGGAGACGCTTGACTGGTTTCGACCTTACATACTTGGTTGGCAGGAGACACTTGACTGGTTCTGACCTGAAATACCTGGTTCTAAGAGACACTTGACTGGTTTAGGCCTGAAATACCTGGTTGCTAGGAGACATTTGACTGGTTTTAACCTTACATACCTGGTTGCTAGGAGACACTTGACTGGTTTTGACCTGACATACCTGGTTCTAGGAGACACTTGACTGGTTTTGATCTGAGATACCTGGTTACTAGGAGCCACTTGACTGATTTAGACCTATATACCTGGTTGCTAGGAGACACTTGACTGGTTTGTCGGAGATCTTCATTTTGGCCTCAAGATTCAGGTCCACATTGTACAGTAGGTCATTGTCACTCCCTGGAACACAAACACTGGCTGCTATTGAATATGACTCATCTAAATAGTGTCTTTCGCATGAAACGTTAAACAGAGGTGCAGTGTACTATGTGCATTACACTGGGCACTAAAATACCAAGGGTCGCCTTTGTAACGGGGCATCTCCCGTGTCTTGCATTATCCCCCATAACCCAACTAACAAGTCTTCTGGGTATGATGGGAGAGAATTCTGGTGCACTTGAAAAAAAAATTAACCAAACAGGCACTCATTAAATAAGTGAAGTTTATTTACATGGTATGAAGCATTAGACAATCCATTTGAGAAATTGTTAGGCGTCTACCCAAGTTCGCTCAGACCTATTTATTTGAGATAGATTATGAAAAATCCAGAAGCTTTTGGAGACACTTTTGAGTCTCTTACCTGGCCCCATGTTCACAAAACAAGTTGAGCCTGATTTTCAGGTTCAAGATGAACTTGAGCCTGATATTTCAGGATCAGACTCAAAAATGGCGTTCATTAAATATCTGGATCAATTTTAATAATTGGACAAATATATATATTTTGCATAATAATGTATTTCTCTATGCATAGATTTTCTATCTGAGATGAATATTTTAATCAAATCTTAACAAAAATGTGTGTGATTTTATCAAGAAGAAAAGGTATTTCGAAAATAAAATAGTTTTGAAATTCCGCTCATTTGAGCTAGATCTTGATCCTAGAGTTAATCCTTTGTGAACGTGGGGCCTGGAGAGAACAAGTACTAGGTTCTTTTCGAGAAATATTATTTCTATTCTCAATGAGTATTGCAACAGGGGTTTCAATGCTTATACCTCCAGATGATATGCTGAGAGAGTGATTTTGACCTATTGGGATTCGCCTGTATTGATATTCATACATACATGTATGGATGCATCACTGGGACTATTTTCTTTGACATTTTTATTTTCAAAATAATGACACACAAACAAATAATCAAATTTTACCATAAATACAAAGTGGAAAAAGGGTTATACCTAAATTTCTACAACATTATCAAGGGGGTCTTTCACTAATGGTAATTACTATTAAATTAGTAACAAGGGTGAGGAACACATATTTGACTCAGTCATACACTTAACTAACATAAAATGCAATGATTGCGCATAGTTTCACATCATCATTTACCAATATTCCTACCTATGGATGCGTCACTGGGGCTGTGACTCACACGACCCCTATTCCGGGAATGCTGGTGCGGGTAAAGCAACTTCCTGTCCAGGTCAGGCTGGGACGGGGTCGATATGTTCTCGTAACTCGACCACTTAGAGCTCGGCTTGCTGCTCATGCTTGGAGTCCGTAGGAAGTCTGCAAACCGCTTTTCTATGGAGCTGGAAAATCAGGGAATAGAACACTGGATTAGATATTGGTCAACACAAGGCTTGCATTAAGGGAAATCTAAGAGTAATTTACTCCCAGTTTTGGTCACAATACTTCCAAAATGGCAACCATTCATAATTGAAGTCCTGTATGAGGATTAAAGTCAGAAAAAATACCTAAATTAACTTATTTACCTAAATGTTTGCCTCTTTGAATGAATTAATTGGCATATTGTCACCTTATTAACAGAAATGAGCTTAAACAAAGCTTGAATTTTGTACTTCATTTTATGTCCTAACTGCTCAGGACATCCAATATCCAACACTTCGAAGTCAGGACTTTCAAAAATTTCACCTGAGTGCGAACCCTTGTTAACAACAAAACTTTACCTGGGTGGGCACTGCCCTTCTCAAATAAGCGTATTAAATGCTGCGGTATTTGCACCTTTTTTTTCTGCATTAAATACCCATTAAGTACACTAAGTGTATAGTTTCTGTACAAGTTTATTAATGCACAAGAAAATACACTTAAAATACACCTTGAGTACACTTTAGTGTATTTTTTAAAGAAAAAGTGTATTTTTCAAGGCGAAAAAATACACTTTAAATGCACTTAAGTGTGTGAATGCAGGAAAAATGCAGAAAATATACACGTTATTTCTGTAATAAGTGTAATTTTTGCATTTTCGGGAATATTAAATGCGTAACAAATGCAGAAAAAATACGGTGCCAATACTGCAGCGTTGAATACGCATTAAATGCATATTTAATACACTTTTTCAAGAAAAGTGAGTGAAAGTCTGCTTACTTCTGTGGAGCTGTAATATGAGGCAAGAATTTTCCGCCGAACCGATTTTTTCCAAAAAGCAAAAAAATATTTTTTTTTGTAGAATGTAACCGATATCATACCAAGAGCTGTCAGAGGACAGCACGCTCGACTATGTGAAGTATTTCAGTTGGTACACATTTTGGATAGTGAAAGGGGCATAAATTTGTTAAAATACAATATTTTTAGAAGTGAAGTGAAGTGAAGCCCTTTATAGTTTATAAATTTTTGGAACAAAAACTTTAACCACAAAGTCTATGTAAAAAGTGAGCTAACTCAAAATGCAAAACAGAGCTATGGGTAATGTTGCCCCTGATACTAGAGTTGATGACAAAGGTTAGTTCCAAGTTTCAAGAGAATAACTTATGTAGTTTTGAAGTAACAAAACTTTTGAATATAAACTTTAACCAGAAAATCTATGTGAAAAAGGGGCATAACTCTGTCAAATACAAAACAGAGTTATGGGGAATGTTGCCCTTGATACTGGAGTTGATGACAAAGGTTAGTTCCAAGTGAATAACTTATGTAGTTTTGAAGTTACAAAACTTTTGAATATAAACTTTAACCAGAAAATCTAAGTGAAAAAAGCGCATAACTCTGTCAAAATACAAAACAGAGTTATGGGGAATGTTGCCCCTGACACAAGAGTTGATGACAAAGGTAAATTCCAAGTTTGAAGTGAATAACTTTTGTAGTTTTTAAGTTACAAGACTTTTGAATAAAAACTTTAACCAAATTCAGACGTGGACGCCGATGCCGGGGGTAGTAGGAAAGCTCACTTATTCTTTGAATAGTCGAGCTAAAAATGACATTGTGAAACAGTTTCAACCTGTTACACTGATTTAAAAAAATATATTAATGTCATGGTTATCATGTAGTGATTAAGTTAATGTTGTGTAATATGATTTTTGTAAGTAATAATGCATTAAGATTTTAATATCAATGCCCATTTCCATTTGTGAAATTCTAGTCATTAATTTACTCAATTCTGTGGTTTTTTGTTGTTGTTGTTTTTGTCCCTCCTCCAACTGGACACTTCCATAATGTCCGAGAACCAAGAAATACATGGCAGTTGAAAGGACAGCTATATCCCCCGCCGTGATCCTTCATTAGATTTTAAAGGTGACTTTGAAGTATCACACTGACCTTAATCTGGCACAGTTGGACCAGATGTGAAAGTACAGTTTCAGAAATTTAGATATGGAGCTGATGTGAAAATGGAGGCTCAAACATTTGACCTTTAAGTGTGACCTTGACCTTGAGGGCAAAACTGCTCCATGCCTTCTTCACATTGCCTCAATGTGATAAACATTTGAGCCAAGTTTTATGAAAATCCTTCAAAGGGCATAGGAGATATGGAGCAGACACAAAAATGGAGGCTCAAACATATTACCTTCAGGTGTGACCTTAACCTTACGGTGGCGTGACTGCCTCATGCCCTCTGCACATTCCTCAATGTGATAAACATTTGAGGCAAGTTTCATGAAAATCCTTTAAAGGGCACAGGAGATCTAGTACGGACATGAAAATACAGGCTCAAACATTCAACCTTCAAGTGTGACCTTGACCTTGAGTTGGCGAGACTGGCTTATGCCTTCTGCACATGGTCTCAATGAGCAAAACATATGAGCCAAGTTTCATGAAAATCCTTCAAAGGGTATAGGGGATATGGAGCGGACACGAAAATGGAGGCTCAAACATTTCACCTTCAAGTGTGACCTTGACCTTGAGCTGGCATGAAAGGCCCATGCCTTCTGCACATCGTCTCAATGACCTAAACATTTGAGCTAAGTTTCATGAAAATCCTTCAAAAAGGATAGGAGATATGGAACGGACACGAAATGGAGGTTTGAATATTGGACCTTCAAGTGTGACCTTGACCTTGAGCCGGCGTGACTTACACATGCCTTCTGCAAATCGTCTCAACGACCTAAACATTTGAGCCAAGTTTCATGAAAATCCTTCAAAGAGTATAGGAGATATGGAGCGGAAACGAAAATGTTACGGACAGACGGACGGACGGACGAAGGGCATTCCTATAACCCCCCTCCCACTTCGTGGCGGGGGATTAAACAAACTTTGGCCTGAGAGTATGGAAGACTTTTTTGGACTGGCGCAAAAAAAAAATTCAGGGCACATATATCGAAAAAGCTCCTTATTAAAAACAACAGCCAGTTTCCAAACTGCAAAATTACTATGTGTGGCTGTTGCATGTTTAGTTCAGTTTACCTTGCAAGGTTTTATTCTGGTAAATATTGAATAGCTGCACTTTAATATATCATTTCTGCGCACAAATGCAAACGTTCCATGATATACAGTTAACACGGTATACCGTTACGCTCTTTATGGATACATGTATTCCCCTAAGGCGTAAAAAAAATATGTTTGTTTCAGGTAACCCGACCTACCCTAAAAAAATGCCCCAACCCTAGCACATTTTATAGGGTTTGTCAGATTGATTTTTGTTTTATTTACCTTTTTTCAATAATTAAATGTGTTTTTGGATACCTACCCTAAGTTTTTGGGCATGTTACCTGAAACAAACATATATTTTTTTACGCCTTATGAACCAAGAACCGCACTGTACCATGATATATACATTCAACACCATTATTTCAAAGTTGTTGGAACTGGCAAGAAAACTTAATAATTGTTCGGATTAAACATTGTGTACAATTTATAGATAGTTTGTTAACCTGTTTATAGTGTATGCACTTTTATGACATTTACGATTTTCATGTACATGAACAGCTAAACAATGTGAAAGTCTTGCGTTGAATAAAAATTATAAGTTGGCAAAACAAAAGAAGTTTAATTACACAGAATACCTTGTGTAAACTTACACAGGTCACGTGTCACTTGCCTAAATCAGTCTTCACGAATACATTTTTTAATCAGTGGACTGTCGGTCCACCAAACTAGCTAAATTGACTGGAGCGGACTACAGTTTAGTGGACCATAGTTTGTACATTTTCGCTCACTCTCTTGTACATTCAGTCTATATTATAAATGATTCAAAACAGTCATGGTATTTAGACTTTTATTCTCTCAATAAATGGGAAACTGTTTGTTCTCAATATACAAAATCAATACCAATGGTGGATTTATAACTGAAAAATACTCAGTTGCGTAAAGGAAATACCGCTTTCATAATGACCAAGGGACCCAAAATTGATGGATCACCAGTCCAGTTAACTTACCAAGGGACCGAAAATTGATGGCTCACCAGTCCAGTTAACTTACAAAGGGACCCAAAATTGATGGATCACCAGTCCAGTTAACTTACAAAGGGACCCAAAATTGATGGATCACCAGTCCAGTTAACCACCAAGGGACCCAAAGTTGATGGATCACCAGTCCAGTTAACTTACAAAAGGACCCAAAATTGATGGATCACCAGTCCAGTTAACTTACAAAGGGACCCAAAATTGATGGATCACCAGTCCAGTTAACTTACAAAGGGACCCAAAATTGATGGATCACCAGTCCAGTTAACTTACAAATATTGCTGGATCAAGCACAAATTTGGTGGACTTGGTCCAAGGTCCACTGGTTAATCGTGAAGACTTGCCTTAAGAAGCGATTACTTGTGTCCAAAAGCGAATAACAGCCACTACTGATGTTTATGTGTGTTTGTTTGGATTTTTTGCCGTTTTTAACAGTATTTCAGTCATATCAAGGCGGTCAGTTAACTTACTCACACTTTTCCTGGGCAAGCTTAGCCGATCTAAGCGGTTTACGAGTACTAAGTGCACATACTTATGCCAGTAACTGACAACTGCCCTACTTGAATCAGAGGTAGGGGGAGAATGGCCGTAGAAATCATTTCATGATCAATCCCCACACAAGTTATGTGGCCAGGCTGGGGTTCGAACTCACGATCCCAAAATTGACAGCCTAGCGCTCTACCAACTGAGCTAGCTGGGCCTGGCGCCACTATTGATGACATACATGGACAGCAAATCATTTAATTGAAGGTGTTAAAACTTCCGAGTCCTTACCATGACTGCGTGTTCAAATTAACAATTGCCAAATTAGTGTAAAATATTCTTATGAGATGGAATTTTAGATTTCGATATAGTGATAATTTGAAATAAAAAAGTTTGAATTAAACACGTATTTCAATTCAATAAAAAACAAATAAATTCAGGACCAATTTTTTTTTTTCAAAATAGCGCTGAATTTGATTCAAAAGAATAGGAAATATCAGTGTTCAAAAGTAGTTACACAATATATGTGGCGCGTCGTGAGGAAACCGGTCTTAATGCATATGCGTAAGGTGTCGTCCCGGATTAGCCTGTGCAGTCCGCACAGGCTAATCCAGGACAGCTCTTTCCGCTTTTATGGTATTTTCTGTTTCAAGGACGTCTCTTCTAAACATAAATACACTTTAGCGGAAAGTGCCGTCCCGGATTAGCCTGCACGGACTGCACAGCCTTATCCGGGACGACACTTTATGAACATGCATTAAGTCCGCTTTTCCCACGACGCGCCTCATATCATTACACGTTCAGATACACACCTAGTCGGAGATGGAGTGATGTTGCCGCTATACAAGTTTGTCCATTCCAGGTCATCGTCGATGATCTGCAGACCTGCAAACCGTTAGTGTTTAATGTGTCCTTAAGTTAGACATTTCTTGAAGCATACTTGAAGAAATAACACCATAGACGCTTCCACAAATGTCAATCATATTCAAATTAATCTGCAATGTTATCCAATCATCACACTTAGATATCATGTGTTTAGCGGTTCAACTATTTCATACAAAAGAGCACGTGCATAATGTTTGTGATATTTAAATGAGCACGTGGTAATGTTTGTGATTTTTGATGAATAGAAATTAATCCTTCAACAATAGCTGGGGAGGAGTTTAAACTATTCATGGCAAATCCCTGATCGGTCTATTAAAATTAGTATTAATTGAAATGATAATAAATGATGCCATTAATGCTGCTGTTTTATATTCCTCCTCCAACTAGAATTGTCACATGAGTGACGGATATACCCCCACAATATGGCCTGGTTACAAAACTATGGCATCCATTTGAAAGAAATAGACACCGAGAGAATGCTTTAATTTGTTCATGTTTATCAGTGTATTTTGAAAAAAATTATTTCAATAGGGGCCATAACTCTGTCAACATTTACTAGTTTGTAACTGAAGTTGAACTTGATCTCTATTTTATGATGTTACACCTGTGTACCAAACAAAATTTAACAAGAAATATGGAAATTCCACGATAAACAATTTTTTCTAACGAAATGCATAACTCAGCACAAAAATGAAAGAAAGTTCTGGGTGCAAGGTGAAGGTCATACACCTATGGCTAGAAAATGGTGACCTTGACCTTGCAATCCAATGCGAGGTCTCAATATAAGGTATCTTCATTAGAAGTTTCATTAATGTAGAAATGTCCTAATGACTTTGGAAATACTCGCGAAATATTGGTTAACTTCGGCCAATTCGCCACTATCCGTAAATCTAATTGATGTGATCCGAAACAGACATTATTTTCGCAAAATAAACATTACTTTTGAATTCTGAATTATTTTCAATCAAATTTGTAAAATAAATGCTTATTGGTGTTTAGAGATGAAAGTAAAAAATGTAGTTTGAACAAAAACAAGGTTCACTGGCATTGGGAATACCTTCAAATGACGTCATTGTTGGGAATTTCTGTTTACATTCCATCATGACGTTTTTGCGATAGGTCTGGTGTATTTCATTACACTAAATTAAAATACTTATAAATAAACGTCCAAGGAGTATTATTATTCAACAAAATTCTTCGTTTATAAAAACATATCTGCGTGAAGGAGATACGTGCCCATCGCTGTGTAATAACATTAATTCACATGTAAAACTTGGAAAAGGTGTCAGTCGAGATGGGTGGAGAGCGAGACATCGGGTGATCGAGTTTGGTGTTCTGTTGGATAATTTAAAATACTGTTCATTGTGTAAAGATGAAAGTTCCACTGAGGAATTTTGACGAGATCGACCACTGTAAAAATCATCTGAAAGATATGGGCGAACTGGTAAGGATGGTCTAAGAGACACCTTATACAAAAACAGTGACAGTCACAAGCTACAAGAAGATTCTTGAGGAAGTTATCCCAAAGATTTGTCAGTTTTTTTTAACTCTTGTTAACCCAATGTTATAAAAATGTCAAGTGATTTTTTGAAGCACACAATAATAAAAAAAATTATATTATTTTTCTGTATTTGGTAACCATGGATATGTGAACCCCAGATAGTTGCTTTTTTATTTACACAAAGCACTATTTCTTTTACATTAATGCAAAATGAATTCATGTAATAATGCTATTAGATTATAATTAGCAGAAAAAAACTTTATTTTAACATAAAAGGAAAATATTTGCTTTTTATTATTTATTTTTTTTATAATTTTCAGTTTTTATAACATATAATTGCTTAATTCCAAATGATTTACCTTGAGATTTTTGTGGTGAAGCTATGTCAAGTTATACCTTTTTCCTCTCAGATGAGGTTATATTATATTTTAGTTTTACTGATTTTGGCATACTATGAAATAAATTTAAAAAAAAAGGAAATAGGTGTTTGGCATTTTTTTTACTGTTATGAAATTTGTTGTTTTTTTACCATATGCATAGCCAAATTTAAGGTCATAAGTATTTTCGCTAATATTAAGTAATTTTGTTTTTTATACTTTTTCTATACATACACCTGTAATGTATCAAATAAAGCTATTCAGGAATAAATAAAATACATTTTGACAATATGTCGGTCATTTGCGTAAGTGTACCCCATAGAAACTTTAAGTTCAAATAGAAAAATGACGGGTGACAACAAAAATCGCATTTTTGTCAAAACGTGTGGTTAGATGTTGTTTATATTTCACAGTTTAGTCTCATTTAATGATCAAAGATAATAAGAATGTCAAGGTTTGAAAAAAGTCCCATTAGGAGCTTTCTACCTTAATATATCTAAATAAGTTATTAGGTTATTGAGTGCAAACCATTTTTTAAATTTTTAGTTAAGGTGACCTTGACCCCACCCACTCATATGCAATCACAAGAGAGGTCTAGATATAAGGTATCCACATCTGAAGTTTTATTAAAATATCTCAATTTGTTCTTTAGGTATTGAGTGGAACTTTTTATCTATTTTTAGTAATGGTGACCTTGACCCTGACACCACCAACCCCTTATGCAGTCCCAAGCAAGGTCTCAATATAAGGTATTTATGTATGAAGTATCATTAAAATATCTCAATGGGTTCTCAAGTTATTGAGTGGGAACTGTTTTTCTATTTTTAGTAATGGTGACCTTGACCCCACCCACCCCATATGCAATCCCAAGCGAGGTCTCGATATAAGGTATCTATGTATGAAGTTTCATTAAAATATCTCCATGCATTCTCAAGTTATTGAGCGGAAACCGTCTTTTTATTTGAATTAATGGTTACCTTGACCTTGATCCCATATGCAATCCCAAGCAAGGCCTCGATATAACGTCTCTAAGTTACATTACAATAGCTCAATTGGTTCTCAAGTTAGAGAGCGCAAACAAACAGTTGTTGCCACCCACCTCTGTCAAAATGTAATGGTTTGTAACCAAAGTTGAACTTTCATTAAAATATCTCAATGCGTTCTCAAGTTATTGAGTGGAAACTGTTTTTCTATTTTTAGTAATGGTGACCTTGACCCCACCCACCCCATATGCAATCCCAAGCGAGGTCTTGATATAAGTTATCTATGTATGAAGTTTCATGAAAATATCTCATTGCATTTTCAAGTTATTGAGCAGAAACCTTTTTTTTTAATTTTTAGTTACCTTGACCTCATATGCAATCCCAAGCGAGGTCTCGATATAACGTTTCTATGTATGAAGTTTCATTACAAGAGCTCTATTCGTTCTCGAGTTAGACAGCGGAAACAAACAGTTGATGCCGCCACACCTCTGTCAAATTTAGTGGTTTGTAACCAAATTTGAACTTAACCCGTATTTTATGATGCTTCAGATGTATAAAAAGAATTATTTGAATATGTCAAGCCATTCTTGAGTTATTGTCAGGAAATCATAATTTAAGGGAAATTATTTCGAAAAGGGGCCATAACTCTGTCAAACTTTAGTGGTTTGTAACCAAAGTCGAACTTGACCCATATTTAATGATGCTACGCATGTATACCAAAAATTATTTGAATATGTCAAGCCATTCTTCAGTTATCATCCGGAAACAATGTTTTTAGGGAATTTAAGTTGAAAAGTGGCCATAACTCTGTCAAAATTTAGTGGTTTGTAACCAAAGTCGAACTTGACTGGTATTTTATGATGTAACACGTGTACCAAAACTTATTTGAATATGTCAAGCCCTTCTTGAGTTATCATCCGGAAACCAAAAAACGAACAGACCGACAGACCTACAAACTCACTCCTATATACCCCCCCTAAACTTTGTTTGTGGGGGTATAATAATATGAATAAAATGTATTGAATTTTCTTGTTCCCAAAGTTCTCTTTTCGGTGCTGAAACCGTTTGCTTGACAGAAGCATTTAGACTTATTACATAAATGCTGAATTCAATAATACAATCTAATTTGCATGTTTATTTTGGTATATAAACAACAGAATCTACCACGATAAAAGGACCAACAACTGCCCAAAGACCTTACCAAGCGATGCCTGCCTGCTAGCAAGACTCGGCGTCTTCAAGAACTCAAACAACTTCTGTCGGTCTGATACGATCCCCACAGAATCTAATGACTTCAAACTACCAGCCGCATGGTTCACTTCCGACTCCAGACGACTGCATTTCTCCTTGATTGAGCCGAGATCCAGCGAGTTTTTGCGAAAGTCCCGATCAAAGTTTCCTGCGTGATGGTGAAGAGCGTCCGCCCTGGAGTCTGTTGGCGTTGGATGGCCGCTGCCGTTTGGGGCAGTAAGGCACGTATCTAAGTCAGTGTCCACACACACTCCGGAGAATTCAAGCCGGTATTGCACTTCTGGAAAATATATTTACGCTAGTTTAATGATGCCGTTTCACAATTTTAGGCTGTGAATGTTTTTTTCTAAAACTGACCTTTTCCAGTTCTATAATACATGTTTTGTTCATATCTCAAGGTTTGAAAAGTACATTGCTCATGGAAAGTTCAACTTTTGATGAAAATCTGTTAGTTTTCGATAATGTCTACCTAGTAAACACACCCAGGTAATTTTTGCCACAAAAATACAAATCAAAACAATCACGTTTTGCAACCAAAACATCATAGCAGACAAAACAGTTTCAATAGATTCTACAAATTCCTGTTTTAAAATTCTATTTTTAAAGAAAAGTTTGTCCAACCCCAAACTGCGGAACTCTCCCTTAAAGGTAAGTTTCACGTTTCTAAGAAATATATGAGGCGCTTCATAGGAAAACCGGTCTTAATGCATGCACGTAAACTGTCGTCCCGGATTAGCCTATGCAGTTCTCACAGGCTAATCCAGGACGGCACTTTCCGCTTTAATGGTATTTTCTGTTTCAAGGAAGTCTCGTTTAAACATAACTCCATTGTAGGCGGAAAGTGCCGTCCCGGATTAGCCTGTGCAGACTGCACAGGCTAATCCGGGATGACACTGTAAGCACATGCATTAGGCCCAGTTTTCCCAAGAACAATTTGATTGTCCCAGACAGTCGGACTACCGTTAATGTCGAGCCCTGGATCTGAAGACATCATATAACAGGTCACGTTCAAATGACCTTCCGAACAACAAAATATCAGCCCTGCTGCGCCCAATGAAATTGCCTTTTGCATAGCAATGTTTGGCCACGATTTCTGAAAAGTGATGTCTTTCCAACTGATCCTCAGGAAAAAATCATGTACAGTTACTTTTCACGTGGATAACAATGGATATAGTGGTACATTAGGTGAGTAAAAATCCAAAGTCCATGTTAATTTTGCGCATAGTATTTGTAGTTGATATAATACGAAGTTATACCACAACATTTTGAAGGCAACAGTTTGATTGGCTCCTAAAAAGGTCATCTGAACGTGACCCCTAATGCGAAGTCATCAAATCCATACAGCGGATAATACAGTAGCGTCAGACTGGAGATGATTTTAATGAGATTGATCATTGCTCAACTTAAAGTGGTGATCAAGTTAAAGAAGCAGTCCAGAAATATGGTTATAAAAATTGTGGCGCGTCATGAGAAATCCGGTCATAATGCATGTGCGTAAAGTGTCATCCCGGATTAGCCTGTGCAGTCCGCACAGGCTAATCCAGGACGGCACTTTCCGCCTACAGTGGATTTATGTTTAGAAGAGACTTCCTTGAAACAGAAAATACCACACAAGCGGAAAGTGCCGTCCTGGATTAGCCTGTGCGGACTGCACAGGCTAATCCAGGACGACACTTTATGCACATGCATTAAGACCGGTTTTCTCACAACGTGCCACAATTAAACTTCGCAGAAATGGACATCTTACCAATCAAAATACAAAAAGAACGCATTGAAATAAATAAAATTATAATGTCTTGGTATCTTTTATTTGTATAGTTATCTGTATGCGATAGCTGGTGATGCCTCTGGAGTAAATCAGCATCTACATTAGTGTATATTCCATTCGTACCAAGCGTTTTCGAACATAGACATTATAAAATGTCTTAAGTAAATAAGAAACGGTCAATAAATGTCATTAACGTTCATTAGAACTACTGCCAATTTAAAATGTATTGAAGTATATTTTATGGAGTGAGGAATGCGGCTTTCACAATATGTATGTGTACCCACATTAAATCCTATATGTGACATAATCAAAGCAGTTGGAGAAATGTGTAACATGGTGTAATCCGAATTTGAAATGCTTTAAGCAATAAAACAAACATAATGAAACACAAACCTTGATCGTTCTTGTTCAAATGCACGACCTTCCCTGATTTCTGGGTCGAGCTGCCATCCGAACCACCCGACTCTGACCTTTCACAGACCTTTGACCTCTGTGACCTCTTGCTGTCATAGAAACGCCTCAGTTTTGCTGCCAGGTTAAGTGAGGAAGGTCGTTCTACAGGACTGCTAGCAGCGGATTTCTGCCCACCTAAGAACACATCATCCCCGTTTGACTGCCTCACGCCTTGCACATTTACTGCTGACTCATTCTTGCTCTGTATTGTGAGGAACAACTCGGGAGTGTAACCTGTTGTAGCAGACAGTTTGGCCCCGCTCGACCTTACTGCATAGTCGTGTTCATTGCTAGAATCTTTCGAAATGGAAGACAACCAAAACCCTATTTTCTCTTGACGCGTTAAGTCGCTATTTTCTAACTTGTCACGCGGGAACATTTTCACTTGTTCACCGTACCCAGTCAAATTCGTCTCATCATCCATCTGTTTATGCAACTCACTGTCTGACATACTTGTTCGCCGAAGTGCCATCTTAACATTCTTATCTTCTGCTGCTTCGGCTTCAGTGTCATCTTCCAAACTTTCGTTAAATGTCAGGCCAACCATCGCACAGAATCCTTCATTATTGCAAAATCCGTTCAGTTCCTCACTGTTGTCTTTATCATTGTATTTATGAATGAAAATATCCCCATCAAATTTCTTCATTTCATTCCTGTTATACAGACGGTCGCCAAATTTCTTTATTTCACCTGGCAATTGACTCGTTATTGACTGTCTTCTTTCCTCGTGCCTTTTTATAGACTCCTGACTCAAAAGTAACATTTTACAGTCTTTGCATTTTGTTTTCAACCTCTTGCACTCTGAACACAACAGACTCATGTCCTCCAGGACCGATGACCTTCGCCGACCTCTGTCGTACGACTCTATGATCTGCTCTTCCTCCTCAATGTTCATAGTGTCGTCTTTCATTGGATTCTCAAATTTGTCCTCTTCGCTGTCGATGGAAATTCCCAGAGGAGAGGTCTTCTTTAATGGGGAACAAGGCGAACTCGGTGAATTGGGAGGAAACATCGGAGTCACAGACATCGCTGGACTGCTTGACAAGTAGTCGTCATCAAAACTAATGCCCAGTCCGTTTGTAAAAAGTCTTGTATTTTCAGTGATTTTTCTATCTTGGTGATCGTCATGTGAGGTATCCAGATAAATACTCACAAAAGTTGCTCCTGCCGGTGCTTTGGGCCCCACATCAGAATCACTCAAGGAAGAAGGTGACACATGATCAACATTAACTCTTGGTCCTGATTTTTCAAGGCCCTGGGAGACTAGACTTTCTCTCCGTGCCTTTTGCTCCAGTATGGCCTCAAAGACATCCTCCTCTGCTTCCTCGCTACTGACATATCCTTTCTCAAAAAGCCTTTGTCTCGCCAACCCAGAGTGGCCCGACTGGTTCGAATGAATCCTACCATGTCGAGACTTGTCCATTGTCTCACAGCCTGAGAATAGAACAGAAACTTTATTAAGACTAGCACAAAGTATATCGTCTACAACGCATGAGAATATCATCTACAATACATGAGAATATATATATATATATTGGTGAATGGCAGAAACTGATATGTTATTACTATACAGTGTACTCCCTTAAAACCAAACTCTCTATAAACCGGAACTCTCTAAAAACCAAACAGACGCTCCAGTCCAGTTTTTTTTCCTATATGTTTAATGTGCGAATGTGCGAAAACCCTCGGTATACCGAAACCTCTGTATTCCGAATATCGAACAGCAGGAGCGGTACATCGCTTTGTTTCGGAGTACAAATTGACCTCTCTAAACCGAACATGTGTGAAAATCTGATGTTATCGATTATCTTTAGCGCGCGATTGTCTTGCCGCAGGGTAATTGCACGCTTAATCCTATAATTAGGGGCAACAGTTCGACATCAAATTAGGACTCCAGATAAGGGTGTTTAGTCGCTAAATAAAAGGGTATTGCCTATAAAGTGTAAACAACAAACCGTATGTGAATTAGACTGTTTTCATTTGTTTAGAAAATATTTAAACATTTTACGAATAATTTATATAACTCAGATAATAACTATTAATGATGTAATAATTATTTATGATTTCTTTATTTAAAACATAATTTGATTGATGTTTACAGTCTATAAAAGCAATCAAAGCAATGCTGAGCAGAACAGGCTTTCTTGAAAGAAATGATAGAGTATTTATGCTCACTGTTACTTACGAACTATCATTCTTCTGCGAAGTTAGTACAGTGTTAAAATGTCTGAGCCAAATGTCGACGGGTTGAATTATCTCTAAAAAAAAAATTGATCAGTGATTCAGAATCTATCCCCAAACCCTCGCTTAAGGTTGTAAATAATACAGCAGAAAACAATACTGATAAAATGCTATAACTGCCTCAAACCCTCAGTAAACCGGAACTCCCTGAAAACCGAACATTTGGTCCGGTCCGGTCGGTGTTCAGTATAGAGGGAGTACACTGTATAATAATTAAAGTGATGTGTGATTATTTTAGGATCTGACACGAGTTGTCATTTCATACCATATTTTATTAAACGAGTTCCAGAATTTTGTTAGTAAGAGAGCCTTTGGCGAGCTTACTAAACGAATTTCCTGGACGAGTTTAATAAATTTGGTATAAAATGACGAGTGTCAGATCGTTTATATCACATGCTTTTAAGCGAAATGAAACCCTTCTAATTTTACCAACAAAAGTTGGTAAATCCTCAAAGTTGTGTACTGATGTGACGTCATTTCATGTAGAGGACGTCATTTCACGAAAATAACGTCATGCGATTGGTCAGTCAAAAAATATGTAGCCAATCAAAACGCTCAAAATGTTATCTTCCACATGTGTAAGATAAAAATATTTGTAATGGCTGTATTACATGGCAAACAAGGTATAGCATGTGATAAATAATAATTTTACAGAAATTTAATACAATAACAACAGTAAAATATAGTTTGTTACATAATTACATGGAGGGTAATCATTTCTTACACTAATGTTATTTATATTCAATGTGAATTTTATATAATCATACAACATACACATAATTAAATTATTATTAGCTAGGTTTTCTATCTTGCTATCTTGTACTAAGTAAATGTAACTACTTATCTACTGACGGAAGTATGTAGTACAAACCAGAGTCTTCGCTTCGGAATGATGTAGTAGAGTGTCGCCCGTTCTGTCGCAGCTTCAGGCTAGACCGCCGCGTTTCCATGCTCGATCGTCTGCTAGAATTGCTGCCCCTGGTGGACCTACTTCCACCGCTGAGAGCCTGAGAAAGCAGCTGATGCTCGAGACTGGAACGACGACTCGAGAAGCTACCCTTCTGAGACCGGCTGATGCCAGTCTTGGTATTGTGCACGACCTGATCCAGCAACTGAAAAGTGAACAATGACAGAAACTCAGTACATAGGACACCCGAAACTCAGTACATAGGACACCTGAAACTTAGTACATAGGACACCCGAAACTTAGTACATAGGACACCCGAGCCAAATACATCTCCGTAAAGTGTTGTCCCGGATTAGCCATTGAAGTACAGGCTATTCTAGACACACTTTCCGCCTAAAGTGGATTTATGTTTAGAAGACTTCTTTGAAACAGATAATACCCTAAAAGCTGAAGGTGTCATCCTGGATTACCTATGCGGACTGCAAATGCTAATCCGTGGCGACACTTTACGCACATGCATTAAGCCCTGGTTTTTCACGACATGCCTCAAATATTTAAATGCTGCTGTGTTGGGCATTTGTTCTTATTTTCCATAAACAAAACTTGTTGTTGTATGACATATAGAATTTTAGTTCCTGTTATAATGATAACATACACAACAAATAATGTATTTATTGTGCAGGTCACAGACAAATCTTAAAGTGCTGCTTAAAACTACATTTTGAGTTTTGATGAACATTGCTTTTGATCACTTCAGCAACTGATTTTGTTGTTTTGTACAATTGCCAGGGTACAGCTACCCAACCACCGTGGCTGCCACACCTCTACAAAGTGAGTTTATATTATTGTATATTTGAAGATAGAACTTTACTATAATTATTCACCTAAATACAATTTTTTTTATGCAAATTCCAGTCCTTGTTTTGGTGTGTCTAATACAGAGGTGTCCTTTATGCATGTTACTACATAACTCTCATGTACCTTGTGTTCATTCTCTGCATCTGATATCAGCATGAGACTCTCATGTACATAGTGTTCATTCTCCGCATCTGATATCATGAGACTCTGATGTACCTTGTTTTAATTCTCCGGGTCTGATATCATCATGAGACTCTGATGTACCTTGTCTTCAGTCTCTGTGTCTGATATCAGCATGAGACTCTCATGTACCTTGAATTCATTCTCCGCATCTGATATCAGCATGAGACTCTGATGTACCTTGTGTTCATTCTCCGCGTCTTATATCATGAGACTCTAATGTACCTTGTGTTCATTCTCCGGGTCTGATATCATCATGAGACTCTGTGTCTGTGTCTGATATTAGCATGAGACTCTCATGTACCTTGTGTTCATTTTCTGTGTCTGATATCAGCATGAGACTCTCATGTAACTTGTGTTCATTCTCCGCATCTGATATCAGCATGAGACTCTCATGTACCTTGTGTTCATTCTCCGCATCTGATATCAGCATTAGACTCTGATGTACCTTAAGTTCATACTCTGTGTCTGATATCAGCATGAGACTCATGTACCTTGTGTTAATTCTCTGTGTCTGATAATCAGCATGAGACTCATGTACCTTGTGTTAATTCTCTGTGTCTGATAATCAGCATGAGACTCATGTACCTTGTGTTCATTCTCCGCATCTGATATCAGCATAAGACTCTCATGTACCTTATGTTAATTCTCTGTGTCTGACATGAGAATGAGATTCTCATGTACCTTATGTTCATTCTCTGTGTCGGATATCAGCAAGAGACTCTCATGTACCGTGCGTTTATTCTCCATGTCTGATATCAGCATGAGACTCTGATGTACCTTGTGTTCATTCTCTGTGTCTGATATCAGTGCTAGACTCTCATGTACCTTGTGTTTATTCTCAGCGACTGATATCAGCATAAGACTCTCATGTACCTAGTGTTCATTCACAGTGTCTGATATCAGCATGAGACTTTAATGACCTTGTGTTCATTCTCTGTGTCTGATAACAGCATAAGACTCTGATGTACCTTGTGTTCATTCTCTGTGTCTGATATCAGCATGGGACTCTCATGTACCTTGTGTTCATTCTCTGTGTCTGATATCTGCTTGAGATTCTCATGTGTGTTTATTCTCTGCATCTGATATCAGCATGAAACTCTCATGTACCTTGTGTTTATTCCCCCTTTCTGATATCATGAGACTCTGATGTACCTTGTGTTCAGTCTCCGGGTCTGATATCAGCACGAGACCAAGATGTACCTTGTGTTAATTCTCTTTGTCTGATATCAGCATGAGACTATCACGTACCTTGTGTTCATTCTCTGTGTCTGATATCAGCATTACCCTCTCATGTACCTTGTGTTTATTCTCTGCATCTAATATCAGCATGAGACTCTCATGTACCTTGTGTTCATTCTCTGTGCCTGATATCACCATGAGACGCTCATGTACCTTGTGATCATTCTCCGAGTCGGATATCAGCATGAGACTCTCACGTACCTTGTGTTTATTCTCTGCGTCTGATATCAGCGTGAGACTCTCATGTACCTTGTGTTCATTCTCCACATCTGTTATCAGTGTGAGACACTCATGTACCTTGTGTTCAGTCTTTGCATAAGATATCAGCGTGAGACACTAATGTTCCCCTTGTGTTCAGTCTCCGCATCTGATATCAGCGTGAGACTCTTATGTACTTTGTGCTCATTATCCGTGTCTGATATCAGCGGGGAGACTTTAGCGTACCTTGTGTTCATTCTCTGCATCTGATATCAGCGTGAGACTCTGGCGTCGTGCCTTGGCCTCCATCTTGGTCTCGGTCTCATCCTCGATGTCCACCACACCCTCGCTCAGCTTGCGCTGAAGGTCATTCACAGAGTGGTGCCGATCCAGACCTGGAAAAAAACAGTGTTAACAGTATTAAAAACAGCTGCTCAACAGGTCAAGGTCATTCTCGGAGTAGTGATCATCCGGACATGGAAAAAGAAGTGTTAACAGTATTAAAAACAGATGCTTCAACGGGTCAAGGTCATTCTCGGAGTAGTGATCATCCGGACATGGAAAAAGAAGTGTTAAAATGTCTAAACATAAAGCCACTGTAGGTGGAAAGTGTCGTCCAGAACGCAGATGCATTAAGCCTGGGTTTCCCACGACACACCTCGTGTTAAATCATGGTGTGAAACAATTTCAACGGTGTCCTCCTCTGATGAATTCTTTCATGCCCAGGGCTGATTTGCACATATGCTATTACCAACCTTATGCTGAAGTGTTTTAGTTTACCAGTATTGGCCTCGTTCAACATTTCCAAAATCATCCCCTACACCTCAGAACAAAAATGTTAGCTGTTCGCAACTAACCTATGAATTAACTATATTATTAGAGTTGACAATTATTACTGATAGAACAAGATAACAGATCTGCCAGTTCCAATTTTTGTTACTTTCATTTTTGTCATTGCCACAAAAATTCTACACAACTGTGAAAAAAATAAAAAAAATGTACCATTGCTGACATTGTTGTTGTCATTATGGAGAACGTTGAGATTGTTCTCTGAGCAGCTCAGTCTCCGTAGATACCGTCTGGCACAGTGCGGGGTCGAAGTCTGGTTGGACTGACCTTCATCTGGCTCATCCCCCGCTAACAATAGATGATAGATGTAAGATCAGGGCCCAAATTCACAAAGCTCCTTACGGAAAACTTAAGTAAATTCCTTAAAATCATAAAATTCCTTAGGTCTCTGGCCGGTTCATTTATGTTTATTTTTGTTTTAAATGGTCTTAATCTGATATGGAACAACAGTTACTTCTTTTTTACCATCTTTCAGATAGACATAATTGATTTCCACCATTAAAATTTTATTTGAAATTTTCACATAAATATGACTTAACATAACATTTTCCTTAGGGGCTTTGTGGACATGGTCCCAGGTCCCGAATTCAAAAAGCTCCTTAGGGAAAACATAAGTTAATTCACAAAGCTCCTTAGGGAAAACATAAGTTAATTCACAAAGCTCCTTAAGGAAAACATAAGTTAATTCACAAATTTTTTTAGGGAAAACATAAGTTAATTCACAAAGCTCCTTAGGGAAAACATAAGTTAATTCACAAAGCTCCTTAAGGAAAACATAAGTTAATTCACAAAGCTCCTTAAGGAAAACATAAGTTAATTCACAAAGCTCCTTAGGGAAAACATAAGTTAATTCACAAAGCTCCTTAGGGAAAACATAAGTTAATTCACAAAGCTCCTTAAGGAAAACATAAGTTAATTCACAAAGCTCTTTAAGGAAAACATAAGTTAAATAAGTAAATAAGTTAATTCACAAAGCTCATTAAGGAAAACATAAGTTAATTCACAAAGCTCCTTAGGGAAAACTTAAGTTAATTCACAAAATTGCTTCATTTACCTTACAATGTTTTTAACATGTAAATATTGCTTAGATGTTTAGAATGTTACCCTTTTGTAAACATAAACCATTGGATTTCACTTTGAAAATTTGATCTGAAATTTGCACTTAAGTCCAACCTACGTTCAGATTTCCCTTAGGAAATGTAATTTCAGTGGGACAGTAATACGGAGTCAGAAATTGTTTGGCAATAGAGTGGAAATGACTGCTGACACTAAACAGTCGTGAGTTTCATTGGATAATTTTAAATTTTAAAGACAATCATAAACTAATTATTTTAAGGATGTTCAAAGACACGAGGTCAGTTGTTCACAAGTTCATCCTCAGTTAGTTTATTTACAATTAATTTCAAAATTATTACTAATTCATTTTAAAATCAGCTTTGATATGTATGTACAAGTTCACTTCATTTGGAAAAAGAAAAGTGTTACAATAATATCGGTTATATACAATCAGTGCGGTGTAACCCACTTACAAACATCACGGTCATCATAGGAATCCAGCTGAACCTCCAGGCTTGATTGGGTACAAGATCCTAGCCCTATTTTGGGCTCCTTGGACTGCAAATGTGTAACCCTTCCCTCTGCAATACCAAACATAAATTATTATTAAATTGTATGACTTAAACACTCACAGAACAACAGCAGCAATATAGTGAATACAAAATATTTCATTTTTCAGTAGAATTCATCTGATTGGAAAGACCCTGAATCTGTCAATAATATTTTTTAAACATATGACATTCTACTTTTATTACATTTTATAGAATATTTTGATAAAAATATAATGTGATACCATATCAAACTTTTAAATAATTTATAGTGATTGTGTTTACATTTTCTAAAAATATAAGTCTATTTATTGTTATTTGATTTGATTAAAAAAAATTGTTTTTTTCTTGGAACCTAACTAGCTACATGTATACAGCACAAAATACCATACACATGTTTTTGATTTGCAAGATCGTTGCAGTATACGTTATAGACACAGATATGTTATGAACAGACCTAAAATTTGCATGGTAGACATAATAAGAAAAGGTTGTTATCTATCAGTCTATCAGTCTTAACAACCGAAACCTTTCTTCTTGTCTGGCATCACAAAATATTCTATTACACCGTGAATCTCACTAAGCGAAGCCTCTCTCCATGTCCAGCATCACATAACATGCTATCCCAACACCAATGTCACTTACCGAAGCCTCTCTCCATGTCCAGCATCACATAACATGCTATCCCAACACCAATGTCACTTACCGAAGCCTCTCTCCATGTCCAGCATCACACAACATGCTATCACAACACCAATGTCACTTACCGAAGCCTCTCTCCATGTCCAGCATCACATAACATGCTATCCCAACACCAATGTCACTTACCGAAGCCTCTCTCCATGTCCAGCATCACATAACATGCTATCACAACACCAATGTCACTTACCGAAGCCTCTCTCCATGTCCAGCATCACATAACATGCTATCACAACACCAATGTCACTTACCGAAGCCTCTCTCCATGTCCAGCATCACACAACATGCTATCCCAACACCAATGTCACTTACCGAAGCCTCTCTCCATGTCCAGCATCACACAACATGCTATCCCAACGCCAATGTCACTTACCGAAGCCTCTCTCCATGTCCAGCATCACATAACATGCTATCCCAACACCAATGTCACTTACCGAAGCCTCTCTCCATGTCCAGCATCACATAACATGCTATCCCAACACCAATGTCACTTACCAACGCCTCTCTTCTTGTTGGGTCTTACGACGTACGACATGCTAGAAGAAGTCTCGATGGAGGGCGACTGCTCCGTGGGCGTCTTCAGCTGCGCAGACTCTAGTATCTCGTACACGATGAGGTTTCCCTCGCCCGTCCCCACCCACACCGAGCTACCGTAGGAGAGGATGGAGGTGATACGGGCACGGTTGAAATACATGTCGTCCTCCTGGCAATGAAATCAATATACAAAATTAACAAGACATGTTTTCATAAAAATGAGCAAAAATCCTTTTAACTAAATTGAAAATGTCATTACCATAGTTTAGTTAAGTTGCATAAGAAATTGAAAATTAGACTCAAATCTGAATAACAGCAGCAGATATTTGGACTTCATTTTTCATAGGATCTTTGGGAAAATAATTTTTGTCAGGCAAGAGGAGGCAAGTGGAGCAGAAAAGTTGAAGTCAGACATCAGTATTGTTATTGATGTTTAATACATAATAAACATATACATATTTAAAAAAAAAAAAAGATATAAAACTACTGTATTTCATATAATATACAAATGCAAGGTAAACTCAAGTGGTAAATAAAATATCCTTCTTTTCTATAGATTCAGCCATTCCTATAGATTCGGCCTCCCCCAGATAATGGAAATTAACTATTGCTTCTTACAAAACTTGTGTTAGCCATCTGTATTGAGACAAATCTATCACATAAATATTGTTTTGGGTTTTAAAAATTGTGAATAATAGATTTTGTCTGAGCAAATTAAGATTTTTACAAGAAATTCTACACAATTGCCACAGACTTTGTGCACAAGCCAAGAATTTTGTAAATAAGTGAATGGCTGACCTCTAAATTATCTGGCCTTTATTTAGTTGGAGAGCTTTATTTATTTATAGATAAAAGTCTCACTATAGTTGAAATTGTGCTCCTTTAGGGTATACAAGCAGTTTAGCTCTTAAGTGGCCGAATATACAAGAAAAGAGGCTACTTTTATACTGGAAATTCAATAGTAATATCATCCAGTACCTTTCGCAGTTGTGGATACCGGTCGGTACGTGTGTCGTACAGCATTCGGCAGTTCAGGGTCTTGGGATCCCAGAGTTCGAGGATGGAGGATCCCCGCAGGGAGATCCAGATCCCAAAAGGGCCCAGGCAAAGGGCCAGGATGTGATCATAGGGGTTCACAGAAACCGAAAATATGTCCATTGCATCCAGAGTCCTGGCAAAGTTGAAAATAATCTATTGAAGTGAAAGCTATAGACCCCGTATAAGCTTTCTACAGCAATTTATATGGTGTATAAATTATCTAATACTAAAATATTTAATACTGCTTTAGGGATGGAATTATAGAATGAATTTCTATAATTTGAAGTCAAATGTTGTTCAATGAAATCTTAAACTGACAAACTACACTACGTGAATTCTCAGTCATTAATTACTGGCAAAATGAGATTTTTTATTATCATTTTGTAATATTAGAAAATGTAGATTCAATAATATAGTATTAATGTGTTTCATTTACAAACTAAATATATGGTAAAAAGGAAAAGTCAGTTAAATTGTTTGAAATTCTGACCAATACATGTTTTTGAAACATTTTCTTAAGTTGCAATAAAAACCAGAAGGTAGATTTTTACCTTGAATAGTATCCATGTTGCTATTTTTTACAATGACCACTTTATAAAAAGTAAAAGAAAATTAAAAACAATTCTAACTCAAGCTCCTACTTTGCATGTAAGATAGCCACCGTGTTCCCGCTAGCACACCATAGTTGATCTCCTAGCAACATGAGACATGTGACTGGAGCCTGACCAATCGAAACATAGATCACATCCACATTGGGCTCCTCCATGTTGTATGGCTTCTGAAAAGTAGCAGATATATTCTTTGTATTCCAGTGTGTAATGCAGGGCCTCGACGAGTACTCATATACCTGGGTATTGGGTTGGGTGCAACCTGGGTAGCAAATCATTCGCGTGTACTCATGCTAGTTAATATTGAATACAGGTTTTGCATAAAATAAAGGCTACCTGGAATAGTATTTTTCAGTTGTTATATTTATGACTTAAGTGCCAACCCATCCTGGCCCTAATATGATTAACAGATTACTCTTAGCAGTCATTTTGATGACACAACATTTTTGGAGCGCAGCTGTCGAAGATCACTTTTGACCCAGATTTTCTTGCGATAATTATGCAGTGGGAAAATTGAATGCCAATAGAATTGGGCAAATTTTCTAATTCTAGGGAATGCAAACTTCAAACAATGGTTTAACGTATACCTATAACTGTTGCATACTTTGGGGGATTAAAAATTTACATAATTGTTTACATAAGCAGTTAAAATGAAGTTATTAACATATCTTCAACATATACTCTAGAACTGAGGCTAATTATGAACGTATTTTCTCATTGTATGCCATAAACAGAATGCTATATTTATTCACGTAACGAAATAACTATTTTGTTTAGCCTACATTTATATAATCTGTACGCTCTATACATAGCAATTGTGCAATGTTCCCATTCATAAATCTCACACACAGTGTTGCCGTTCCATGTAGCCCATCGATTCTAGCGAGTTCATCACATTCCAGAAACAGTAGTGTCATTCTAAAAATAGCGCGCGTAGCTAGCAACCGTTGTATAACTGCGTTAATATACTCGTACATGCATCAATAATAGCGTTCAGAGAATCATAAACCATAAAAATTTCAATAAATGGGGAATTTATATTTATAAACTTACCGTTAATTTGAATTAAAATTGTGGTTACGATTTATTAACGATTATTTATAATTGCAGCTTTCTATCAACATCTCCGTAGATGTTATTTAATATATAAAAAGATGCTACATTTTCTACAGATAAAATGTTATGAAAGAAGATTCGGAATACATCGAATTGTTATTCGCGTAGCATGAATACACAATTTGCAATACTAATTATACACAGGAACCCCTGGTATATCATATTTCTACTGATATAATTTATAATCGTCATAGTCTAATTAATTTTTATGGTTGCGTTAGCAAAAATAAAGTCTTAACATTTCAAAAATCGCTGAAAGTTCCCTGACTATTGCTTTTTATTGGGATACACAGTATAAATGCTTATTTGACTTTAAATCGTTATTATATTAGATAACTAACATGAATGGTATATTACCGGTACTATAAATAACTATATAGACTCGTCTGATACATAGTAATTTTAATTCATTCCCGAAAGTATTTTCTTACATTGTTAATTTGTTAAATTGGCTTCACAAATTCAGATAACAATTATGTTAACCTAAATTATTTTGGTTATATTATATATTATCTTATAGTGTCCGAAAAATCTTGGGTCCGATAAGTCTAATATTGGTGGGGACCACAAAATCTGGGGTCTGAGAAGTCATGTTACCGATCATCTTGGCCGTCTGTTTAGATTATTTTTAAATGACATCTCAACATTAATTTCAACGCCGATTGTCTTTTTTAAAGACATTTCTTGTTAATATTCTTTTATATATTAAAAAGCATAATTTTATGTAAGAAACTTAAAAAAAAAAAAATTGTTTTCTTTTCGTAAAAATGTAAGGTAAGTAAAATCATTAAACAGATGTATACAAATATTTCAAATGTACTTTAGCTATAATCTTGTTACAGGAATGAGTAATACCTCTGTCACAGCTACCGTGCCATCAGCCAGTCCCGAGAAGATCCTGGTAACGCTGGCGTCCACGTCGTCATAGCAACAGACGGCGAGTATCGCGTCGTGCAGCTGTATCTGCCAGCTCCTCTCATGCGTGTGCACGTTGACGGAGACCAGGAGCCAGGAGATGGTTCCCAGCAGGAGCTCGTCCTCACCCAGCGAGCACATGCACATCATCCGCGTGTCCAGCTACCATGGAAACAACAAGCATGGGTGATGTACGCGACAAATTATCAGGTCATGGGAAAAAATAATCTTAAGTTATATGAAAATCCTTACAGGCATTTAGAAGTTACGAGTATAAACAAAATATGGATGAACGTTTTTATATTTGACCGTTGACATCTAATTATGACCGTGACCTTTAAGTTACAGGCCTGGTTCTTGTGCCCAGCATCTTAAGATGATAATAAAATAGTACATGTGTAATTTTTGTCATTTGAAAATCTGTCCACGCCATACAATATTAAGCTCTGGACAAACATTTGACCTTTGACCTTGAATTATGACCGTGACCTTTTTAACAGACAAGCATGGGGCATGTAGGCAACTCATCTTTCGGCCATGGGGAATGATAATCCGAAGTATAATATTAAAATCCTTCTAGGCATTTAGAAGTCATGAAGCGGAAACAAAATATGAGGCGCGTCGTGGGAAAACCGGTCTTAATGCATGTGCGTAAAGTGTCGTCTCGGATTAGCCTGTGCAGTCTGCACAGGCTAATCCGGGATGGCACTTTCTGCTTTTATGGTATTTTCTGTTTCAA
The DNA here is from genome assembly GCA_027627225.1 of Congeria kusceri. NCBI lineage: Eukaryota > Metazoa > Mollusca > Bivalvia > Myida > Dreissenidae > Congeria > Congeria kusceri. The sequence goes on along the minus strand of CM051037.1, from coordinate 5,362,757 downwards.
TGAAGTGTCTTCTAACCATAAATCCACTTTAGGTGGAAAGTGTCAACCCGGAGTAGCCTGTGCGGACTGCACAGGCTAATCTGGGATGACACTTTACGCACATGCATTAAGTCCGGTTTTCCCATGATTAGATTTAAGACAAAAAAATAAAGATTATTCTTGAAACCATTATGTTCTAAGAACGCTGAAAATTTGAATCTTACGTGGTATTTACCCGCTCAAATTACAGCATTATTTAGTTTAAATTAGGACGTTAAATTGTGACATTGGCAACATTGGTACCAAACATCTTTGCAAACGAACAGATATTTTGTCTTTAGTCTTTTCTTTATTCTGAAGTCTAAGAATGGGTTGGTGAATGGGCTTGAGCCAGGCAATGGAGCCCAACTGGAGCACATCCCTTCTCAAAAAAGTGTATTTAATACGCATTTAATGCGTATTAAACGATGCGGTATTGGCACCATATTTTTTCTGCATTAAATGCGCATTAAATACACGTTTAGTACACTGTATTTTTTCTGTACTTTTTCTGCATTTTTTACAAAAGTGTATTAATGCACTAGAAAAAACACTTAAAATACACTTTAAATACACTTAAGTGTATTTTTTGAAGATATAGTGTATTTTTCAAGGAGAAAAAGACACTTTAAGTGCACCTAAGTGTGTTAATGCAGGAAAAATGCAGAAAGTATACACTTTATTTCTGTAATAAGTGTATTTTTTCTGCATTTTCAAGTATATTAAACACGTATTAAATGCAGAAAAAATACGGTGCCAATACCACAGCGTTTAATACGCATTAAATGCGTATTGCACTTGTTCGAGAAGGGATGCACATCATGCGCTTGTCCAGCTAACATGGATAAATACATGTGTCAGAACATCACTTGGATTATATTAGTTAAACAATTCTGATTTATAGGAGGCTAGGCATGTCAATAAAGCAAACAGTTTACACAGAGGATCAGTGTTAATGTATTAAACAGTATCCAACAAGTGTTTTCTGACACTGGTGTTTATAACAGCTTAACCTGAACTTAGAGCATTTCGTCAGGCTAAATTCTGAATTTAGCCTCTTGAACCTCTTGAGTGGCAATACTAGAAAATTCTCTTCTTTTGTTCTTGAAAAACTACCATAAGGTTCTGAACGTTTACTGTAGATTGCTATAAATTCGTGAGAACAAATTTTCACGTTTTTCTTATATAATGACTGTTTTTTCATTCGGGTTTTCTTGAATTCGCGTCATCATCATGATGCAAGTTCAATACTGAAAGTAGATAGCGTTATCATACCTAGCGTTTGTACCATGTCAGTTGAAGGAAGCCGATAATTGCTTTCTTCAAGCGTTTTTGTTATGGCTAAGCGTGAAAAACAACAACTCACAGTAACAATGGGCTGTTTTCATACCTTTCCACACCTTTGCTATTGCTATAAATTGTGTACAATAACATAATTCCACTGACTACCATATGGGACATTACGAGGTCAAAGTTACGTGTTTATGGATGTTTACATTCTGACAATAACATTTATGCGTGATGGTTTTGAATTCGCGGGGAAATAAAATAATACATAGCAAATATTAGGAAAAATAAAACCCATTAAAACCAGTTCTACAGTATTAAGCATACAAATAAAGCTAACGTTTATAAACAATTTACTGGTACTTGGAGGATCAGTGTAATTGTATTAAACAGTATCCAACCACCCAAGTGTGACATGACGTAGGTTAAAAAACACCTTAAACCTGCACTAAGGCCATTTTGCGAGGCCAAGATACTGACTGTTTCAATTGTTAATTCTGAATATAGCCTCTTTCACCTTTTGTGTAGCAATACAAGAAAATTCGCTCAATGATTTTCTTGCCAATTCCATAAGATGTTGAAAATTCATTCAGTAATAATCTAAAAAGCATTGCTCAGGCTAATTGAAATACATTTACAATTGATATACACCAAATAGTAACCCTTATGCACCTATCAATATTTTCTCCCAGGGGGGAAGCGGTGGACTCTACAAGGGGAATTTGACTAATTTCATTTTTTGGGTTCTAATTCCCCACCCTAGAGCCAAGCATATTGGTCTAAATCCCCACAGTTGGAGAAGTTGTGTGCAAAAGCCGGCATCTACATTTCCTAATATTACCAAGATGTAAAATCTCACCAACCTCTATGCCCTTGGACCCGTAATCCTTTGGTGTGTCAAATTCCCGCCTGTCAGGAATCACTTTCAGTCTAAAGTCACGTATCTGCCCGCCCCCCCCCCCCCCCGATCAAATATTGATAGGTGCATTAGATATGGGTAAAGCCAGTAACACGCAATACACTACCTTGTAGTTGACAGTGTACATAGTGCTGGTATCACAGGAGACGTAGCAGAGGTGGCCAATGTTCTGATCTCCGTAACAGAACCACACCTGACCTGTAGATACAGTTTCCATGACTATGAAAGTCCTTGAACTTAGTTTCAACTTAAATACCCAATAGAAATCAAAGAGTATATGTAACAGACATTTTCATTGGTCAATGATTCAATTTCAGACTTTGTCTGTCTCTAATATTGAGAAATCACATTGTCACGGGACCAGAACACATGAAAAGGGTCTTTAAAATTAAATGAAACCAATTCATAATTCAAAATGCCTTAAAAGCAAAACATAAGAGGCGTTCCTTGAAAACCAGAAGGGGCTATCAGCCTTCTTTGCACATGTGCTGAACAAAAATGACAATTTTATCCTTTATTGTGGAAGATATACTGGAAACCACTAATTTCATTAAATGCAAAACAACCTTGCTGATACAAAAATATGTTTGAAAATCATCTAAATAAATAGCTGTAGTTTTTTATGTGTTTTCGATAAATAACTGTGTACCACCCACCTTTGTCAATGGTTACAGCACACTCAATGCCGAGGAAACAGCCTGCTTCGGCCTCCATGTTCATGTACTGAAAACAACACATGATGAAGGATATTTCAATTACACTTGATTTTAAATAAACAAGAGCTGTAAAACAGTTATGCCCCCTCTAGGTTAAAATATCTAAAAGGCTAATTTTAAATAATCAAGGGCCATAACTCCACAGTTACTTGGACAATTTGGTTTATTATCGAACTTAACTGAGATAATACAACCACAAGAGCCCCAACCACATAAAAGGCCAATTTAAGATAATTCAAGGGCAATAACTCCATAATTGCTGGGGCGATTTGGCTGCTTATCGAACTTGACCTAGATATTATTATTACAAACATATTCATGAAGTTGGGTGAAGATTGGATAAAAATTGTAAAACTTAAGAGCAGAACGGCTAAAAAGGCCAATTTTAGATAATTCAAGGGCTCCACAATTCCTGGGGCGATTATTGAACTTGACCTAGACATTATTATTACAAACATATTCATGAACTTGGGTGAAGATTGGATGAAAACTGTTGGACTTAAAGAGCGGAAACGGCTAAAAAAGCTAATTTCAGATAATTCAAAGGCCATAACTCCACAATTCCTGGGGCGATTTTGCTGATTATTCAAGTTGACCTAGATATTATTATAACAAACATTTTCATGAAGTTTGGTGAAGATTGGATGAAAACTGTTGGACTTAGGAGAGAGGAAACAGCTAAAAAGTCCAATTTCAGATAATTCAAGGGCCATAACTCCACAATTCCAGGGGCGATTTGGCTGATTATTGATATTGACCTCGATATTATTCCCAAAAACATGTTCATGGACTTTGGTGAAAATCAGATGAAAACTGTTGAACTTAGAGAGCGGGAACGAAAGTGGTCTACCGACTGACTGACCGACCGAGCGACTGACTGACCGACCGACTGACTGACCGACCGACATTAGCGAACCAAATTAGCCATCCATCTTCGATGGGGGGCATAATAAATGAAGACTGCTTATGATTTTTAAGAGACATTGTTAACAACCGCTTATGACCGAAGCATCGAATTATTTTGGTTCCCAAGTATGTATGGAATTATATCAGTGCATGGGCCAATGCGATCTAGGAACCGAACATGGACACTGAACATTTTTGTGTATAATATGTCTTGTTTATTTTCAAGCTTCAATAACTCTGTTTTCTATCGGAAAAGATGAACAACAAAAAAAGAATTAAAATTCATTTAGTTATAACTGAAATAATGACTAAAAGCCAAAACCTGGTATCTACAGTTTACTGACACGGCAACATTAATAATACTTGGATTCGATGGCAAACTACAAAATGCAGAATTTTAATTAAATTTCATACATTTATTTAGCATTTTAATTTCTGTTTACGTATAGGTACATATTTACACAATACAGTCATGCTCTATCTTCATCCATTCTTCCAGCATTGAAAGAAGCATTTATTCAGAAAACTTGGATCATATCATTATTTCCGGGCAGAAAATTAAAAGCCATTAACCTTTAGATAATAAGGTCTTTAATAAGGAACCACCCTAATCTTTACTGACATGAAAAACCCTTATCTCTAAAAGAGTCTTTCAACCATTCTGCTCATAAAACAAACTATATGACATAACATAAACAATGCAAGATTAGCATTCTGTGTCCAAGAGATTGATATAAAACATCTGGAATTCTTTAATACCAGTTTTTGGTATATAACTGGTTTAATAAGAGATCTTGGTATCTAAACTAAACAGTTTACTATTTTCTAATTAAACGTAATGTAAATAAAAGACTACTTTATTAACATGATGATAAACTCATAATAACATACTGGATTCTCAATACAATCCCACAATTTAAATGTTTAATTTTTAGTTGTTCGCAGAACAACTAAAGATACCGCAATTCCAAAATTGAACAGTTTAAGAACTATGATCCTAACCGCTTTAGGCCAGTCGACTACGCAAAGTAAGAAGTGCCATTTTGAATATCGTTTAATTTGTCAAATGGTAATCATTACGATAATGAATTTGATTAGAACATGACATGTTGGGAAAACTTAAGTCAACAACTTTCAATGTAGGATCAAATATGACTGTACTCGCGAAAGAAAAAAAATAGTACGTTATGTGACGTCCTAAATCATTAATAAATGAAAATCTTGGGTCACGATCGAGGCGAGCGGAATACAAAAATTTTAACCCTTGCCTATTCACCTCGTTATCGCCCACTCATGTAAAGATTATTTGTTGAGTAGTGAATTTGTTAAGTAGGGAATGTTCTTTACCTACTTTGTTATTTACGGGGCCATCATTATAACGATAAAGAACAGTTTAACGGTTATTACGCAGTAGCGGTCGATTTTTACGGAGCATTCCGGATTTAATGAATGTATCACGATTGAGGTCGGTTACACTTATCAAATCAGAAACGACAACAGACAGAATTTTAAACGCGGAATGTCGTAGCGGCAACAGCCTAGTGTTTAGCATGTCGGACTCACATTCTGAAGGACCCAGGTTTGATTCCCGGCAGTCGTCAAGAATGTTTTCATATACTTTTTGACAGTTTTGCTACACCAGATGCTTAATTAATTGAAACAGAATACATTTTAAGACATTTCCAAAAGAAACCAACAATATTTTGATAGTATCTCCCTTTAAGGAACTTAAAACACTTGCTAGTACAGTTGAAAAGCTTGTAGCACAGTCTTTGCATTCATATACTGTTTAATTATATTTTTAATATTCAGCATCTTGTTTGCTTTTAAGGTTAATATTGAGTTTTGTTCAACTCCACAGCTTTTGATCTTCGACAGCGTAATCATCTATCTTCCACACAGTGTCCGGTTATGAAACTCATAATGGTCGTTTCTCACGATATACATGTATATCCAGATAATGTGTGTTAGGAATGAATATTTAATCATGTCAGAATGTCAAGTAGGAATGCCATTAAATTAATATATGCTTGTAGCTCAAAAGAGCATGAAATTGAAAATTGGACAAAGAATTAGTCTCATTAGGTTTCTTGTCAGACATTTTTTTTTTCATTTTGAATGGATTTTTTTTTTTTAGAGGCTTTAAATAAATTGTAATTGTACAGAGTTTTAAGCTGCTGAAAGTGACTTCATCTATCTTTTACACCTGAATACTTTTTAAGTGGCGTACAATTTACAATGGACCTACTACACATCAACTACACATTTAATGCAATAAATAAATTGAATTGAAACAATTGAAATTAACTGAGATAAAAAAATGACATAATTACACAATGACGATATATTTATTTCAAAATTTGATTTACGTGTTTACGTGGCAATATTGTATTTAAACTTACCATTTTGAATAATATAAATCTCTCAGCAATGTTCAAGTCATATTTATAATACTGAACAAATGTTATAGTAAATACGTAAATGAATATTTTCGTTTAAACATTTACAACCACTGTATTTAAGGTGATGTACATCATCCCTATCTAATTGCCCAGACTGTCCACGATGCCCAGTAACCAGTGTTAGGCAATAGCGAACAACTGCAGTGCCTTCAGCGCTTTGATTTAATTTGTTGTTGATCATTTAATATTGTCCGGGTACATAATGACACCTTTAATGTTTTACTGTGATATAAGATCCTGACCCCATTGGATCTGAACCATAAGAATCCGATTTCTTTATAATTATGACCTCTGTATTTAAGCCATGTGGATCTGAGTTCTTCATAAATAAGGAGATTACAGATCTACAATATGACGATAGCAATTTTGCCACTGGTTAGGCGTAAAAAAAAATGTTTGTTTCAGGTAACATTACCAAAACATTTAGGGCTGGTAAGTAGGGATTTATTTTTTTATTTTTTTTATTTAGTAAATGGTCAACTTGAAGATTCTAAAACTGAATTAATATTCAAAACATAATAATATAATATCCTTCAACATTGTTTTAAAGTGGATTCTATCAAAACTAAACACTTATTTAACTAAACAACAACATTTAATCATTGAAAAACATAAATAAAACAACAAAATATCTGAGAACCCCAATAACATGTTTTAGGGTCGGGGCATTTCTTTAGGGTAGGTCGAGTAACCTGACTCAAACATATGTTTTTTGACGCCATAGGCCCCCTGAATGTTTTAATTCAGCCAAACCAAATTCTCTATAAAATATGTACTATATAAGTTTATATTATAGGCTTCAATCATCCCAAGCAACCCCTCGGATCTGTTAAATCCAGACCATATTATTGTTTCCAAAGTTTCTATAAGTATACCACACAGGGCTTGGATCTTCTATAACTACCCCATAGATCTGTTAAATACATATTGTTGTTTGGGTTTCCCTGGTGTTAAAACATGTTTGAATCCAACTGATTAACCTATACAGAGAGACCGAGAACCATTAAAGCCCATCAATCAAGTTTAAAAAAATGGTAGCAGAGTGATCAGACGCAAATGTATAACGTCAGAGTTGCTAAGGAGCAGTACCATCTGTTCGCGCTCGGCAAACGCGAGTCTCTGTAGCTCCTTCTTCTTGTATTTCTCCTTGAGCGCGTTCAGATAACACGTCTGCTTCGAGATGATGTCACGACGCTTCGGGAATGGCTTGAGATCGTCGAAAGCAAGCTTAAATCGCAAAGGGACGAAGTATAAATCAACATCATCCAAATTAATCTTCACCAGCATCATCAATGAACATTATCACCATCATGATGATGATCATCAGCAGCAAAGGCAGTGGCACCACCACCACCATCATCATCATCACTATTATAATCATCATCCTTAGCAGCAGCACCAGCAGTAGTAGCAGCAGAGGCATCAGCATCATCATCATTACCAAAACATAATAAGTTGTCGCCAAAATATAAGTTATTATACATCGTACAAATGCAATACCGACCTTGACAAGCCCTTCCACATCGTACGTAAGCCGCGTGCACGACTTTAGGTGTTTCATGATGCCCATTGTGTCGCTCCTCTGGAGAATATCACGCTCATGGAGACGGAGGATGGCCAGCGCGATCCGGAACAGAACCTTGGGTCCCTCCAGCAGGAAACAGTCCCAGATCCGCAAAAGAGTCTGAAAGTATGCAGTGTAGTAGAAGTGAAAGTACACAGCATAGTTGAGTGTATACAATGTATTTCAAGTAAAGGTAAAGTGGATGTGAGATGAAAGGTCATAGTGGATGTGGGGTGAAAGTGCACAGTGGATGTGGGCCAAAGTACACAGTGTATTTGAGGTGAAAGTACACAGTGGATGTGAGGTGAATGTACACAGTGTGTTTGAGGTGAACGTACACATTGCATGTGAGGTGAAAGTACACAGTGTATGTGAGAAGAACGTACACAGTGTATGTGAGGTGAAAATACACAATGTATTTGATGTAAAGGTACACACTGTATGTGAGGTGAAGGTACAGTGGATGTGAGGTGAAAGTACACAGTGGATGTGAGCTAAAAGTACTGGATGTATTGGCACTGAAAGAACACTGTGCATTTGGGGTGAAATTTCAATAGTTGTACAAAGTGCATTTGAGCTGAAAGCACACAGTGTAGTTGAGCTGAAAGCACACAGTGTAGTTGAGCTGAAAGCACACAGTGTAGTTGAGATGAAAGCACACAGTGTAGTTGAGATGAAAGCACACAGTGTAGTTGAGCTGAAAGCACACAGTGTAGTTGAGATGAAAGCACACAGTGTAGTTGAGATGAAAAGCACACAGTGTAGTTGAGATGAAAGCACACAGTGTAGTTGAGATGAAAGCACACAGTGTAGGTGAGATGAAATTGCAAAATTTGAGTTTAAAGTACACACTGTACTTAAATAGTTTTATTATCAATATATCAAGCAAAACTAAATTGATAAGAAATAACCTATCACAATATCAACAAATTTATTTATTATCAAACATCAAATTAAACAATGTAGGGATACGTAACACATCACAAAATAAACACTTCAAAAGTGTCAAACTGATAAAAATGGTGACAAAGTTCTTAATCCGGGATTAATGCCCGGTTGTCTTGCATGATTACTTAAGACAAAAGCCAATAACATTAGACACCCTTTAGATAGCAGTTTGATAAATTGATAGCACCTTTAACCTTACATACCTCTATTATACAAAGATACAGGCTTTTTTCTGAAGCAGTATTCTCTTTACTGATGATAAACAACAACACTTCTCTGACAGGGGATTAGTACCAGATATTTCATTTAGAAAAAAAACAAAAAAAATTAAAATCCTGTATTACCCGGTATCATTCATGGCCTGAATTCCTGTATTACCCGGTATCATTCATGGCCTGAATGAGAACATTTCCAGTTATCATAATTATTTTATCTCCAATACAATAGCATTGTTGCTTATTTGTTTGAAATAGGGCACAAAACCAATGCAAGAAAACTAACACACAGTAAGAAATAACTTATTTTCTTTGTTATTTTCTTTGATATTACAGGATGGTTTGATTGGGTTATATCTGATAAAATGATCCTGTTTATCATTATCTGACAGGACTTATCTATGGGAGAGGAAACCAGTTTCTGATACAGACTAATTATTCATACTGGATTTTAACATGCACTTGATCATAGACACATGGACTGTGTAGCTGCAACATTCCAATTGAAACAACACTTTGCATCCTTACACCATTTATCAAGAAATGTGAAAATTAAGAACCTATCCATGAAAAATGTAAAATATGTGGTATCTTAAATGCTTGAAATCGCTGGTCCCTGAAAAGTGTAAAACAGTTGGTCAATGCAAAATGTCAAATCACTGGTCCATGAAAAGTGTAAAAACACTGGTTCAATGAAAATTATAGAACAGTTGGTCCATGAAGTGTCAAAACACTGGTCCATGAAAATTATAGAACAGTTGGTCCATGAAAAGTGTCAAATCACTGGTCCATGAAAATTATAGAACGGTTGGTCCATGAAAAGTGTAGAATCACTGGCCCATAAAAAGTATAGAATAGTTGGTCCATGAAAAGTGTCAAATCACTGGTCCATGAAACTTATAGAACAGTTGACCCATTAAAACTGTCAAATCACTTGTCCTGGAAAAGTGTCAAATCATTGGTCCATAAAAATTTATACAACAGCCGGTCTATGAAGTGTCAAATCACTGGTCCATGAAAAGTGTCAAATCACTGGTCCATGAAAAGTATAGAACAGTTGGTCCATGAAAAGTGTCAATCCTTAGTCCATGAAGTGTCCACAGGTGGTCCACACACAGGGTCAAAATCTGGTTCACACAAAGTGTAAAATAGCTGGTCCACACAAAGTGTAAAATAGCTGGTCTACAGAAAGTGTAAACCACTTGGGGCACATAAAGTGTACAAGAGGGCCAAATGGCCCTGGGTCGCTCATCTGAGTTTCATTAGTCAAACAATTTTCCATGTGTTAGATGTTTATAGGGATATGGATATACTGATACGGACTCAGATGGAAATGCGGCCTTAATCATCATGGTTTGAAAAACTTAAGTGACAACAGACATTCAAAATTTGGGAAGTACGTATTGAAATTGAATTTTTTTTTTTCAATTTGACCTAGTGACCTAGTTTTTGACCCCTCATGACCCTGAATTGAACTTGGCCGAGATACCATGGGACAAATGTTCTGACCAAGTTTCATGATGATTGGGCAAATAATGTAACTTCTAGTGTTAACAAGCTTTTTCTTCAATTTGACCTAGTGACCTAGTTTTAGACCCCAAATGACCCAGATTCAAACTCGGCTGAGATACCAGTAAGACAAATGCTCTGACCAAGTTTCATGAAGATTGGGCAAAAAATGTGACTTCTAGAATGTTAACAAGCTTTTTCTTCAATTTGACCTAGTGACCTAGTTTTAGACCCCACATGACCCAGATTCGAACTCAACTGAGATATCATTGGGTCAAATGTTCTGACCAAGTTTCATGAAGATTTGCCAATAAATGTGGCCTCTAGAGTGTTAATGAGGTAAATGTTGACGACGCGCGATGCATGACGAACGACAAACAAAAGGTGATCACAAAAGCTCACCATGAGCACGTTGTGCTCAGGTGAGCTAAAAACAGTTGATCTAAACAAACTGTGAAACAGCTGGTCCACAGAAAGTATAAAACAGCTGGCCCACAGAAAGTGTAAATCAGTAGGTCCACACAAAGGCACAACTAGCTGGTCAGACCAACGGAAATCATAAAAATCAGTTTTTGCTTTACAATAAAGTAACATTTTTATAAGAGTCCATGACCTGACAAACTACCATTTGTACCAGATAATGATGTCCCGCCCCAAAAAAGAGAGACCATGTCTAAGAATTACCATAGTCTTTATGTGAGTCTAGTGGACCTGATGATTGTTTAACAGCGAACTTAACAGTAAATCACATCCTGCAGAAGAACACACAATCACATTGACCTCTGGTTATGGTGTCAATTACTGTATCACCATTGATGATTGTCATACTGGTGAGTCATGACTGGACAGCCTGGTCATAAAACCATGAACTGCCATACTTCATAACTGTCCTGAATAGTATATCCTCTGTCGGCGGAAAGTGCCGTCCTGGATTAGCCTGTGCGGACTGCACAGACTAATCCGGGACGACACTTTACGCACATGCATTAAGACCAGTTTTCCCACGACGCCCCTCAGTGATAGGTGCATAACTTATGGTCTGAGTGGCATAAGGAATACTTTCTCTGCCTTGAGGTTGTCAGACTGTGAGTTCCCTGCAGAGGGTGAGTTCAACAAAGCTTTTGAAAAAAAAAGAACTCAAGCACTAGTTCTGCCAGACTCTCAATATACATGAGCTGTTTGACTATAACAACTAAAACTTGCATGAGCTCTAAAAATAATGTAATCAAAACCACTACAAAATGTAGAAATTTCTCAATTCACAAAAACTTCACAAATCCACACTTTCAACATATTTATTCCCAGGCTGTTCAGACCTCCCATTAAAAGTTCAATCACATGGGACCACTTGTTTCCAACAGCAGTTGTTGATTGATACTCTTCTGTAAGATCATTCACACCAACAGCCACCCCACATGGCATAAACAAACAATCATGAAATACTGTGAATGTAGTGTTTTAAGGTCTAATTGAAAAATAATTTTTATTACAGTTAAAGAACACAACTTTCTGAGATTTAATCTGGTCAGCTCAAACATACCTTTGATACTTATAACAGTAAAACTTCTTGTGTTCCAATATAGCTGTAACACTGATGAATTGAGAGTTAAATTGCACTGACTTATCACTGTATTGGTTGAAGTATTAGTATTTAATATATTGATATGTGAATATATACATACAAGGTGGAGATATCAATGATGATCAAATGATGATTTTGATGATGATGATCATGACCATGATGATGATGTTGATAATCAATGATTAATGTAAGCATGTGAAAATTAATAAATTAAAATAACTGAGATTTTCCAAAACTATTTTCAAAACATGAAGCTCCACCCATAAGCTATTGAAGAATAATCAACACATGGCTTCCTTCTTTGTCTATTGAAAACTAGGCCAATGTCATAGTAGAATTGAAATTAAACCATTTAAAGCCATTGCAATGCAGGACACAGAAAACGAACCCACATGAAACAGCGAATACATGAAGCATGGCCTACATTTGGAAGGTTTTTACTCTCACAAGATCACCTCATAACATTCCTGGAACAGAGCCTTGCCTCCAGTGCTGTTTCTAAACAAACAAACCACTGCCCTAGTCAAAGACCAGCCAAAAAAGCTTGGGAAATATTAGCTCCACCTCAATACTTCCACCTCACATTTAGTCATACACCTGCGAAAAGTAGTTATGAACATTTTATCAGTTCATAAACTGTTCAAGAACTTATAAAAATGTTCTTGAACTGTTCATGAACTCAATGTTCCTGAACTCAGTGTTCATGAACTATAACTGACAGTTCATGAAATAGACCAGTGCTTACTAGTTCATGAACTTATAAAAATGTTCTTGAACTGTTCATGAACTCAATGTTCCTGAACTCAGTGTTCATGAACTATAACTGACAGTTCATGAACTAGACCAGTGCTTACTAGTTCATGAACTTATAATTATTGAACAATTCATGTTGTTATTATAATACAATCATGTAGTTCATGAACTCACAATCTCAAGTTCATGAACTGTTCATGAACTCATTAACAACTCTTCGTAGGGGTTGTCAAACTGCAAGGTTTAGATTAATAATAATGTTCATAGATTATCTGGAAATAGAGAACAGGTGTGTAATAGTTTAATAGCACCAAATACATAGACCTTTCTCCAGTGTGGTATAATCATCCAAACACCTGCATTATTGCTGCAGTTTTTGCTTGAAAAGGGGACAAATTGATCTTAAGTGCCCATACTGCAAACCTGTTAATTTAAGATTAAATGAGGCGAGTCGTGGGAAGAGTCGATTAAATGCAAGTGCGTAAAGCAGGCTGCACAGGCTGATCCGGGACAGCACTTTCCGCTTTTATGGTATTGTCTGTTTAAAAAAAAAATCTCTTTTAAACATAAATCCACTGTATGCGGAAAGTGACGTCCCGGATCAGCCTGTGCGTGGACTGCACAGGCTGATCCGGGATGACACTTTACGCATTTGCATTAAGCCCAGTTTTCCCACGACACGCCTCAATTTATTATGTTTTCAAGAAATCTCAGCAATAATATCACACTTGTCCGTACGATCGTACAACAGAGGGGATATTCATTCGTATTTTGCGCTATATGACTATTACATACGTGGCGCGTCGTGGGAAAACCGGTCTTAATGCATGTGCGTAAAGTGTCGTCCTGGATTAGCCTGTGCAGTCCGCACAGGCTAATCCAGGACGGCACTTTCCGCCTACAGTGAATTTATATTTAGAAGAGACTTCCTTGAAACAGAAAATACCATAAAAGCGGAACGTGCTGTCCCGGATTAGCCTGTGCAGACACTTTACGCACATGCATTAAGTCCGGTTTTCCCACGACGCCCCTCATACCTTTCTCATTTTTCCGACATTCTATGAAAATCATAATCAATCAAACCATCGCTGTATGACAACTTTGAAATCACAGTATGTCATCTTTGGAATGTGCGTGCAATCAATTAATAATGATAAATAATAATAACTGAGGGAAACATCTAATATTAATAACTTTGGACTATATTACGATTGACCCAAAGAACACACAAATACAACCCATATAATCTAGCACAGATTAAACTGTCCACAACCAGCAAAGATTACTGGCTAACAACAGCCTCGTAGAGGGTTCTTACCAGGGTTTATGATTAGTTTTTATCAAAATTTTAGCATTTTATCATACAGAGCAAACAGGAAATCTTGTTTAGTTTAATAAATATCTGACATTATGGTGTTTGACAGCTAATTTACACCCCTTCAAGTAGATCTAAAATATTTCCATATCATTTCTACATGTTTGCCTGAGAATCGAGTAATTAGATATGACTTAAATAAGCCTACTATGTGGAATTGAATTAAATAGAATGGTTTTTTGTTTGTGAGCACCATTCTGTACTGATAAGGCTCCATAGGTACAACCCTTCTCGAAAAATGGTATTAAATACGCATTTAATGTGTATTAAACGCTGCGGTATTGGCACTGTATTTTTTCTGCGTTAAATGCGCATTAATACACTTTTAGTACTCTAAGTGTATTTTTTCTGTACTTTTTCTGCATTTTTTATGAAAATACACTTTAAATACACTTAAGCATAATTTTTGAAGATAATGAGAAAAATACACTTTAAATGCACTTAATTGTGTTAATGCAGGAAAAATGCAGAGAAAATACACCTTATTTCTGTAATAAGTGTATTTTTTCTGCATTTTCAAGCGTATTAAATACGCATTAAATGCAGAAAAAATACGGTGCCAATACCGCAGCGTTTAATACGCATTAAATTCGTATTAAATACACTTTTTCGAGAAGGGAATTTTTTGCCCAGTTCATGTACTCAAACAACTACTGTATAGCTAAAAAACATTACCATGACACTCGTGAACTCTAATAGCATAAATTACACGCTTGCATTGCGTCCTATATTTATACTCTGTTTTGTTGGTGCACCAGTTTCACGATTTTATTTATACCATAACAGTATTTTATTCGGATCCATTCTCATTGATTCAATTTGGTTCCTGTACAGAAACTAATGTATTCTGATCATAACGGTATTTTGATATATTCATGCATAAAGGTCAGTGTCAGGTTAATGTTTTAGAGCTATTCAACCAGGTTGGATTGATATTGAGCCGACGAACTGCACGGTTTTTGACCATGGACTACCATGAACCACCATGGTTGACCATGAACTACCATGGTCGACCATGGTAGTTCATGGGTCTGAGACCATGGTCACCCATAAAGTACCATGGTCGACCATGGACAGTAATTGATACAATGGTTCACCATGGTTGAAGACCATGGTGAAAGACCATGGTTGGCAGTGGTGTCAATTACTGCCCATGGTCATAACCATTAACTACCATGGTTGAAAACCATGGTAAACCATGGCAAAGGACCATGGTAGTCCATGGTCAAATATAATGCATTATGTTTTCTATGTCAGAATGATGGTATATGAGGGTGGACCATCGTCAAATATGGTCCGCAGTCAAATACCATGCTAACCAAGGTGGACCATGGTGTAATTTTTGTCTGGGGGACTTAGATTGATAATGAGTTGGTCAAATTAAGACCAGGTACCTGTATTGTGTAGGGTCAAGATTATCAAGTCAAGTAGTCATGTGGTGGAATGGAATGGGTGTGCAAGCCAGATTTAAAGCAGTTAGTTGTGCTTGGAAATTTGGGCAAATTGTAAAATCAAGTTGATCTACTCTGCAGTGGGAACACTAGATAAAGCCATCATTTTTTATGTCTGTTACTTTGTTATAGCCTTGAACCACAAATTAGATATCTGCATTTGCATTGAGCACTAGAATCTTAAGCTTCCACAGAAAATACACAAAATACAGTTTTCAAATGGTGGAGCAAATTAGCTTTTGCAATAATAGACACAGGTGGCAGTTAACACTTCTTTTATATTCTATTAATATGAGATCAGTTCAATAATGCTGTATTTATTTTACCAAATGTTTATGAGATACACCATTGTTGCAACATGTGACCTGTTTCTCTGAAGGCAAGACAAGACTGCTTTTGCTGAAGTGTCAAAGAAATCCCCCCAGAATTTCAGAGACTTTCTCTGCATTGTATACATTAACAACCTGTTTTTTGCCAACTGCACCTAAATGGTCCAATTCTTTGTGAATCAATTACGATGATGATGCAAAAAATGTGCCAGAATGGAATCAAGGTTGCTTGCATCCATGTTGAAAAGATTCAAGCCACTTAGTTTATGATTGAACTGCAATTCAAACTGCCATATCATTGGAACATACCTATGTAATTACCCTGAATGGTTTAATTATGAAATAATTTTTGTTTTGTCGTTGTTTATTGGCCAATAAACAACGACTTGAAGTTCTGATGCATAAGAATTAAACCACATCAGAACGACAAGAAGTTGTTCATTGGCCGATAAACAACGATAATTACTTTGATTCTAACATGATTTGACATATATTTTGGCAACTGTAATTGAAACTACTATTTACTATGCTCCGCTCAGAATCGGAACTTCTTGTTGTTTATTGGGTAGTTTAAAAACGATCATTTTGTTCTTTGTCTATAGAAAAATTAGCGAATATCATGTTGGAATTTGAAGTAATGAATGTATGAAAACAATTATTAAATAATTAGTGATTGGCAACCTTTTAGAGTTTAATTTTGTTGTATAGATCATTTTTTCTTTACTATTTTGTTGAATATTATATGAAATGTTCTAAACAATAATTATTGTCATGGCATCAGTTTCAGATATACATGAGTTTCAGACGGTTTTTGTTTACATATTTCTAACCTCTCGTTAAACGAAATTTGACGCATTATTTGTTCACACTTTGTAAACAGAGCAGAGTTTCGTCGTCTGCATCATTTTATTCGCATATATGGAGATCAGAAAGTTATAACTGTTATAACACCGGGGCACTGTCGGTAATGTGAGAATGCAATTCATGTTTTTTTCAGGAAAAAAGGTCCCGGTTTATCCCGGTATAACGGCTTTTCTTCACCGAACAGTGCTGGGACCAACACCGTTACAGAGAGAACACTGGTTAACTCTTGAATGGCCAGTAAAATTTTGTTTATGCCTGTGCAACTTTTAATTAACCAGGAATTATGTTAAAGAGTTAAGGTCATTTACCTGTAAAGCCTTAATGTCAAATAATAAGGGATGGCAAAACTATTATAATATTCGAATATTCAATTAAATGATCACCATTTGAATAGTTAAAACGCTATTAGAATATTCACAAATTAGTATTTCTTTTTAAAAACCAATTCTTTCCTGATAGTATCAAGTATTTTTCTGTCAACATAATCGTAGTATTTCACCATTACATACTTGAAACCATGTTTTCATTAGAATGGCCCTGTGTCACGTGTCAGTTCGAGAGATAGTAAATACACGGCTCAGTGTCAGCGGGCACACGTCTAGTCGCCAGTAATACACAACACCGTCTGACAGTATGAAACCATAATTGTTAATTGGTAATTATAACACGCGTTTTGACAAGTTAAACTAATAACAAATTTTAAGAATAATTTACAGAAGTGCGATCACAAATTTAGCAGTCAGTATAACAGAAATGATGCTCAAATTTGTTGGAACAAAATTTTTATTGGCGTGTTTTTACACTTATAAAAATGTGTGGCTTAATGAAAACATTTTGATTTAAAGAACCAGTAACATGGGACATTAAAATGTTTTAAGAGTTTATGCTTAATTCTGTGAAATTCATGCATTAATTAGAAAATGCAACGGTAGTATAACAGAAATGATGCTCAAATTTGTTGGAACAAAATTTTTATTGGCGTGTTTTTACACTTATAAAAATGTGTGGCTTAATGAAAACATTTTGATTTAAAGAACCAGTAACATGGGACATTAAAATGTTTTAAGAGTTTATGCTTAATTCTGTGAAATTCATACATTAATTAGAAAATGCAACGGTAGATCTACTCACTAAATCAGTAGTAAATCGTCATATAAAAATAATGATTATGTCGACTAAGCTACAAAGCTCAAAGTACTTAATAAGAATCTATGCAAATATTCAAATATTCGATTGAATGAAAAAGCAAAGATTTGAATATCGATTTTGGTATTCGATGCCATCCTTACAAATAATGATTAACTTTTGAATTCTGACAAGTAGATTTTGGTCTGCGACAATGACATTTTAAAAATCATTGTTTAACAAAAAAGCCAGTAATATTAAAGCTGTAACTTAAAAGAAAGTTCAGGAACTTGTAAACCTCTGTCAGTTAGTTCTGACAGAATAAAGTTTCACAAAGTTCCCAAAATTACACTATGTCAAATAATGACTTACTTTTACAATGTCTTTGTTCATACTAAAACAAAATGATAACAAGATGATACAACTTTAACCCAGTTCATGAATGAACTGTACTGTTAGCAGGAAATATCATAAATGCAGTAAGGTAAATGATCCAAGATAGAGGGGATAATTGGCCACTAGCTTTTTATTCAATATCTCGGCTACTGATGTATAAGCATGCTGCTGCTAAAACCACCAGCTCTCTTCTCTTGGCTCTGGTGGCTTTTGCCCCTTTCAACTTATAACAGTGTCCGATTAGGTTTATCTGAGGTGGCAGGTGGATTATCTGAGGGTACATTGATTGACTCTTAGTGTGACAGGATGTTATTTCCTGTCATTTAAATTTAGTGGATATCTGCAATAGAGGTGTAAAGATGATGTGATGATTTTTATACTGATTTATGTGGAGTAAAACACTATGGATAAGTGTATATAACTTTATATAGAAAACGGCAGTGGATACTTCTTAATAAAGTTTGACTGGAACTGACTCAACATTAAAACATTTCTGGTAAGATTTATTGTTAATATGCAAATACACAAATAACTTTATATGGGCACTTCTGAATAATTTTTTTTTTTTTTACTACATAAAAAAATTAATGACTGGAATAAATGATATTTTCTGGTAAGATTAGTATTTGTAAGCAACAGGTGACATGTTTCACTGGAACTGACTGGTAAGACTAGTATTTGTAAGCAACAGGTGACATGTTTCACTTGAACTGACTGGTAAGACTAGTATTTGTAAGCAACAGGTGACATGTTTCACTGGAACTGACTGGTAAGACTAGTATTTGTAAGCAACAGGTGACATGTTTCACTGGAACTGACTGGTAAGACTAGTATTTGTAAGCAACAGGTGACATGTTTCACTGGAACTGACTGGTAAGATTAGTATTTGTAAGCAACAGGTGACATGTTTCACTGGAACTGACTGGTAAGACTAGTATTTGTAAGCAACAGGTGACATGTTTCACTGGAACTGACTGGTAAGACTAGTATTTGTAAGCAACAGGTGACATGTTTCACTGGAACTGACTGGTAAGACTAGTATTTGTAAGCAACAGGTGACATGTTTCACTGGAACTGACTGGTAAGACTAGTATTTGTAAGCAACAGGTGACATGTTTCACTGGAACTGACTGGTAAGACTAGTATTTGTAAGCAACAGGTGACATGTTTCACTGGAACTGACTGGTAAGACTAGTATTTGTAAGCAACAGGTGACATGTTTCACTGGAACTGACTGGTAAGACTAGTATTTGTAAGCAACAGGTGACATGTTTCACTGGAACTGACTGGTAAGACTAGTATTTGTAAGCAACAGGTGACATGTTTCACTGGAACTGACTGGTAAGACTAGTATTTGTAAGCAACAGGTGACATGTTTCACTGGAACTGACTGGTAAGACTAGTATTTGTAAGCAACAGGTGACATGTTTCACTGGAACTGACTGGTAAGACTAGTATTTGTAAGCAACAGGTGACATGTTTCACTGGAACTGACTGGTAAGACTAGTATTTGTAAGCAACAGGTGACATGTTTCACTGGAACTGACTGGTAAGACTAGTATTTGTAAGCAACAGGTGACATGTTTCACTGGAACTGACTGGTAAGACTAGTATTTGTAAGCAACAGGTGACATGTTTCACTGGAACTGACTGGTAAGACTAGTATTTGTAAGCAACAGGTGACATGTTTCACTGGAACTGACTGGTAAGACTAGTATTTGTAAGCAACAGGTGACATGTTTCACTGGAACTGACTGGTAAGACTAGTATTTGTAAGCAACAGGTGACATGTTTCACTGGAACTGACTGGTAAGACTAGTATTTGTAAGCAACAGGTGACATGTTTCACTGGAACTGACTGGTAAGACTAGTATTTGTAAGCAACAGGTGACATGTTTCACTGGAACTGACTGGTAAGACTAGTATTTGTAAGCAACAGGTGACATGTTTCACTGGAACTGACTGGTAAGACTAGTATTTGTAAGCAACAGGTGACATGTTTCACTGGAACTGACTGGTAAGACTAGTATTTGTAAGCAACAGGTGACATGTTTCACTGGAACTGACTGGTAAGACTAGTATTTGTAAGCAACAGGTGACATGTTTCACTGGAACTGACTGGTAAGACTAGTATTTGTAAGCAACAGGTGACATGTTTCACTGGAACTGACTGGTAAGACTAGTATTTGTAAGCAACAGGTGACATGTTTCACTGGAACTGACTGGTAAGACTAGTATTTGTAAGCAACAGGTGACATGTTTCACTGGAACTGACTGGTAAGACTAGTATTTGTAAGCAACAGGTGACATGTTTCACTGGAACTGACTGGTAAGACTAGTATTTGTAAGCAACAGGTGACATGTTTCACTGGAACTGACTGGTAAGACTAGTATTTGTAAGCAACAGGTGACATGTTTCACTGGAACTGACTGGTAAGACTAGTATTTGTAAGCAACAGGTGACATGTTTCACTGGAACTGACTGGTAAGACTAGTATTTGTAAGCAACAGGTGACATGTTTCACTGGAACTGACTGGTAAGACTAGTATTTGTAAGCAACAGGTGACATGTTTCACTGGAACTGACTGGTAAGACTAGTATTTGTAAGCAACAGGTGACATGTTTCACTGGAACTGACTGGTAAGACTAGTATTTGTAAGCAACAGGTGACATGTTTCACTGGAACTGACTGGTAAGACTAGTATTTGTAAGCAACAGGTGACATGTTTCACTGGAACTGACTGGTAAGACTAGTATTTGTAAGCAACAGGTGACATGTTTCACTGGAACTGACTGGTAAGACTAGTATTTGTAAGCAACAGGTGACATGTTTCACTGGAACTGACTGGTAAGACTAGTATTTGTAAGCAACAGGTGACATGTTTCACTGGAACTGACTGGTAAGACTAGTATTTGTAAGCAACAGGTGACATGTTTCACTGGAACTGACTGGTAAGACTAGTATTTGTAAGCAACAGGTGACATGTTTCACTGGAACTGACTGGTAAGACTAGTATTTGTAAGCAACAGGTGACATGTTTCACTGGAACTGACTGGTAAGACTAGTATTTGTAAGCAACAGGTGACATGTTTCACTGGAACTGACTGGTAAGACTAGTATTTGTAAGCAACAGGTGACATGTTTCACTGGAACTGACTGGTAAGACTAGTATTTGTAAGCAACAGGTGACATGTTTCACTGGAACTGACTGGTAAGACTAGTATTTGTAAGCAACAGGTGACATGTTTCACTGGAACTGACTGGTAAGACTAGTATTTGTAAGCAACAGGTGACATGTTTCACTGGAACTGACTGGTAAGACTAGTATTTGTAAGCAACAGGTGACATGTTTCACTGGAACTGACTGGTAAGACTAGTATTTGTAAGCAACAGGTGACATGTTTCACTGGAACTGACTGGTAAGACTAGTATTTGTAAGCAACAGGTGACATGTTTCACTGGAACTGACTGGTAAGACTAGTATTTGTAAGCAACAGGTGACATGTTTCACTGGAACTGACTGGTAAGACTAGTATTTGTAAGCAACAGGTGACATGTTTCACTGGAACTGACTGGTAAGACTAGTATTTGTAAGCAACAGGTGACATGTTTCACTGGAACTGACTGGTAAGACTAGTATTTGTAAGCAACAGGTGACATGTTTCACTGGAACTGACTGGTAAGACTAGTATTTGTAAGCAACAGGTGACATGTTTCACTGGAACTGACTGGTAAGACTAGTATTTGTAAGCAACAGGTGACATGTTTCACTGGAACTGACTGGTAAGACTAGTATTTGTAAGCAACAGGTGACATGTTTCACTGGAACTGACTGGTAAGATTAGTATTTGTAAGCAACAGGTGACATGTTTCACTGGAACTGACTGGTAAGACTAGTATTTGTAAGCAACAGGTGACATGTTTCACTGGAACTGACTGGTAAGACTAGTATTTGTAAGCAACAGGTGACATGTTTCACCAACCACTACTAGCCTAAAACAGTATATATTGCAGATCATACCCGAAGCATTACCAATCTTAAAACGTTAATTATTATATAACGATATATACAGTTATATCTATATACGGTAAATAATATAAAGTCTGTTTTGTTCAACATCAATGAAAAAGTCGTATTTATTTAATATATGTGGCGTGTCATGGGAAAATGAAGCTTAATGCAATTCCGTAGAGTGTTGTCCCGGATCAGCCTGAGCAATCTGCACAGGCTGAACCGGGATGACACTTTCTGCTTTTATGGTATTTTCTGTTTCAAGGAAGTCTCTTCTAAGCATGAATCCACGGTAGGCAGAAAGTGTCGTCCCAGATAAGTCTGTGCAGTCCGCACAGAATGTTCCGGGATGACACTTTACGCACATGAATTAAGCCTGGTTTTCCCACGCCATGACTCATATATAAATTTGATCTGCAATATAATGACTTTATAATATACAACATTGATGAAACACCTGCCGGACAATCCTATGCAATCATACAACAATAATTGAAACACAAATTTTATTTTCAAATGAATATAAAATATACAATAATACATGGGTGTAAATGCCTTTACTATATATATATATATGACGGTAAACAACATATACACATTTAAAGAACATAATATTTTAAAGGCATATTTTTTTTTATTCAATTCTAATGTGTTTATTTAACTACAATTTCTTTAACTGACTTGCACCTGTGTTCATTTAAATGTAATTTAAATGGAAATAATGATTTAACTATTTTTTAAATGCATTAAAACTCAGTGATATTTGATGTTTAACTATTTGATGCTTTACATGTCAAGAGGCATTTAACTAAGGCGTAAAAAAAAATTGTTTCGGGTAACATGCCCCCCAAAAATTAGGGTAGGTAGGTAGAGATTCATTTATTTTATTTTTTTATTTGGTAAATGGTTAACTTTAAGATTCTAAAACTAAATGAATCTTCGAAACATATCGGAAATATCCTTAAACATTGTTTTGAAGTGGATGCTATCAAAACAAAACACTTATTTATCCAACAACATTTAATTATTGGAAAAAGGTAAATAAAGCAAAAAAATATCTGACAAACTCGATAAAATGTTCTAGGGTCGGGGCATTTTTTTAGGGTAGGTCGGGTAACCTGAAACAAACATAATTTATTTTTACGCCTAAATGTATTTTGTAAATCTGTACGTAAAGATGCAGACTTATTCCCTTTTCACTACTTATTTAATATATCCATATTTGAAAAATTAAGATATTTGATGTTTAGTCAATAGACGTTTCCACAAATGTCAATCATATTCAAATTGATACGCAATTTTATCAAATCATCGCACTTAGAAATCACGTGTTTAGTGGTTAAACTATTTCATACAAAAGATCACGTGCATAATGTTTGTGATATTCAAAAGAGCACGTGGAAAGGTTGGTGATATTCCATGAATGGACATTAATTCTTCAACAATAGCTGGGAGAAGTTTAAACTATCCGTGGCAAAACCCGGATCGGTCTATAAAGTTGCAAGTTAAAATTGCAAAAAAGGAAACTTAAAAGTGACCTAATGATGCATATCTTAGGTAACAGATTCATAAAGGAACATTTCAACCTAACTTCAAAAGATATCTGCAAATAGATTTTATCACACAAAATCCTTCTAATTTGATCAAGGTTCCTTCAAATTATAAATCTCACTGTGTTTTCTTGACAATAAAATATTTTAACAATTTAAGCTACTATTTAATAAATGTTTAAAACCCACTTGTTATCAAAATTCAGCATTTTAACTGCTACAAATTATAAATCTCTTTTTTTTTCTTGACAATAAAATATTTTAACAATTTAAGCTACTTAAACCCACTTGTCTTCAAAATTCGGCATTTTAACTGCTATTGTCGAAATATTTCAGTCATTCAAGGGACTAATTAATTAATTTTCATATTTTTGAAAAATGTCATTAAATGTCTTAACAGAAAAACTAAGCCAACTAGATTTACCAAAAACAAATGAGGTGCGACGTATGAAAACCGGGCTTACTGAATGTGCGTAAAGTGTCGTCCCGGATTAGCCTGTGCAGTTTGCGGATGACACTTTCCGTTGTTATGGTATTTTCTGTTTCAAGGAAGTCTCTTCTAAACATAAATCCACTGTAGGTGGAAAGTGTCATACCCGATTAACCTGTGCGGACTGCACAGGCTAATCTGGGACGACACTTTGCGCATGCCAGGATTCCCATATACAGAAACAAGAAGTGTCTTTAAAAAAGACAATCGGCGTTGAAATTAATATTGAGGTGTCATTTAAAAATTACCTAAACAGACGGCCAAGATGATCGGTTACGTGACTTCTCAGACCCCAGATTTTTTGGTCCCCACCAATATTAGGAGACTTATTGGAACCCAGATTTTTCGGACACTATAAGAAAACTTCTCGGACCCAAAAGTTAATTTGAGATAAATTTATTAATTTAAAAATTAAATAAAATTATCATTAATATCTATGCTGAGAATAAACCAATCATATAGCTCCATGTTTCCACCAGTGGTATATGAATAACCAAAATAATTTAGGTTAACATAAATGTTATCTGAATTTGTCAAGTCAATTAAACAAATTAACAATGTAAGAAAATAATTTCGGGAATGAATTAAAATTATTATCAGACGAGTCTATATAGTTATTTATAGTACCGGTAATATACCATTCATGTTAGTTATCTAATATAATAAGGATTTGAAGTCAAATAAGCATTTATACTGTGTATCCCAATAAAAAGCAATAGTCAGGGAACATTCAGCGATTTTTGAAATGTTCAGACTTTATTTTTGATAACGCAACCATAAAAATTCATTAGACTTTGACGATTTTAAATTATATCAGTATAAATATTCTATATCAGGGGTTCCTGTGTATAATTAGTATTGCAAATTGTGTATTCATGCTACGCGAATAACAATTTGACGTATTCCAAATCTTCTTTCATAACATTTTACCTACAGAAAATGTAGCATCGTTTTATAGATTAAATAACATCTACTGGAGAAGTTGATAGAAAGATGCAATTATAAATAATCGTTTATAAATCGTAACCACAATTTTAATCCAAGTTAACAGTAAGTTTATAAATATAAATTCCCCATTTATTAAAATTTTAGGTTTATGATTCTCTGAACGCTATTATTGATGCATGTATGAGTATATTAACACAACTATACAACGGTTGCTAGCTACGCGCGCTATTTTTAGAATGACGCTACTGATTCTGGAATGTGATGAACTCGCTAGAATCAATGGGCTACATGGAACGGCAACACTGTGAATGAGATTTATGAATGGGAACATTGCACAATTGCTATTTATAGAGCGTATACCGCTTATATAAATGTAGGCTAAACAAAATAGTTATTTCGTTACGGGAATGAATATAGCATTCTGTTTATGGCATACAATGAGAAAATACGTACTTAGTTCTAAAGTATATGTTGAAGATATGTTTATAACTCCATTTTAACCGCTTATGTAAACAATTATGTAAATTTGTAATCCCCAAAAGTATGCAACAGTTATTGGTATACGTTAAACCATTGTTTGAAGTTTGCATTCACTAGAATTAGAAAATTTGCCCAATTCTATTGGCATTCAATATTATCGCAAGAAAATCTGGGTCAAAAGTGATCTTAGACAGCTATGCCGAAAAAATAAGTATTAAACTAAAAAGATATATATCACTCCCACGGGGCTAAAACCTAAGACCTCCAGAATCAAAAACCTATTATGCCAACCTGTGACTTTTCTGTGAGCCTGACTTGCAAGCATAAGTGCATATTTTTAATCCTATGTAAGTGATACACGTGCTTTCCTAAATACCAAAAAAAGCACTACAAACGATTTATAATTTTATCCATTTAAATTGATGATTATCTTTACAGGACACTATATTTCCAATATATTTCTTTATTATGTACTTTTCTTTTAGGAATCAGTAAAAACAATTTTGAAAATTGTAAATTCTATAAACTATGAAATGGGCTCTTTAAACAAATGTTTATGCACAAAGATGACAACACGATTGTGTTTTGAAGGTGGTAATAACTGTCATGCATGCTTTGCTTTAAATACAGGCTCTTGACATGTTAAAAGTTGTTGACATGTTAAAAGTTGTTGATGCAGTTGAAGTTTGATTTTATTTTTAATTTAAATAACGAAAAACAACAAAACCCATGTAGCAAGTAGCGCGAAATTATTAACCTGACACTCATGAATATTCCGTATGCAATCGGGATTTATTTATAGATACCTCGACATGTATCGAGCGTATCGTAGGCAATACTACAATGTAAATTGATATCGTATTGGTTTATATATTGTACAGCTCGAATGGTGTAGTGGAACAGATGCCGCGCTTGCATTGTCAAGTTTTGAGTTCGAGTCTCGGCATCGAAATTTTATAAACATATTATTTTACACATTTTGTTGCGGGTTAGTACTCACGTTTTTCATGATTTATCCATTGAGTGCGTGATTGTAATTAAAACATTTGGTAAATGTACAATAAAAATATTTCAAACATAACAGTAACACAATAAAATATTCAACATTTTTAATTAATATCTCATTATCTGCATATTTAAAGAATAACTCACAACATTAAAAAAAAAAGGTCGCAGTCAGACGGAATTGAACTCAGTTCGATAGCGTGCGGCGCTAGCACTTATACCACACGACCATTAAATATCACTCTCGCTACCACGTATTTATCTCTGTATCAACATAAATGCCTATAACAGAAATTCGTCCAAAAACAATGCAAACAACCAAACACACTTATGATTTGTCACGAAGATTAAAGAGTGTAAGGTTAATAATTTCGCACTATAGTAAGTTCTTTGATCTACAGCTATAAATCTCTACAAATGTATGTATCTTACTAAACAATAAATAATGTGTTTTCTTTTCAACAGAGCATTGGAAATAAATCTAGATTTTACATCTATCAAGGATATGGTGAAAGGAGAAGATAACTCTTCCAAGACTTAACAATGGACTACCTGACTTACCAATAAAAGTTAATGGCAAGTTTAAAATGGATGTATAAAAATCCAGCAATTTGTCAATATTTTAAGCATGACTTTTCATACCCTTTTAATTATTGCCAGTTTGACAATAAGCAACATACTTCTCAGTGGTTGTCATGGCAACATTGTGCCTTACAAACATGCTGCACTGAAAGATGATGAAGTTTACGTGGATAATTTTTTTTCCTTGGAAACGCAAATCAGTGGCCAAGATGTTAAGAAACACATGGAAAGTAAATCCAAGATCAAACCATCATCTGACCCTGATGCAGAAAACTATGACCTTGACCTTAAAGGTGAAGACAATGACCTTGAAGAGGAAAATGAGGTTAAGGAAACCATGGGAACAGAAACCGCTTTGATATTAGTTCGTCTTATTGATGAGCTAAGGAAAGAATTAAGTGAAGTGAAGAAATTAAATGAAAATGACAGAATAGAACTGAAGAATATAAAGAGTTTGCAAGAAAGTGAAAGGTAGGCCTACATATTTTGTAATTTGTTTCAATGTTGAGAACAAAACTGTTTCAAGGGCTTATGAGCTTCTACAAAATTAAGGCATGAATTGAATACATGCGCTGCACATTTTTTAGACCCAATATTTATATTTTACTACTGAGAAGTGCATTCTTACAACAAACCATTATTTACCAGTCTTTTCTGTGATTATACACACTACAATGATGTCTTAGTACACAACCATGATAACTTGTATGTAAAATACTTTGAGTTCACAAGATGTTTCATCTAGCTTTAAAGAGAAACAAAATTAATGAAAGGTAAGAGTGGAATAATTAAAAGGCAGCCAACAGAATTAGGTTTGTATGGTTTATAATACACCAGTATGATCGTTCTAATTAAGTATTCCATTGAAATAATATTTCACTGATTATGTATAATTATTTTTGACTACAGAGATTTTCTCCCAAAAATGCATGAAACTATTTGTTACAATAGTGTAATAATTGATGGGCTTGAAATGGGAATACCCAGACAATATAAAGTCTGATCATTTAATGATTTCTTACAGTGAACAATCTTCTTGTTAGTACTATTTTTGTATGGCTGATTTTTGTGATCACTGAAAGGAAACAAAAGAACATTGTCCTTACAAAAACCAACTGGTTATGAAGAAATTGGAAAAACTAAGATTTTATATTTATTGAACACATTGAAGTGTTCCACGATTATTAAATTGCATTGTTTTTTTTTTTTTTTGGTTGTCAACACCGCATTAAGTTACAAAGATCGAATATGTAAAGAAAATGCTATGATCAAGACTCAACCATTTTAGGACATCAATGCATTTGTGTCATTTATTTTATTGTATTGTGATTCCTGGCCCCTTGTTCACGAAGGATTAACTGCAGGATCAAGATCAATCTTAGCTGATCTTGATCTTCCAGCTCAACTGAGCCGAATCTGAAAAATATTTTCGAAATAACTTTTGTTCTAGATTAAATAAACAAATATTTCAGTTTCATTTTGATTAAAATCTTCATATCAAACAGAAACGTACGCTAAGAGGAGTTCATAATCATGTATAATATATATTTGGTCAACAATTAAAATTGAGCCAGATTTTTAGTGAATGCCATTGTTGAGCGTGATCCTAAAATGTTTGGCTCAAGTTCATCTTAAACCTGAAAATCAGGCTTAACTTGTTTTGTGAACGAGTGGCCTGGGCCCATATTAACCATTCATTCTTAGCCTTACGAATAAATAATTGACTCAAGAAAAATGCTTGTGTGTTCACAAACACGCCGAGTTCCAATGTCGCTTGAGTCATTAATAGATCATTCTAAAAATAAAGAATGCTAACATTTGCATTGAGGAATACCAAGTTCAATTTAAAATAACAGCGTTCTTAGAATGGATCAATTTTAAGAATATTCATAATTCTAACGTCATAAGTCTAACAATGGGTTGATGGTTACGGAACCTGATCAAGGTCAGACGGAAATGTGAGGTGCATTCAATTTAGTTCGACAGAAGTTTATATCTATTGTCTATCTCATTAAAATCATCTCCAGTCTGACGCTCCCATATTATCCACTGACTGGATCTGATGGCTTCGCATTAGGGGTCACAATCAGAAGACCTTTTTTTGAGCCAATCAAACTGTTACCTTCAAAATCTTGCGATATAACTTCATTTATAAACCACAAATACTGTGGAATCACTAATATTCTAGGTTGTCTAATTTTCCCGCTTTTCGCGCTCACGCCATTGTGCGAATTTATGACCACCGCAAATATTTACCGATTTCGTAGTGTAGCAAACCTTGGGAGCTTACACGTTCATTCAAATGTATGTCGTTAATCGTTCGTAACTATACGTAGATAGGCCTATATGTCACGATGTGATTGTTTTCATTAAAGTTTTTCGAATGTTTTATTGCTCTAATCTGATAAATGAATGTATATTGTTTTCTTTTAAATAAAATTGTGAACGTTCGTACAATTAAATACCATATAAACGTAATTAACTCAGCTTTTTAATTGTTGTTAACATTAATAATGTGTTATATCCATATGTTAAATATTCCATTCGTATATAAACATATAATAGTATTCCTTGTAATTAATTTCAAATCGCGTATAATCAATTAGAAATCCGAAGTGCCTATACGAATATTACTGTTCACGTGATGTAAACACGAATGATATTTTACAATTAAAGTTTATTAAACTGCACATATATTTCATGTAAATCCTTTGTTCTGCTAGAAAAGCGCGCAAAAATTATGCTGTCATGTACAACGTCACGTCACGTCAAGGTAAGCGTGGGTGTATTGATCGCCATATAAAAACTTGGTAGCGCAGAGAACATTGAGATCTTTACTTTTGTATAAAAGTTTTGTAGAGCATAACAAACATCATGATTGTATTTCTATAACACAGTTGCGCAAAGGCATGATTTTGAACACTCGTAATACAATCAGTAAAAGGATAGGGTAAATGTTACTTATATATATATAATAGTACAGTAATCTCTGATAAAAAGTTTGGAAATGCACACTGTGCATGTCATTACAAAATTTATTTGGTATAAACAGGTAATGTGCCCATGATGACCGTTTGTTTTAACAAGTTTACCTCTATGTAAAGAATTAGCGCCCCCAATGTGGAGCCGAAGAGTATTTCAATCAGCATTTCATTAGTGTCAATTTGACGTAGCGTGATATTAAGTATCTATTGTCTCGCCTAAATCTGCGCCCCCTTTTTCTTTAGAAGTGGACCACTGTTGTAAATTAAGAGCCTAATCCGGTACTAATTACACGTGTTTATTGCAACAAACAAGCTGGAGGACACTTCATTGGGGATCTGCTTGTTTGGTCGTTTTACTGCATAACTGACACGTATTTTGTGCAAAACCTGATTCTCTATTTTTTTTTCAAAATCGTACTTGCACGAATTTAAGACCGCGCGAATATGTCCGCGATCGCAAGTGCGCAAAATTTGTACCCTGTGAATTCGAGTGATTCCACGGTACTATGCATGAAATTAACATGCACTTTGGATGTTTATTCGCCTAAGGTACCACTATATCCATTGTTATCCCCGTGAAAATAAACTGTAAATAATTTATTCCCAAGGATCAGCTGGAAATGCATCACTTTTCAAAAACCGTGGCCAAACATTAGTGTGCAAAAGGCAATTTCATTGGGCGCAGCTGGGCTGATGTTTTATTGTTCGGAAGGTCTTTTGAACGTGACCTGTGATACAATGTCTTCAAATCCTAACAATGTTAGGATTTGATTTTAATGAGCTTGTATCTATTGTCTATAATAACAATGTATTATGTGTTTCGCTTTTTCAGGACAAAATATGGCGAGTTAGAAGAGAAAGTTCGACATCACGAACACAAGCTGGCTGTGAACACTGCTGAGGTGATCCAAATGAGGCAGTCTGTATCTGAAGCGTGGAACAAGGTCGTTGCAATGGAGGAAACCGTTAGCGACCACAGGTAGTAAAGGAGTGAATGAATGAATAAATGAATGAAAACATTCACTTGAATTAATGAATGGGTGAATGAATTAGTAAATGAATAATGAATGAACACATGAATGAATGGCTTAATTAATTAGTGATTGAATGAATTAATAAAACAAGAATTAATGGGTGTATGGGTGAAGTGATGGATAGATGGATGAATAAATGTATGATGGATGGATAAATGAATGAACGAATTAATGAATTAATTAATGTATTTTTTTAATTTACAAAGAATGACTTGATCAATGAAAAACTTTCTAAATAAATATAGACAGAATAATAGAAAATTTAAAATAGTTGTATTTACATTTGATGTTTATATATAGAAGATAAAATCAGGTGGGTTTTTTTTAAGTTAACAGTTGTTAGTATAGAGTCAAAGTACAAAGGACATTCAAACTGCATAATTTAATGTGTCCAACCATTCAGAATAATTGAAATATTTTTCCTGATTGTCTAGACTATGTTACTGCAGCTTGGTCTTATTTGCAAAAATGCTGTTTGAATGCTGAGCTTGTGTTTCAAGCACTCTGGAATGTGAATTGTTATATTATGTTTTTACACGTAGGACCTTAAAGGGACTATGTCATCGAAAAGGGCCTGAAAGGGGCAATTTGTTTAAAAAGGGCCTGAAAGGGACAATTTGTTTAAAAAGGGCCTGAAAGGGGCAATTTGTTTAAAAGGGCCTGAAAGGGGCAATTTGTTTAAAAAGGGCCTGAAAGGGGCAATTTGTTTAAAAAGGGCCTGAAAGGGGCAATTTGTTTAAAAATCGGAAATTTATATATTAATACTGGGAGCACGCTGTTATGTGAAGTTAGAATAAGACATCAAACATAGAATAAATTATTTTATTATACCGATGTTTAATATGCCGTTAAACATGTGCAATTAAAAAAAAATTCAGAGTTATTAATGTATACACCTGCATATATAATTGTATAAGCAAAATTTATTTTACCACAAAACTGTATACTTGAAAGCATTTACAAAATTTTCATAAAAAACATAGAACTGTGTCCATGCATGCATGAACACAGTTTTTAAATAAAATAAAAACGATCAAAGACACAATAAGATTTACTGAAAGTGTTATGGATAATGCAAAAATGCAGTAGTTATTGACAGAATATAACAAACATACTCAAACACCACCAAATACACAGTTGTATGTGAAAAAAGAAATATTTCATGTCCATTCTATGTTTGATGTCTTATTCTAACTTCACATAATAGAGTGTTCTGGAATATAATAACAGTTAAAATAGGGTATACATCATGGGAAAAGAGTGTACGCATTCTGAGATACAATCAATTTATAACATGGATTGTGTTTGTTTGGCCCTTTTTCTGTTTAAATGTTGACGTCAGAATTGTGAGCATTTAATATAACCATAGTTTACAAACGACTCCTTACCAAGCATGATAGCGCAGTTGGTTAAAGCGCTGTCTACTGTCATTTGTTCGTATGGCTTCTTAGTCGTGAGTTCGATACCCGCTTGGGGTTTGAATCTTTTCAGGCTTTTTCAGCAAATTTGTTTTTTCAAATATCTTATTGTGTATTATATTATTTTTATTTATTTAATGCACATGTTTTACTAAAGCGCAATTCCATCAAGTAATATAATTTATAGTGCAATAGGAAGCCAATTTTTCGTTGACATAGTTTAATGTCAAAGTTATGAGATTGAACATGTATAATATCATATTCTAATCTTCCTTGCTTCTGTGGTGAAGATAATAATGTAAATGATGATGATGATGATTATAGCAATGATGATGATGGTGATGACAATGATGATAATGATGATTATAATGATGACGATTATGATGATGGTGATGATGACCAAAGGGGTGATAATAATGATGATTATAATGAAGATAATGCTGATGATTATAGTGATACTGATCCTGACAAAAAAGGTTGATGAAAATAATAAAGAGAACTATTAATGCCTGTAAAAGTAAGTCACCAAAAATATATTCTATTTTAAATGTAGAACCACTTCTTTCAGAGAAACAATTGAAGATATGTAAATATTGCCTATGCTATCTTAGTAAAATAATGTTTATACACTCTAATCCAAATGGCGTGAAATAACCTACAAACTCACACAGGCCGTACTAAAGTAATTATCACCAAAGTAGCAATTATCTGCAATTATCTACACCTTATCAATTTCATTTAACTTCTCTCAAGAAATTTGAAACCCCAAAGTTGAAACATAAATTGGTTGATACCTCTGAACTTGTCATGCTATTGAAATCCATGGTGTTTTGTAACCTTGAACTACACTTCTCAGTATGTCAGCCATATAAAGCAACTTATTTAACTTAACACCTCAATATTGTAATTCTTTTAAAGCAACATTTTCATATGATACCATAGTCAACATTTCTACCAAATCCGAGTAAATTCACTTTATGATGTCCTTGGATGTTTTCATGTACAAGCACTTGATCTGTTAGTCAAGTTCAAATTAAAATACTGTAAATTTGTTCTACTTCATGGAGGTCTAATTTTTGTGTAATTCACTGTCAAAAAATAGCATGAATTTTAGACCCAGCAAATAATTTATTTCTATAAAAATTATTTAAAGATTAAAATAAAATCTGAGAATCTAAGAACGTGGGAATAGTCCACTTTTAAAGAATGGGCAAAATTTACACACTGTGAAATAAAATGATTTCACTGTAACCAATTAGAAAAAGCTTAATTTTGTTTACTGTTTTGTCTTACAATAACAACCCTGCTAGTGTCACATTTATGTGTATGATCTAGTTCTATTCTCACATTCATGTTGTCATATTCATCCAAAAAATTTGATGTAATCAGTGGATTCCAAGCTATTTTTGTATGGGCCGAAACCACATTGTCAATACCAATACAAACTATACAATATGAAAAAAGCATAAAAAATGTAGCATGTAAATTCATATTTATAGGAGTCGTTTTCATACTCAAATCAGCTATTATCAAGTTAATCAGGGATTAGCAAAATTGGTTTACTCGTCTGCATGGGAGGTCTAAAAGTGGTAAAACTGCTTTCACTTTAAAAAAAACTACAACAACAACATCCCACACAGGTACACCAACATTAATTTGTTTACTTTGCAATGCACTTGTAAACTGATAACTTTTAAAGTCTGCAGGATGAATTTACAAAGGCCAGCATGTTTTGACTTCTACCATCTCTCAAGAAAAGATCAATGACCCCCAAGTTATCCTGCCACCAACTGTTACAAGTCCATCTCTCAAGAAAAGATTAATGACCCCCAAGTTATCCTGCCACCAACTGTTACAAGTCAAACCAGTGAGTTCTGCCTTAAGTACACCAATCTTGCAAATAACTGATTTCGCAGACTTAACTTTTAAAGATGAATTACTGGCTATAAAGAAAATGAAATGCATACAAAATACATATGTGTGTATAAAATTGACTGCTTTCGTTTTGTTTACTTTAAACCTACATAATTAATCATGTGACTTTATAATAAGAGACAATAAATAATGAAGAGAACTGGCCCACAAAGTTCGATATATTTCAAATAATGTGTCATATTTGAAAAAACAATTGCAATGGATAAAATTACAAAGCATTGGTTATCCTTTTTGTTAACTTTTTGAAAACACCTGTATCACTTATATAGCACTAAAAATACAGGTTAGTTAACATAAACATCTCTGGCCTATAGTGGTGAGCATTACACTCTTTGTGAGTAGGTTTGAGCCCCAGGGAATGCACTACTTTTTCCTTTTAATTGCTGCTCTTGATAGAAAATTTAGATTATGAAGTCCAGTTGGTTTCCTTTTTGCAGTTATGACATTTTAGGACATAAACAAAACAAAAGCTGTAAGAGGACAGCGCGCTTGACTATTCGAAGTATTTCAGTTGGTATATATTTTGGATAGTGAAAGGGGCATACATTTGTTAAAATACAATATTTTTAAGTGAAGCCTTGTATAGTTTTGAATATAAACTTTAACCAGAAAATCTATGTTAAAAAGGGGTATAACTCTGTCAAAATACAAAACAGAGTTATGGGGAATGTTGCCCTTGATACTGGAGTTGATGACAAAGGTTAGTTACAAGTTTCAAGTGAATAACTTATGTAGTTTTGAAGTTACAAAACTTTTGAATATAAACTTTAACCAGAAAATCTAAGTGAAAAAGGGGCATAACTCTGTCAAAATACAAAACAGAGTTATGGGGAATGTTGCCCCTGACACTGGAGTTGATGACAAAGGTATATTCCAGGTTTCAAGTGAATAACTTATGTAGTTTTGAAGTTACAAGACTTTTGAATATAAACTTTAACCAGAAAATCTGTTAAAAAGGGGCATAACTCTGTCAAAATACAAAACAGAGTTATGGGGAATGTTGCCCTTGATACTGGAGTTGATGACAAAGGTTAGTTACAAGTTTCAAGTGAATAACTAATATAGTTTTGAAGTTACAAAACTTTTGAATATAAACTTTAACCAGAAAATCTAAGTGAAAAAGGGGCATAACTCTGTCAAAATACAAAACAGAGTTATGGGGAATGTTGCCCCTGACACTGGAGTTGATGACAAAGGTATATTCCAAGTTTCAAGTGAATAACTTATGTAGTTTTGAAGTTACAAGACTTTTGAATAAAAACTTTAACCAAATTCAGACACAGACACGGACGTTGACGCCGGGGGTAGTAGGAAAGCTCACCTATTTTTCAAATATTCGAGCTAAAAAGGAAAAATGTGTGAGCAAGTCCCTGTGGTATAGCCTGCACTGGCCATGGCTATTGGCATGAACTGGCCACGCCTATAGGCATGAACTGGCCACGACTACAGGCATGATCTGGCCATGCCTACTGGCATGAACTGGCCACGGCTACTGGCATGAACTGGCCACGCCTACTACAGGCATGAACTGGCCACGCCTACAGGCATGAACTGGCCACGCCTACTGGCATGAACTGGCCACGGCTACAGGCATGATCTGGCCACGCCTACTGGCATGAACTGGCCACGGCTACTGGCATGAACTGGCCACGCCTACTGGCATGAACTGGCCACGGCTACTGGCATGAACCGGCCACGCCTACAGGCATGAACCGGCCACGCCTACAGGCATGACCTGGCCACGCCTACAGGCATGAACTGGCCACGCCTACAGGCATGACATGCCCATTGCTTGAATGCCTCTGCGATAGCAGGTAGTTAGAATTGTATGCTCATAGAGTACAAATGTAATATAAAGGAGTACTACCTTCAATGGTGTTGAGCGTTTCACTAGTACCTTCAATGGTGTTGAGCGTTTCACTAGTACCTTCAATGGTGTTGAGCGTTTCACTAGTACCTTCAATGATGTTGAGCGTTCCACTAGTACCTTCAATGGTGTTGAGCGTTCCACTAGTACCTTCAATGGTGTTGAGCGTTCCACTAGTACCTTCAATGGTGTTGAGCGTTCCACTAGTACCTTCAATGGTGTTGAGCGTTTCACTAGTACCTTCAATGGTGTTGAGCGTTTCACTAGTACCTTCAATGGTGTTGAGCGTTTCACTAGTACCTTCAATGGTGTTGAGCGTTTCACTAGTACCTTCAATGGTGTTCAGCGTTTCACTAGTACCTTCAATGGTGTTGAGCGTTTCACTAGTACCTTCAATGGTGTTCAGCGTTTCACTAGTACCTTCAATGGTGTTCTTTAAATGGTGTTATACTAACAGTGTGTTCTTAAAGAAGAAACACAACAGTCCTTATAAACCAAACACTGTCCGGTTGCAATTTCACGAATTTTGGGGCGTATTGAAGAATAGACTTGCATAAATTTTAGTACCCCCAACTTTATAATAATCTGTCAACAGTTTTTATGATTAAAGGGACTTGTTCACAGATTTTTGTATTTTTTTAAATATGCCATTAAACGTCTTAACTTGTCAAATATAAGCATCTAAAATAATTAGCTCAAGTACTTTAAAAAGAAAAGAAAAAAGAAAAGAAAAAAAGATTATTCGCACCAGGGTTCGAACCTCAGACCTCCGGATAAAAAGTCTATCGCGTTACCTCTCAGCCATTCCACCTTATATACTTGACGGGGTATTTTTACTTTATCTAAGTGATTCACATGTTTTCAACAATTGCAACGAAAACAACAGAAACATTCCAAATTATTCCACCGTTTCACGTTAGAAACGCTTTATAATTTTAGTCATTTAAACTAATGATTACTCATTAATGACACAGTATTTACAATATATTTCTAGGTCAGTAGCATTATTTCGCTCCTTTATATACACTATTCTTTTCTTTTTCGTATCTGTGAAAACAAGTCTGAAAATTGTCAATTCGCCAATCTGTGAACAGGTCCCTTTAAACCATACATTTATATTTGCAGTGCAATCCTCGAGGGCTTCACGACGTTCCAGAAAGAGGCTGCAAAGGATCTGAGACGCTTCCGGGAGTACAAGGAGGACCGCGCGGCTAAACGGTTCCATCAGCTGACCAACATGGCCGAGAAGAACGAGCGGGACATAGCGACACTCGGGAACCAGCTCCAGGGGACGGGCGTACAGATACAGAACTTGACGAAAGCGATATCAAAGTTAAATGAGCAAAATAAAAGTTTTACTAATGATATTAGAAACGTCTCAAGTTCACAACTTGTGCTTAGACATTCTTTTGAAGATATGAAAATTCACTTGAATGAAACGCTAGAGAATATTTCCATGAGTTGCGAACGAAATTTCCAACAATTATTGTCATCTCCCAATAACAACAGAGAAAAGTTTTCAAATCAGTATGTTGCATCAGGGGAAAATAAAGGCAGGAAAATTGAGATTGTTGAGTTTGGATCAGGAGATATTAGTGATACATATCTTTCAAATTTTGAAGAACAAACTAACATAATAGGAGTTAATGTAGGTATTAGCGAGAGTGATAACATGTACAGCAGTGGGGAGACAATCCATGAAGGAAGTGGGGAAAGTGACAAATTACTTCCATTTGTCAATGTTGACCTTAGCAACTATGTGCAAAAATCGGAGTTCAACATGGAAAACGTGCTGCTTAAATCCATGTTAGAGGAATTTTCCCAAAAATATGTGAACATGAGTCAACATATACATGACTTAGAGACTAGACTGGCTGGTATACAGCTAGGCAATTTTATGCAAAATCTTCAAGACTCTTTGATAAACTTTACTCAAAATGTGATAACACTTGACCAGTGGAAGGTTTCGAGTACTCAGATTGTAAACTCGACGTTGACCAATCAGGATCAAATACTCAGACTAACAAACATGGTTATTGAAAACCAAGACAAAGTGTTGGATCTGAAATGGAAGGTCTCCAACGGGGAAATAGTGGCCGACCAGCAGTTTAATATTCTCAGGATGTACATTATTCGTTTCAACAATTCCATGGAAGACATGAAAGAGACGCTACAAAAACTGCAACAAAAGCAATCCAAACAGAATGGTTTTCAGTACCCACCATCCTTTGGCCACCACTTTGGTGACCCAGATTTAGAAAACCAGTCTGAACAAAACGGGTATGGTCTAAATATCGACAGAATACACACTCTTATGTCCAGACTGGACGAAATCGGTCTTCAAGTGGTGTTCAATCAAAACAGGCTGGGAAACCTTGAGGTAAAAATATTAAACGACTCGCTAGCATCATGTACGAAATTCAACATGGACACAGCTCAAGACTCTCAGCTAGCCAGCCACGAGGCTGTGATTAAAGCCAACACAAACTCCCTGGTCCTGATGCACGACCTAGTCAAAGAACTCGAAAAACTGGTTCATTCGCTGAACCACCAGATCAAAGTGAATGCACAGAAGATTCGAGCCTCGGGTGATACCATCGAGTCACTGAAGGGACTGGTGCCGGCAATGTTGGCCATGAAGCAGGAAATGGACAGCTTCCTGTATCAGCTTCCAACAGG
Source organism: Congeria kusceri (assembly GCA_027627225.1). Lineage (NCBI taxonomy): Eukaryota > Metazoa > Mollusca > Bivalvia > Myida > Dreissenidae > Congeria > Congeria kusceri. Next base: position 5,323,352 of record CM051037.1, on the reverse strand, counting down.
TTTGGCTTGTTCTGAGAAATTGAAATATCACATTCGTTACAAATACAAAACGTCTTCCGTAACACTATGTTTTCAGGAAACAACCAATATCTTCTAAATACATTGTGTATCATTTATTACAAACATGCCATATTCTCAAGATTCATTCAAATCAAATCAACATAGTCACACAAAGATGCACTGCATAAGACTGACTTACATATACACAATCACTAGCCTCTACTCCTGTATCTTCGACCATGAGAGCTTAATTGCATTTATACCGTAATTGAGCACAATTTCAACACCAGTGAGACTTTTATTTATAAAATTTAAGGTCTCTCCTACTAAATAAGGACCAGATAATGTAGAGATCTGCCATTCACTTAGTTAACTGACCAATTCTAGGAAGGCACCCTAGCAACCATTGTCAGATGTTTCTTATTATTTGGTTCAGTCTTCATTTTGATAACACTAAAATTTTGATATAATTCATTAGAAGCATTCTTTATTAAACTCACACACTCTAGTATACTGTTTTTGAAAATGAATTCTTGGCTTATGCACAAAGTGTGTAGCAATTTTGGAGAACTTCTTTTAAAAATCTAAATTTTCTCAGACAAAATCTGATATTTGCAATTTTTAAAACCAAAAACAATATAAGTGTGTTAGAATTGTCTCAATACAGTTAACTAACACAAGTTATGTAAGAAATAATAGTTATTTTCCATTATCTGGGGGTGGACAAATCCATAGGAATGGCTGAATCTATAGGAAAGAAGGATATATGAACTATGACCAAGCATAGAACAAATTATGTCACCACTGAAAACATCATCAATGACTCAGGCATGGGATATTGGTTGGTCAGCAGACTTCTAAAATATTCCTTACAAATACATCACCTAATTCATAACAGTATATTTTCATTCTCATTGGGGCTAATAGACACTGTCACAACGTATACAATTCTATATACAGATTGTCAAGGGGTTCAATTGCACTGTTTAGGGGTACCTAAGTAACCCATTAATGCTGTGCTCGTACTGTATAAACTGTGCAGATCATGTGTTTAAAGTTCCATTAAATCCCATTTAAGTTCCATTAAATCCCATTAAAGTTCCATTAAATCCCATTTAAGTTCCATTAAATCCCATTTAAGAATGAAGAACTATATATAAGTTGTGCAATAAACTTACAAAAAACACCCGATGAGTACTATTGAGTAATTAAGAAATAATTTTCTATTTATCATTGTTTATCGATTTGGAGTTCTGATGAGTAGGAATTAAACCATGAGGGCATTAGCCCGAGTTGTTTAATAGCCATGCATCAGAACGACAAAGAGTTGTTAAATGGCCAATAAACAACGGTAATGCGAAAATTATTTAAATTCTAACATGATTTGACATATATTTTTGCAACTGTAATTGGAACTACATTTTACTATGCTCCGCTCAGAATCGGGGCTTCTTTTTGCGTTGATTATGGGTAATTTAACAACGATAGTTTTGTGCGTTGATTATGGGTAGTTTAACAACGATAGTTTTGTTCTTTGTCTATAGAAAAATTAGGGAGTATCATGTTAGAATAATGATTAACAAAAACAAGCAAACCATTCTTCAACTAAATGCATACAGCTACCTCACGGTATGTTCCAGCACAACCACATGTGTCAACTAAATGCATACAGCTACCTCACGGTATGTTCCAGCACAACCACATGTGTCAACTAAATGCATACAGCTACCTCACGGTATGTTCCAGCACAACCACATGTGTCAACTAAATGCATACAGCTACCTCATGGTATGTTCCAGCACAACCACATGTGTCAACTAAATGCATACAGCTACCTCACGGTATGTTCCAGCACAACCACATGTGTCAACTAAATGCATACAGCTACCTCACGGTATGTTCCAGCACAACCACATGTGTCGACTAAATGCATACAGCTACCTCACGGTATGTTCCAGCACAACCACATGTGTCAACTAAATGCATACAGCTACCTCACGGTATGTTCCAGCACAACCACATGTGTCGACTAAATGCATACAGCTACCTCACGGTATGTTCCAGCACAACCACATGTGTCAACTAAATGCATACAGCTACCTCACGGTATGTTCCAGCACAACCACATGTGTCAACTAAATGCATACAGCTACCTCACGGTATGTTCCAGCACAACCACATGTGTCAACTAAATGCAAACAGCTACCTCACGGTATGTTCCAGCACAACCACATGTGTCAACTAAATGCATACAGCTACCTCACGGTATGTTCCAGCACAACCACATGTGTCAACTAAATGCATACAGCTACCTCATGGTATGTTCCAGCACAACCACATGTGTTAACTAAATGCATACAGCTACCTCACGGTATGTTCCAGCACAACCACATGTGTCAACTAAATGCATACAGCTACCTCACGGTATGTTCCAGCACAACCACATGTGTCAACTAAATGCATACAGCTACCTCACGGTATGTTCCAGCACAACCACATGTGTCAACTAAATGCATACAGCTACCTCACGGTATGTTCCAGCACAACCACATGTGTCAACTAAATGCATACAGCTACCTCATGGTATGTTCCAGCACAACCACATGTGTCAACTAAATGCATACAGCTACCTCACGGTATGTTCCAGCACAACCACATGTGTTAAGCCATTACATTTGAAAATCCTGTTACAAAACTTCCGTTGATGGCACAATTACTCTTAAAGCAATGTTTAATTTCTCCTTTCAATTTTTATGCAAATTCTAAAATTTCATGGCAAATGGCAAAACCCTCTCAAAAGATGTGATAATATATTGAGCCATCAATTTGAAAAAAGGTTATTTCAGCTGTAAAAACCTCTAAGACCTGTGCAATAAAAACTGATCGTGTCTATACACGATTCATATAACTTCATGTGACAACACTGAACCTATGGAACTGCCTTGATATCAAAAAAAAAATCCAAACTTTTAGAAGTGTATAATATATTACTGACCATTAACTTAAAATCAGGTTTTTTTTCACTTTCAGAACTTTGTCAGCACTTAGAAAAGCACAATTTTAAACAACATTCCGCAGTAGCATTTATTTGAGTGCAATTAATTTATTTTTGATGTATTTTTGAAGTTGCACTTTGTTTACAACCACTCTCTCAATGTTCTACTAAAAATGCACTTTCAGAAAGTAACAGTCAAGAACTAGCAGTGTTTTTTTCGCCTTTGGGGGAAAGGTGGTGGGGCCCTTCAGACGGGGAATTTTACGGCAAGAAGGGGGAATCATTTTTGTAGAAAAGCATTATTACATTTGTATATTCTACTTTGTTATAAAACATTAATCAATTGTTTTGCTACAAATGATTAATTTGATTATGCACAAACTTGATTTGATAAAAAAAATTGCAGAAATTGTTTACGAAAATTCCTGTATCTTAGTCAATTTTCGTTCGATTTTAGTTTTTTTCTCAAATAAAGCTTACATTCTGAGGGAAATTTTAAAGTAAATATAGGGGAAAAATATATACTATTTAAGCAGGGCAATGGGGACGAACTTCGGCCCCAAATTGGCCATACAAAATACACTCACTAGTCATACCCTAATAAATGGATGAGGTTCAAATTACATAGAAGTCGATTTTAAAACCTTACGTACTCAGAAAAACATGTTTTTATCCCAACTAAATTGTTGCTGATGTGGTAAAGACTTTCAGGTCTAAATTGTTTGCTTAAACTGCTATAATAGAATTAATTTGAGGAGGTCAAGGTTCACACCTCAAGTACACACCCTATATTAACGAACTTGGACGACATATTTTTATCCCTATTTCACTGTCAGTTGACTTTGAGGTCTTCAAAGAACATAATTATATGCTTCATACCCAGAACCAATATTTTTTTATCAATAATATAAACAGTAAATGTATTTTTCATAAATGCCAAGAAACCTTATTTAAGAATGTTTCTCTGTTCCAGATTGTTCAGAATACCATGAGCGCGGTTACAGGAAATCAGGTGTCTATGTGATCCATCCAATCACAGCTCAGGGATCCAGTCATGTGATGTGTCACATAACCCAAGATGGCGGCTGGACAGTGATTCAGCAGAGATTCGATGGAAGTGTGGACTTCAAGCGTCGATGGCGGGACTACACGGAGGGCTTTGGATCCACGGACTCGGAACACTGGCTCGGAAACAACATTGTGTATCTACTCACTTCGCATAAAAATTACTCCCTCAGAATAGAAATGGTGGATATATACAACAGGACACGGGTGGCTGGGTATGATGAGTTCTCCATTTCAATGCTGGAAGACCAGTTTACTCTACATGTCTCAGGTTACCACGGCAATGCTACCGACGGTATGGGATATTCCTCCAACATGCCATTCAGCACTGTGGACAATGATAACGATGGCAGCAGCTTGAACTGCGCGTATTTCTACGAGGCGGGCTGGTGGTACAAGCACTGCCAGACGTGTAACCTCAATGGTCGCTATGACATCGGATTCCTGTGGTTCGACTCTGACACCAGTCAGTACATCCGACTCAGGTCCTCCGTGATGAAGATTCGGGAAATACAGTAACCAACGGCAACCAACAGTGCACTGAACAACTTATTGTCAACAGATAAAATCCGTTAGAAGAGATTTTGTTATAACTTACATGGCCGCTGAAGAACAATGGACTGTCAGAAAACGAATGCTTGACAGCAGTTATAGACGAAAGAATTAAAACGCCTTCAGTCGATTTCTAACTGTTTAATTTAAGTAAAATAAATCAATAATACCCCATTCTTTCAGTCCCATCTACAATTACAATGTGAAATGATATTGTTAACTCACAGTTCTGTGAAACATGTTTATAAATACCAGCAGGGATAAAAAAAAAATCAGTTTTGCTGGTCTGACACCGATTAGGTTTAAAAAAGATTGATTGAAATGACTGGTTAATTTTTGTAAAGTTAAAACTCACACATGACATAGAAATGAAAATTTATTGATGTTTGAGGCATGAAAACTTTAAAGATAATAGTCATACTCTAAAATTATCATGTTCGGACACGCACCATTTTCGGACACACACAATTCGGATACAACATGAGCGTGATCGGCGGATCTCAGGAGCGACTGACTTTCTAGAAAAATAGGATCTCTGATTACCATATATGTAAATATTGTTACAGTGCCTGTAAACATTGCAACAGTTTTAACCCAACTGCCAATATATACTCAGGGTTTTGCCCTCATAACAATGTATCATTTTACTAATACAGTCCATTCAGAATTCCATAAACTGCAGCTCAACCATTCTCAATTCTATAAATCACAAAAGAGAAATCTTGACTTCTTTTCCTAGAATCATGAATGGATTCTTGAATTCAATAACGCATAAATAGGAGCTGGAACTGTGTTCATTTGTTTTATAATAAAACGATTACATTATCAGGTAAGTTAAGCCAGTATTATTTGTTTTTTTATTGTATTTTTGTTTGTTGCTATCAATTTCATTTTTTTAAATAATTAACCCTATAATATGTTGCATATTTGTTTACCTTGATTACGAAGTATGTTAAATGTAGCAAAATGTGGATTTTTTTCTGTGTTCTGATGTACTTCCCATCATTACACCAAATACTGTAATTATTAATTAAATATTACACAAAACTATTTAAATATTGTATTCTTACATGACAAATACACAGTCATATTTCTTGAGGCAAATTTTTACCTTGAATGTTGTTGTTTTTTTTGCAATATATCATAGCCAGAATGTTCTGAAAAAGAAACTTCCCTCCTCAAATGTGTATTTAATATATATTAAATGCGTATTAAACACTGCAGTATTGGCACCATATTTTTTCTGTGTTTAATATGCGTTTAATACACTTGAAAATGCATTTTTCCTGTATCAACACACTTAAGTGCATTGAAAGTGTATTTTTCTCATTGAAAAATACACTATATCTTCCAAAAATACAATTGAGTGTATTTAAAGTGCATATTAAGTGTATTTTCTAGTGCATTCATACACATTTTTGTAAAAAATGCAAAGTACAGAAAAAAAAACACTTAGTGTAATAAAAGTGTATTTAATGCGCATTTAACACAGAGAAAATACGGTGCCAATACCGCAGCGTTTAATACGCATTAAATGCCTATTAAATACACTTTTTCGAGACAGGTAATGTGCCAGTTTCATACAACGAGGTCTTTGAAGCTGTGACATGTGTGCAAACATACTAAATCCTTGCAGTTAAAATCCAAAAATTCTGGAACTATATACATACAGCACCTAAGGAAAATATTTCCACTAAAGTCATATCCAAGTGAAAATTTCAAATGATTTTTTTTACATAGAAATTGCTGATTATTTACCAAAATATAACCGTCTGATACAAAATTATGTTTCAATGGCCACAGTTTTCAGAAATTGTATTAGAGGAAGAAATCTAAACATTTCAACTACGGAGCATTATGTATATGGATCCACATATTTACAGAAATAATTTTGCTAAAGCTGATTCAAATTGTGGAATTCAACCAGTTTTACATGTCTGGAATGTTCACTGTGTTCAAAAGGAAATGGTGAAAAAGACAATGTTACCATCATTGTAAGTTCTAGTTCTATACGAGTGGACTTGATAGTTATAACAAAGCTCAATAATAGAAAACATGGTCAATATAAAATGTGACAAAAATATATATCAAAATAGGGTCAGTCGAAAAACTAACAGATTAGATATAAACAATGCGAAACTCCAGTTGCGACAGCAGGAGAGAACTCTTATTAGCAGCCCGCGGTGTTTTATTTATGGCTAGTGACCAATTGCCAAAGAATTACACAGCACATCACAAAAACACACAACAAACACAAAACACACATGAATAAAACTGGGGTAACCGCCTTGGAATGGTCATATAAAGCATTGGGGGTTTAAACCGGTTTACGTGCGCATGAACCTCACACTTGCCCCAGAATTACTCACAAAACATGTAAGTGTAAATAAAAACAAGAGATGTTTGTAAAACATGTATGCCCCCCGACTCGCAGACAAGTTGTGAATATGTGCAATTGTTAAGAATTTTTTTTAATATGCAATCCCAAGCGAGGTCTCGATATATGGTATCTATGTATGAAGTTTCATTAAAATATCTCGTTGCGTTCTCAAGTTATTGAGCGGAAAACATTTTTATATTTTTAGTAATGGTAACCTTGACTCCACCCACCCCATATGAAATCCCAAGAGAGGTCTCAATATAAGGTATCTATGTATTAAGTTTCATTAAGATATCTCAATGCGTTCTCAATTTATTGAGCTGAAACTGTTTTTCTATTTTTAGCAACAGTGACCTTGACCCCACCCACCCCATATGCAATCCCAAGCGAGGTCTCGATATAAGGTATATATGTATGAAGTTTCATTAACATATCTTGATGCGTTCTCAAATTATTGTGCTGAAACCTTTTTTCTATTTTTAGTAACGGTGACCTTGACCTCACCCACCCCATATGCAATCCCAAGCGAGGTCTGTCTATAAGGTATCTATGCATGTAGTTTTTTTTAAAATATCTTGATGCGTTCTCAAGTTATTGAGCGGAGACCGTTTTTCTATTTTTAGTAATGGTGACCTTGACCCCACCCATTCCATATCCAATCCCAAGCGAGGTCTCGATGTAAGGTATCTATGTATAAAGTTTCATTAAAATATCTCAATGCGTTCTCAAATTATTGAGCGGAAACCGTTTTTCGATTTTTAGTAACGGTTACCTTGACCCCACCCACCCCATATGCAATCCTAAGCGAGGTCTCAATATAAGGTATCTATGTATGAAGTTTCATTAAAATATCTCGATGCGTTCTCAAGTTATGGAGCGGACAACATTTTTCTTATTTTTAGTAACGGTGACCTTGACCCCACCCACCCCATATGCAATCCCAAGCGAGGTTTCGATGTAAGGTATCTATGTATTTTCATTAAAATATCTCAATGCATTCTCAAGTTATTGAGGGGAAACCGTTTTTCTATTTTTAGCAACGGTGACCTTGACCTATGACCTGTTGACCTCAAAATTTAGAGAGTTCTTCCTTTCCTCCCATGTAACCAGCGTAGCAACTTTCATGATCGTAGGTCAAAGCGTTCTCAAGATATCGTGTCGAAACGAAATGGTCTACCGTTTTTCTATTTTTAGTAATGGTGACCTTGACCATGACCCCACCCACCCCATATGCAATCCCAAGTGAGGTCTCGATGCAAGGTATCTTTGTATAAAGTTTCATTAAAACATCTCAATGCGTTCTCAAGTTATTGAGGGGAACCGTTTTTCTATTTTTAGCAATGATGACCTTGACCTTTGACCTGCTGACCTCAAAATTTATAGGGTTCTTCCTTTCCTCCCAAGTAACCAGTGTACCAACTTTCATAATTGTAGGTCAAAGCGTTCTCAAGATATCGTGCGGTAACGAAATGGTCTACGGACCGACCGACCGACAGGTGCAAAGCAAGATACCCCCACTTCTTCGAAGGGGGGCATAATTAACCCCATAGCATCACAATTCAAATTAAACAGCAATAAAAAAGAACACTATTTCATTTAATTACCATTTAATTACTCAATAGCTAGATGTAAACCAGAGTAGCAGAATTACAACTTTCTGAGGCACGATGAAATGAAACAAAAATCAAGTATCAACTACATCTCGTCTTTTTATAAAAAGCTTTAAAGACATAGCATCATATAGTTCAATTTTCAGATCAATTTATAACAAAATAGCAAATGGTTATACAAATCACATTCTTAACACTATCAATATAGACTATACAAAATAGCTATGCTAGTGTTACCAACTGTGGATTGAGCCAACAGTGGTTTGGGCCTACTGTGGATTGGGTCTACTGTGGTTTGGGCCTACAGTGGTTTGGGTCTACTGTGGATTGGGCCTACTGTGGTTTGGGCCTACAGTGGTTTGGGCCTATTGTGGATTGGGCCTACTGTGGATTGGGCCTACAGTGGTTTGGGCCTACAGTGGTTTGGGCCTACTGTGGCTTGGGCCTACTGTGGATTGGGCCTACTGTGGTTTGGGCCTACAGTGGTTTTGGCCTACTGTGGATTGGGCCTACTGTGGTTTGGGCCTACTGTGGTTTGAGCCTACTGTGGTTTGGGCCTACTGTGGATTGGGTCTACTGTGGATTGGCCTACTGTGGATTGGGCCTACTGTGGATTGGGCCTATTGTGGATTGGGTCTACTGTGGATTGGGCCTACTGTGGTTTGGGCCTACAGTGGTTTGGGCCTACTGTGGCTTGGGCCTACTGTGGATTGGGCCTACTGTGGTTTGGGCCTACAGTGGTTTTGGCCTACTGTGGATTGGGCCTAATGTGGTTTGGGCCTACTGTGGTTTGAGCCTACTGTGGTTTGGGCCTACTGTGGTTTGGGCCTACTGTGGATTGGGCCTACTGTGGTTTTGGCCTACAGTGGTTTGGGCCTACTGTGGATTGGGTTTGGGCCTACTGTGGATTGGGTCTACTGTGGTTTGGGCCTACTGTGGTTTGGGCCTACTGTGGTTTGGGCCTACTGTGGTTTGGGCCTACTGTGGATTGGGCCTACTGTGGTTTGGGCCTACTGTGGTTTGGGCCTACTGTGGTTTGGGCCTACTGTGGTTTGGGCCTACTGTGGATTGGGCCTACTGTGGATTGGGCCTACAGTGGTTTGGGTCTACAGTGGTTTGGGCCTACTGTGGTTTGGGCCTACTGTGGTTTGGGCCTACTGTGGTTTGGGCCTACTGTGGTTTGGGCCTACTGTGGTTTGGGCCTACTGTGGATTGGGCCTACTGTGGATTGGGCCTACTGTGGTTTTGGGCCTACTGTGGTTTGGGTCTACTGTGGTTTGGGCCTACTGTGGTTTGGGCCTACTGTGGTTTGGGCCTACTGTGGTTTTGGGCCTACTGTGGTTTGGGCCTACTGTGGATTGGGCCTACTGTGGATTGGGCCTACTGTGGTTTTGGTCTACTGTGGATTGGGCCTACTGTGGTTTGGGCCTACTGTGGATTGGGCCTACTGTGGATTGGGTCTACTGTGGTTTGGGCCTACAGTGGATTGGGCCTACTGTGGTTTGGGTCTACTGTGGATTGGGCCTACTGTGGTTTGGGCCTACTGTGGTTTGGGCCTACTGTGGATTGGGCCTACTGTGGATTGGGTCTACTGTGGTTTTGGTCTACTGTGGATTGGGCCTACTGTGGTTTGGGCCTACTGTGGATTGGGCCTACTGTGGATTGGGTCTACTGTGGTTTGGGCCTACAGTGGATTGGGCCTACTGTGGTTTGGGTCTACTGTGGATTGGGCCTACTGTGGTTTGGGCCTACTGTGGTTTGGGTCTACTGTGGTTTGAGCCTACTGTGGATTGGGCCTACTGTGGTAAGGGGCAAGTGATCAACAGTCAGAGACTTTAACCATGCTGTCAACTTTTGCATAGAAAATATAGGAACAATATAGGAATATTTTAACCCAAAATATAGGACTTATTGCCAATTTCTGTTGACAAAATATAGGAATTTTACAGTAAAAATACTTCATTTAAATGAAAATATGGGATCATATTCTAGCCTGATAAGTCTTTCAGCTTGTGTTTTAATGAACAAATTATTTGCTAAACATGTTCATGCTAATCATCTGGCAACTGAGACATGTATGCTATGACCTAACAATAATAATAACAGTATTTAAGTTTGATGCAAGCGAAGCGAGCAAACAAAAACAACATATAGGTTCTTGACATACTGTTCACAGACCAATTTCATGCGCGTGAATAACCAAATTTTGCAAAATATATAGGAAAACAAGACTTTGTGTTTGATAAAATACACATGCCCCCGGTTAGTGCTGGACATTCCATTTGAATTATTCCAATTCGGTCAAGGTCAAAGTGTGGTTGGGTGGTATGGATGGATTGGGAATGGTCATCAGCAACAACTTTATATAAGTATCCAAGTGCTGTAATAAGCAGTGCTGGTGCTAGATGAAACGGTAAAATCAAGTTAACCAAGAAATAGCCCATTTGAAGTATTAAGTCCAAATTTGGTCAAATTGAGGTTGGGTGATATGGGTGGATTGGGAACGGTCATAAGTAACAACTGTGTAAATATCAAAGTGTTGTAGTAAGCGGTGTCGGTGCTAGACGAAACGGTAAAATCTACTTAACCTTGTCACAGACGGACGGACAGGACAATCACAATATGCCTCCCGCATCAAGATGCCGGGGACATAAAAATCTTAAATATAGGAAATATAGGAAGTTTTTCAAAATATAGGATTTCTGTCCATAATATAGGAAAATATAGGAATATAAGAATCGGTTGACAGCCTGCTTTAACCCACAGTAAGATGTCTGTGTCTGTGATTTCAAACGTCCCTTGAATTTCTTTTACACCAATGAGTAGGTAGGATATCAGGCTAATGAATGGGTGAATTCAGCAGGACTTACCACAACTGACAGACATACAGAATTTCTAAGATATTGGTTTGCCATTTACAAAATCAAGGATGGGGTTATACTCCATCTTTGAGATTATCTTTCATAATATAAAAGGAATAGCACTCGGTACATATTAAGAAAAATCTTGATAAATAGTTTTATTTTCAGAAATAGCTAAAATTTTCTTTAACAATAAGAAGACAATTGGTTAACTCATTGCTCAGGTTGTATGTCACTACAACTTTATTAAAACTATCGTTTTGATTTCCAAGTTAGGTGATAAAGAAGTGGAATACAACCTACTAGATTTCTGAGGCAGTCAGGCTTTTATCCCAGATTCTAAATATCTGATGGCCTGTATGTTTATTTGAATTAGCAAAAAACATATTATGATAAAAGATCTGCATAAACTCTACAATAGACATTTTCAACTGGGAAGTACACTGTGCTCCATCAGTAAGCCCACCATTGGGAACAAAACCACAATAATATCTACACTTGTTTATGATAACAGATTCATTCTTCATTGTACATGACTTTTAACTTGATTTTAAATACCTTTTAAATATCTAAGAACCTTTTAAAGGCCCGTGAATACAAATCTATGCATGTCAAAGTCAGTACATACAATATATATAGTCTTCAAATTAGCAGGGGAAGATACCACATTGTCCCATCTATACAACACATCTACAAATAGACTTTGTTCTTTTTCATATAAAACATTATTTAATTTATCTTCATTTCTGGCAAACTAAAACAGTTTTAGGAGTTTTTTAACCAAAAAGTAGGAAAAAGTATGAGTGAATCAAAAAAGTAGGAACAGTAGAAAAAAGTAGGAAAAGTAGGAAAAAGTAGGAAAAAGTAGGAAAAGTAGGAAAAATTCGGACCAGTTGACAGCCTGCATATATCCTTTCTTGAAAAAGTGTATTAAATACGCATTTAATGCGTATTAAACGTGGCGGTATTGGCACTTTTTTTCTGCGTTTAATACGCATTTAATACGCTTGAAAATGCAAACAAAATACACTTATTACATACAAAAAGTGTATTTGTTCTGCATTTTTCCTGCATTAACACACTTAAGTGCATTTAAAGTGTATTTTAGTCCTTGAAAAATGCACTTTTTCTTCAAAAATACACTAAAGTGTATTAAAAGTGTATTTAAGTGTATTTTCTAGTGCATAAATATACTTTTTGAAAAAAAAGAGTACAGAAACAATACACTTAGTGTACTTAAAGCGTATTTAATGCGCATTTAATGCAGAAAAAAAGGTGCCAATACCGCAGCATTTAACAAGCTTATTCGAGAAGGGTACCTAAAACGGGGGACTGTGTTAAAACTAGTTCAGTGTAGATGTGGGGAGTTTATTTCACATGCTTAACATGAAATATATTATAGATTATACAACAAAGTGTAATAATGAACCTAACACATACCTGAAACGGGACTGCGTCGAAAAACACTGCGAGAAACCAGTTGAGTGTAACCGTGGAGAGCTCAATGTCGATGTTCTCGAGGTGCGAGTGGAGGGCGGGAAACTTGTCCCGCACGAGATCCTTGAGGATTTGCTGGTCGGCCTGCGCTCCTATCAGACTGTGGTCGAAATAGTGCGGCGAAAAATAGGACTCCGCTACAGCCACCAGCAACCTAAATAAATTCAAACGTTTTTTAATGACAGCAATTTTTTTCAGAGGCGGGGGCTTGGGCCTAGGCAGATATTGGGTAAAATTATAGCAAAGATTTGGTAAAGGGGAACACAAATCCAGGTGTAAAGTCAATTTTTGGGGAAAAGTGCATGATTATGAAGAAAGTGCATGATTATGAAGAAAGTGCATGATTATGAAGAAAGTGCATGATGATTATGAAGAAAGTGCATGATTATGAAGAAAGTGCATGATGATTATGAAGAAAGTGCATGATTATGAAGAAAGTGCATGATGATTATGAAGAAAGTGCATGATTATGAAGAAAGTGCATGATTATGAAGAAAATACCCTTGGGGATGACGCCTTATTTCGGCCCCTGTTATATAGGCAAATAGAGCCCTGCAATTGTTTTCGGAATGCGTGTACTATGTTTCAGAAATATACAGTGTATGTGTGGAATTTGATATATTCAGGGGCAAACCAGGAGTAATGATGACCCATTTTCCTTCTATTCTTTACCTGCATTACAGTTGATGAAAAATTATATATTGAATGGAATTTTTTTTTTTAATCCAATAAACACCATTTAAAAAAAAGTACAGACCACTGAGGGCCTCCTCACATTATAGCGACCGACCAGACAGCCCAAAAACGTTGAACGGAACGAAGCCGAAGGCTCAGGTCCATTCAACGTTGGCGGGCTGACTGGGAGGTCACTATAATGCAAGGAGGTCCGAAGTGGTCTGTACTATTTCTTATATTATACTGCACATTTTAGTACAGACGTTTTCGATAAAATGATAAAATATCACAAGTATAACACAATTCACTAACCATTTCTTTCTGTCTTTTAAAAAAAAAAAAAAACGAGACTTTTAAGAGCACGTCCTTGTTTTTAACCCATTTCCTCAACTTGTTTATTTGGAAGAGCGCGCGACAATGACGTCAATTAAAAAAGTTAGACTGTGTCACTACATTTACGGTAAACAACCACCATAATTTATTTAGTCTCATATTTATGGTGCATTTACAAAACTTTAGTTGATGAAACAGAATTCAGGAATAATCGTAAACAACTACATAAATCTCAATACATACATTACGCTCATAGAACAATCATAAATATTCATGCCTCCCAGAATTGCGGTTACACACAACTAGAACTAAGCGGGCACCCACACCAAATAGTGCCCGCTGGCTCCGGGCACTATACTAATTTATCGGCCCGCTGAACTGGTATTTTGAAAATAACCTAAATAACAGACCGTTGACTTGTATATACACAAAAATGGAACATATCTATGTAAGGTATAATATTTCTTGATAATGGGAATATGGCCTTTTACAGGACCCACTCAAAGACAGTTGCAGCGGTGTAATTGATATGGTGTCCACCTTGCGATTGGGAAGAGTTCAATCCCTTCTAGGCGAGCGTTCCAATGATCTTTCTCAAGACACAAAGTACTGGCTCTACCCAGGTAACAGACTCAATCGTGCCTCAATAAACCGCAGGCTTTTAACATAATCAATCATAATATATAATATATAGGTTTAACCTAAAGAATGAAAAAGTCATAGAAATACATGGCTGTGATTGATAACTGTTAGCCAATGTTACAATGTAATTTTGTACCAGAAGGCAGTTAAGGTATTCCTTAAGCCTTGTAGAGCGTTCACTGTAAGCCAACGTAAGCAATGTAATTCCATGCCAGAGTTGGTATTCACAAAGCATCTTAAGCAATTTCTTAAATATTTTCACTTAAGTGCAAAATTTGAATGTATTATATTTCTTTACTTTATAAACAGATTCATATGTTGTTGATATTGCTGAAATAACACTTTCATAATGATGTTATTTTAAAGATTCATTACCAACTTAGAGCTAAATTGTTCCTTAATGGAATTATACAGTTGAGGAAATTTCCTAATTTAAGGATATGGATAAAATTTAACTGAAGATGCTTTGTGAATACTGCCTCAGAAAGCGGTTAAGATTTTCCTTTACAACTTTATGGGCCGTTAACTCTAAGTCAATGTCTGAATGTAATTCAGTACCAGAAGGCAGTTAAGGTATTCCTCAAGCCCCGTGGAGCGTTCACTGTAAGCCAACGTAAGCAATGTTATTCCATACCAGAAAGCAGTTAAGATTTTCCTTTACAACTTTATGGGCCGTTAATTCTAAGTCAATGTCTGAATGTAATTCAGTACCAGAAGGCAGTTAAGGTATTCCTTAAGCCCCGTGGAGCGTTCACTGTAAGCCAACGTAAGCAATGTTATTCCATACCAGAAAGCGGTTAAGATTTTCCTTTACAACTTTATGGGCCGTTAACTCTAAGTCAATGTCTGAATGTAATTCAGTACCAGAAGGCAGTTAAGGTATTCCTTAAGCCCTGTGGAGCGTTCACTGTAAGCCAACGTAAGCAATGTCATTCCATACCAGAAAGCAGTTAAGATTTTCCTTTACAACTTTATGGGCCGTTAACTCTAAGCCAATGTCTGAATGTAATTCCGTGCCAGAAAGCAGTTAAGATTTTCCTTTACAACTTTATGGGCTGTTAACTGTTTGTCAATGTCTGAATATAATTCCGTACCAGAAAGCAGTTAAGATTTTCCTTTACAACTTTATGGGCTGTTAACTCTAAGCCAATGTCTGAATGTAATTCCGTGCCAGAAAGCAGTTAAGATTTTCCTTTATAACTTTATGGGCTGTTAACTGTTTGTCAATGTCTGAATATAATTCCGTACCAGAAAGCAGTTAAGATTTTCCTTTACAACTTTATGGGCTGTTAACTCTAAGCCAATGTCTGAATGTAATTCCGTGCCAGAAAGCAGTTAAGATTTTCCTTTACAACTTTATGGGCTGTTAACTGTTTGTCAATGTCTGAATATAATTCCGTACCAGAAAGCAGTTAAGATTTTCCTTTACAACTTTATGGGCTGTTAACTGTTTGTCAATGTCTGAATATAATTCCGTACCAGAAAGCAGTTAAGATTTTCCTTTACAACTTTATGGGCTGTTAACTGTTTGTCAATGTCTGAATATAATTCCGTACCAGAAAGCAGTTAAGATTTTCCTTTACAACTTTATGGGCTGTTAACTCCAAGTCAATGTCTGAATGTATATCCGTACCAGAAGGCGTCCTCAGGGTCCAGAAAGATCAGCCCCATGCCGACAATGAAGTTCATGCCCTGGCAGTAGCCCACGGTCGGGTTGTGGATGCAGAATGCCAGCAACACGTCCTGGAGGTCCATGATCTGAAAAAGATAGGGGCCCGGTTCACAGAACATGTAAAACTTTCTGACTTAAAGACACTTACAGGCAAAATATAATGACAATGTCAGAGATCCATAACTGGAAAGGAACTGGGGCCAAGTTCCCAGAACGTGCAGAAACATCAGACTTTCAGGCCAAAAAATGAGTGCCTGAGTTCCAAAATCTTCAAGAAATTCAGGCTAAATGTGACTTGAAGATACTGGACAGCCAGCCAAAAAATTACCTCGTTGTATATTTCACGTGGGAAAACTGGTTTTAATGCATGTGCGTAATGTGTCGTCCCGGATTAGCCTGTGCAGTCCGCACAGTCTAATCCGGGAGGTCACTTTCCGCTTTTATGGTATTTTCTGTTTCAATGAAGTGTCTTCTAACCATAAATCCACTTTAAGCGGAGTGTCGTCCCGGATTAGCCTGTGCAGACTGCACAGGCTAATCCGGGATGACACTTTACGCACATGCATTAAGTCCGGTTTTCCCACGACGCGCCACAAATGTACTACAATACCATGGATAGAGTGCACAATATCATCATTTGCATTTACACCTACTAAATTGACTTGTAAACGTTTGGACCGTGTATATGGAGGCAACAGTGTACTAACAAAACTTAAATGCAATTAGAGGATATGACACAGTATGTGTTTCCAATCTCACCCCTTTGGATCCCAAGGTGGAGAACCTGATGTTGGAAGGCATGGTGCGCATGAGGTCCAGGGACACCTGTTTCCTGTAGCACGCAGCCAGCTGAAAGGGAAGGTATAAATGCCTTGAATCACCATGTGAACACTGATCAGACAAGGATATCAGTAAAACTGATGGATGCTTCCCAATGCGCTTTAGCAAGCCATATTAATGCAATGAGAAGGGCAGAGATGGTAAAATGACTGCAAGACCAAATCTGATATCAAAACTGTATGCACGCACACCACACAAAATAAACATGCAGATGAAGTAAAATTGTAAAAATAAAATAAAAACAAAATAAATAAATCAAAGTAATGGATTATTACTGTAATACCAGTATGGTTATTTCAATTCCTAGTTATTTAGTTTTCCATCAAGCATCACTGACTTTCATATAGCAGTCCCTGACAAATAGATATGACACAAATGACATCTTCAAAGTCCAATAACTCCAAGAAAAATCATTGAAGCGGACAGTCCTGGTAATATGCATACCTCCTCTTGGCAATGAAGCTTCCCATAAAGTTTAATTGAAATCTGGCCAGCAGTTGCTGAGAAAAAGCCTGTACAAGAATTGTGAATAAAAAATAATTAAAAAAAATCATCAAAGTACCATAAATCTGAGCTAAATTATTGAAGCGGAACATCCTGGTAATATGCACAGCTCCTCTTGGCAATGATGAGTTCCATTAAGTTTCAATGAAATCTGTTCAACACAACAGTTGCTGAGAAAAAGCCCGGACAAGAATTGTGCACTATATACTAATTTCAGAAATCTTCAACGTCCCATAACTCTGAGAAAAATCATTAAAGCGGAACATCCTGGTACTATGCACACCTCCTCTTGGTAATGAAGCTTCCCATAAAGTTACGTTAAATTCCAGTCGTTGCTGAGAAAAAGCCTGGACAAGAAAGCCAAGAATTGTGCACTATTTACTAATTTCAGATATCTTCAAATTCCCATAACTCTGAAAAAAATCAATGAAGCGGAACGTCTTTGTAATGTGCACACCTCTTTGTAATGAAACTTCCTATAAAGTTTTGTTGAATTCCGGCCATAAGTTGCTGAGAAATAGCACGGACAAGACAGTCAAGAATTGTTCACTATATACATATTTCAGAAATCTTCAAGGTCCCATAACTCTGAAAAAAATCAATGAAGCGGAACGTCCTGGTAATGTGCATACCTCTTAGTAATGAAGCTTCCCATAAAGTTTCGTTGAATTCAGGCTATTGCTGAGAAATAGCCCGGACAAGAAAGTGGGACGGAAGGACAGATGGAAGGACAGACAAGGCGGCGACTATATGCTCCCCCCAATTTTTTTTGGGGGGCATAATAAACCCGTGGGATAAACGTTTCTTTATTTCAACATAAAAAACCCGTGGGATAAACTTTTCTTTATTTAAACATAATAAACCCGTGGGATAAACTTTTCTTTATTCCAACATAATAAACCCGTGGGATAAACTTTTCTTTATTTCAACATAATAAACCCGTGGGATAAACTTTGCTTTATTTCAACATAATAAACCCGTGGTATAAACTTTGCTTTATTTCAACATAATAAACCCGTGGGATAAACTTTGCTTTATTTCAACATAATAAACCCGTGGGATAAACTTTTCTTTATTTCAACATAATAAACCAGTGGGATAAACTTTGCTTTACTTCAACATAATAAACCCGTGGAATAAACTTTGCTTTATTTCAACATAATACACCCGTGGGATAAACTTTGCTTTATTTCAACATAATAAACCTGTGGGATAAACTTTGCTGTATTTCAACATAATAAACCCGTGGGATAAACTTTGCTTTATTTCAACATAATACACCCGTGGTATAAACTTTGCTTTATTTCAACATAATAAACCCGTGGGATAAACTTTGCTTTATTTCAACATAATAAACCCGTGGTATAAACTTTGCTTTATTTCAACATAATAAACCCATGGGATAAACTTTGCTTTATTTCAACATAATAAACCCGTGGGATAAACTTTTCTTTATTTCAACATAATAAACCAGTGGGATAAACTTTGCTTTACTTCAACATAATAAACCCGTGGAATAAACTTTGCTTTATTTCAACATAATACACCCGTGGGATAAACTTTGCTTTATTTCAACATAATAAACCTGTGGGATAAACTTTGCTGTATTTCAACATAATAAACCCGTGGGATAAACTTTGCTGTATTTCAACATAATAAACCTGTGGGATAAACTTTGCTTTATTTCAACATAATAAACCCGTGGGATAAACTTTTCTTTATTTCAACATAATAAACCAGTGGGATAAACTTTGCTTTACTTCAACATAATAAACCCGTGGAATAAACTTTGCTTTATTTCAACATAATACACCCGTGGGATAAACTTTGCTTTATTTCAACATAATAAACCTGTGGGATAAACTTTGCTGTATTTCAACATAATAAACCCGTGGGATAAACTTTGCTTTATTTCAACATAATAAACCCGTGGTATAAACTTTGCTTTATTTCAACATAATAAACCCGTGGGATAAACTTTGCTTTATTTCAACATAATAAACCCGTGGTATAAACTTTGCTTTATTTCAACATAATAAACCCGTGGGATAAACTTTGCTTTATTTCAACATAATAAACCCGTGGGATAAACTTTTCTTTATTTCAACATAATAAACCAGTGGGATAAACTTTGCTTTACTTCAACATAATAAACCCGTGGAATAAACTTTGCTTTATTTCAACATAATACACCCGTGGGATAAACTTTGCTTTATTTCAACATAATAAACCTGTGGGATAAACTTTGCTGTATTTCAACATAATAAACCCGTGGGATAAACTTTGCTTTATTTCAACATAATACACCCGTGGTATAAACTTTGCTTTATTTCAACATAATAAACCCGTGGGATAAACTTTGCTTTATTTCAACATAATAAACCCGTGGTATAAACTTTGCTTTATTTCAACATAATAAACCCATGGGATAAACTTTGCTTTATTTCAACATAATAAACCCGTGGGATAAACTTTTCTTTATTTCAACATAATAAACCAGTGGGATAAACTTTGCTTTACTTCAACATAATAAACCCGTGGAATAAACTTTGCTTTATTTCAACATAATACACCCGTGGGATAAACTTTGCTTTATTTCAACATAATAAACCTGTGGGATAAACTTTGCTGTATTTCAACATAATAAACCCGTGGGATAAACTTTGCTGTATTTCAACATAATAAACCTGTGGGATAAACTTTGCTTTATTTCAACATAATAAACCCGTGGGATAAACTTTTCTTTATTTCAACATAATAAACCAGTGGGATAAACTTTGCTTTACTTCAACATAATAAACCCGTGGAATAAACTTTGCTTTATTTCAACATAATACACCCGTGGGATAAACTTTGCTTTATTTCAACATAATAAACCTGTGGGATAAACTTTGCTGTATTTCAACATAATAAACCCGTGGTATAAACTTTGCTTTATTTCAACATAATAAACCCGTGGGATAAACTTTGCTTTATTTCAACATAATAAACCCGTGGGATAAACTTTTCTTTATTTCAACATAATAAACCAGTGGGATAAACTTTGCTTTACTTCAACATAATAAACCCGTGGAATAAACTTTGCTTTATTTCAACATAATACACCCGTGGGATAAACTTTGCTTTATTTCAACATAATAAACCTGTGGGATAAACTTTGCTGTATTTCAACATAATAAACCCGTGGGATAAACTTTGCTGTATTTCAACATAATAAACCTGTGGGATAAACTTTGCTGTATTTCAACATAATAAACCCGTGGGATAAACTTCTTTATTTAAACATAATAAACCCGTGGGATAAACTTTGCTTTGTTTCAACATAATAAACCCGTGGGATAAACTTTGCTTTATTTCAACACTGTAGGATAAAGCAAACATGCTCAGTCTTTTGAAATCCTTTTTGTTGATCTTTGTGATGTCATTTTATGTTATTCATGTTATTAAGTATGTTTTCTTTAATTTATTTCCAGAACAAGCACAAATAATAATGGGATAAATAGAAAAAAATAGGAGAAATCCAATCAAATAAGTGCCTATATAGAGAATACTACATAAGTGTTAAATAAAGGTACGTTTATTTGCTAAATGGCATGAAAATGTTAACCACTGCCTTGAAAGCTTGTGGTTCAGGTTTTTTAAGCCTTACTATATAAACCTACCTTTATTGATAACTAACCTATTATTCTCTATATTCACAGAATTTTTTTTTTTTTTTAATGTCATAAAATGTCTTAGCTGCAGAAACTAAAGCATCTTGCATAACCAACCCACATCTTGCATAACCAACTTACATCTTGCATAACCATTCCACATCTTTCATAACCAACCCACATATTGCATAACCAACCCACATATTCTCCCAGGAAAAGCATAGAAGAGAAATAAAGTGGTGACTCCATCAGGGCTCAGACTACGAACTCTGGATCAAAAGTCTGTCGTGCTAGCCATTGTTGTTACCCTTCTCGAAAATGCGTATTAAATACGCATTTAATGCGTATTAAACGCTGCGGTATTGGCACCATATTTTTGTGTGTGTTAAATGCATATTAAATACACTTTTAGTACACTAAGTGTATTTTTTCTGTACTTTTTTTGCATTTTTTACAAAAGTGTATTAATGCACTAGAAAATACACTTAAAATACACTTTAAATACACTTAAGTGTATTGTTTGAAGATATAGTGTATTTTTCAAGGAGAAAAATACACTTTAAGTGCACCTAAGTGTGTTAATGCAGGAAAAATGCAGAAAATATACACTTTATTTCTGTAATAAGTGTATTTTTTATGCATTTGCAAGTACACTAAATGCGTATTAAATGCAGAAAAAAATACGGTGCCAGTACCTCAGCGTTTAATACGCATTAAATGAGTATTAAATGCACTTTTTCGAGAAGGGTATTTATTTAATTAGTTTTTCATAGTTAGTGAGTTCCGTCTGCATTGGTGACTACAGGCCACTCACATATGCTGGCACCAAATGAAGCAAGTGTACCAACAACTGCAATAACTGGATCCTAATAAAGTCTGTGGACCAAATAGGATAGGCAATTATTTAATTGGATTTCTTAGGCATTTATTTAATTGGATTTATTGTTTAAAGTGTTTTGTTTAGCACAAATATCTTCGAGGAATTATCACTCCAACGCAAACAAAACAAATCACATAATTATGTTATTTTCCTGTTTTGCAGAACTTCTTTTATGTTGTGTTACTGTATGTACTATATGTTTACAAAAATATAAAATATAAAGGAAATATTCATATAGCTGAATATACGAGAATTTTTGATTGACAGTGTGTTATCCATTCAGAAAGCTATTACTTCATTGTTTGATGGAGATGTCTTGTAAAAACATTCTTATACAGTCAACAGTGTTTGGGAAAGTTTGACGTAAGTAGTCGTGTTTATAATTCCCATAGCTTACTGTCAATTATCCTTCTTTACACAAAAGAAACAAATACACAACATATTTTTTAGTTTTGTAGAAAACAATGTTTATTTTGCATTATTGCATATATTGTTTTATTATGAAAATAATAAATAGTTATCAATTATTAATATTATTTTTACCAATAATGGAATATTTAACTCTCAATAATTCCAAATTAGCAGAGTATTGTTAAGGGAGGCAACTCACTGGTGATTCTGGTAACAAGTTGCACAGGTTCCTGTAGTAGTGGTCTCCCTTTTCCTTAATGAGGTCACTGACCTTGTACCTCACCAGGTGGCGCCACATCTGTTTACGAAATCGATCGGGGATTCCACCGCGACATAACCCCTTCAATTCTGGCATCTAGTGTAGATAAGGAGCAATATATTTTAAGCAAAAAAAACAAAAATGCACAATAGTTTTCATTAAAAATACAAAAAAGGTATGAACAGAAGTTTTGAAGTAATGACATCCTATTTGATACAACAATGGGTGTTACAATATTTGTATTTGTCAAATTAAACACACATACAAACAAGAGGGCCATGATGGCCCAAAGCGCTCACCTGAGAACTGGTACAGATGAAGACCATACTGTTGTGACAGGTTTGAAAATTAAGGTATCTGAACAATACGCAATGGGGGAGAGGATCAATTTGATTTAAAACATCGGTTAGTGCAATGGGCTTACAAAAGTACACTTGGGCAGTGGATGTTCGGTGTTTTTTGCTAATGGTTCTCAAATCATTTTTCTCATATTCTTACCTGACCCTTTTTTCATTACGTCAGTGACAATTCTGGAAAATGCAGAAACAGTAGATTTTTATGTCTTTTTCGCGGACAGTTTTGGAGAACTAGTTGCAATGCAATAATTGCGATGGCTGTACAATAAGATCAAGTTTTGCTTTTTCTTTGATAATTTTCTGTCCAATGATGATAAATGATGTTAATGCAGGCTCTGAAGCCAACAATGTTGCATGTACAAATAACTGCATGCAAGGTTTGCAACTGTTGGAAATCAAATTTTATCAATCAATTTTTATGGTCATACGCAAGCTGTACAAGTTTGGTCAACATTGAATACAAAAATCGTGTGTGCAAGCCAATCATTGATAACTTGTTGATGTTTTTTTTCAAACACAAGGGCCAATAACTCCGGTGTTTCTGGCCCGATCATGCTTATATTCGACTTCACCTGTAGTCTTACGTTCATCGACAAACTGTGCACGACTGGTGAAGATTGGATGAAAAATGTAGTCTCTATCCTGAATAATGTCCATTTTTGTATATTTTTGTCACAAACAAGGGACAATAAATATGGTGTTTCTGGCCCAATTATGCTTATATTCAACTTCACCTTTAATCTTATGGTCATAGAAAAACTGTCTCTAACCAAAATAATGTCCATTTTTGTATATTTTTAATAAACAAAGGGCAATAACTCTGGTGCTTGAACCACGATCTGGCCCATTTTTGGCGTCTGCTGAGATCTGATGGTCATACATCAACTGTGAAAGTTTGGTTAAGACTGGATGAAAAATAAAGTCTATATGTTGGAAAAAGTCATATTTGCACTTTTTTTGCATGAAAAAGGGGCAATAACTTTAGTGTTACTGGTGTGATCTGACCCAATAACAATCCCATCCGGGATTTTATGGTCATACACAAACTGGGCAATTTTGTAAAGATTGGATAAAAAGTGAAGTCTCCAGCCGCGACAACAAACCCAATTGTTGACGGCACATGAGCGACGGCCGACGGGACGACGCAGGAGAGGTTCCCTATACCAATAGCTCACCGAGCACTTTGTGCTCAGGTGAGCTATAAAGAACAACATAAAATAAAAACAAAACAAAAATAAAAGTAACAACAAAACTAAGTGTTGCAAAATTTGAATTTGTTATTTATATAAGCAGCTGCCCCCCCCCAACCCCCCCCCCCTAAAAATAGACAAGAAAAAAAAGAACACATACCCATTTGGTGGGATTTTTCCCATGCTGCCTCATGAACACAGTCCATTTCTTCTGGTGTTCCTCGTATACGCCCGCCTGCATGAGATAGTGGTGTGTGAGCTCCGTGCAAAGGTAGTGTAGCAGCAGGCCCGAGTTCGTGTACACGTGTTTGAACCCGTAGATGTCCACGTGCACCTCATTGTTAGCAAGGCTGGAATGCAATGTGTCATTCAAACTGACAGATTACAATTAGTTAAAACCTATTTATTTTAGCTCGATCGTGTCAAAAGCCAGTGGCTTATTGAAACAATTATGATCCCGTTTCCTCGGTAGAATCATTACTTTGTGGGTTTTGAGAAAGATCATGTGATTGCTTCTCAAGTAGGAACACACTGTTATGTGAAGTTGGAATACATACATGCCATACGTCCCGGTCTCACCGGGATTGTCCCGGTTTCGCGAGGTCTGTCCCGGCGTCCCAGTTAGGTGCATTTTGTCCCGGTCAATCACAAAAATAGATGTTAGTGTACCATTAAACTTACATTGGGCCAACAATTAACTTCAGATCGTTAATCCCTTTATCGGTCCCTATGACAACAATACCCGCTAACCGCGTGTCAAAGAGGACCAGTAATGATACCCCATTAGCGATTTATTGATCGTTTGTCACACTTTCGCGGGATGGGGGTCATATATCCGCGGTCACTAATTTCTGCTGATTGTTACATTGTTTCGGAATAAAAAAGGAACTGTGTTTTTTTGTTATTTTGATTTTAAATGGAATAGGTGTTATCACATAATTAGTTTGGTAATGTTTGAAGGTAAGTACGAAAATAAATTGAGAACTTTTCGAGAATTAAAGATGCAAAACAATCATTACTTTCTTTAAATTCGATTTGTTCACATTGCAAAATCTGATGCAGTTAATGACGCAGTGTATAGTGGAATGTAGCCCGTGTTTATATATCAGTGTTTATATTTGCGTGTTTCGTATAATTTCTTTGATGTCATAATTAAAAATACATGTTATTATCTATATTATTGAACAAATATGATTAAAATATAGGCGTGTGTATGTTTGTGTTACCCGGGTATTCATTTTGGGTGTTTATTGTTTGAACTATAACTATATAGACTACGAAACGGAATAGGACCTAGGTTAGATACGATAAACTATTATTATTACTAGTTTTTTTTTTCGGACAAACTGACAATATTAATGTGTCCCGGTCAAATGTCAAATGTCCCGGCGATTTTTTTGGCAATTTCCCGTTTTGGCCTGAAAAAATTATGGCATGTATGTGGAATAAGACGTCAAACATAGAATAAACTATTTATTTATGGTTTTATATGCAGTTTACCATTTGTAATTTCAGAATTTTGCAGAGTTATTAGTGCAATAGACACGTGCATATATAACTGCATCAGTAAAATTGAATTTGCCACAAAAGTGTATACTTGTATGCATTTACAAAATTTTAACACAAAAATTGAGCTGTGTCCATGCATGCATTAACACAGTTGATAAATACAGTAAAAATGATCAAAGTCATGGAAAAATGCTAATTTAACCAAAATTATTGAGAGAATATAACAAACATACATAAACAACATGAAATGCTCAGTTTTATGTGAAACAAGAACAAAAATTATGTCAATTCTATGTTTGATGTCTTATTATAACTTCACATAATACAGTGTTTAGGGATCTCCCAATCCCAGGGCAGACACCATGTCCATAACACCACTGTGACACAATTCAATAAATGATAAATATAACTTTATAAATTACAATTAAATAATAAAATAATAAAATTTTCACAGCCTAAGAAACAAATGAAACTGCGGATATTAAGCCAGAACCTTCATTTTTTCACACACACATAATTATAAAACAAAGAAAAAACCAAGATTCTGTGTTTGATACACACACATGCCCCCGGTTGATGCTGGAAAGCCCATTTTTTAGTCCAAATTAGGTCAAGGTCAAAGTGAGGTTGGTGGTATGGGTGGATTGGAAACGGTCATAAGTAACAACTGTGTAAATATCCAAGTGTTGTAGTAAGCAGTGTTGGTGCTAGACAAAACAGTAAAATCTAGTTAACCAAAAAATTGCGCTTTTGAATTATTTTAAGTCCAAATTAGGTAAAGGTCAAGGTGAAAGTGAGGTTGGGTGATAAGGGTGGATAGGGGATGGTCATAAGTATCCAAGTGTTGTAGCAAGTGGTGTTGGTGGCAGACGAAACGGCAAAATCTAGTTAACCAAGAAACAACCCTTTTAAATTATTCTAAGTGTAAATTAGGTCAAGGTCAAAGTGAGGTTGGGTGATATAGTTGGATAGGGAATGGTCATAAGCAACAACTGTGCAAGTATCCAAGTGTTGTAGTAAGCGGTGTTGGTGCTACACGAAACAGTAAAATCTACTTAGGACAATCACTATATGTGGCGCGTCGTGAGAAAACCGGACTTAATGCATGTGCGTAAAGTGTTGTCCCGGATTAGCCTGTGCAGTCCGCACAGGCTAATCCGGGACGGCACTTTCCGCCTACAGTGTATTTATGTTTAGAAGAGACTTCCTTGAAACAGAAATACCATAAAAGCGGAAAGTGCCGTCCTGAATTAGCCTGTGCGGACTGCACAGGCTAATCCGGGATGACACTTTATGCACATGCATTAAGACCGCTTTTCCCACGACGCGCCTCATATGCCTCCTGCATCATGATGCCAAGGGGCATAAAAATAAAGGGCGTTTGGTTGAACAATAATACATCAGTTCAAATCTTGTTTAAGGGTTTAGTTTCACGTAGCAATGGTAGTTTCTAGAGTCATTACTTCCGCCATGGAGGTTATGCTTTTTCCAGCATTGAATTGTTTGTTTGTTTGTTTGTTAGCAACTTTATACAAAAAGTTTGAACTTATTTGCATCGAATTTTCTGGGAAGGTTTGCAAAGGGCAAATGAACAAATGATAAGATTTTGGTGGTGGCAACCAACCGGATCCAGGATATTTTGTAATGGATTCTTAGTAAATGTGAGATAGTGCAAACTGTTACATTATGCTGTATAATTCATTAGTTGCACAACACATATGGAAAATGAGCTTCCTTCTTTCTAGTTTTGCCCTTTTAACAACTTTAGAACAGCGTATATAAGGCACCCAAGCAGAAGAATGAACTCCACCAGGATATTAAACTGTAATACCAAGAAAATAGCAATAAATTAAATGAGCGATCATTTTTCCAAATCAACTAACTTGCAAAGCTGCTCTAGTAACCAGAAATGAGATTTCCAGTAAGATATAGCAATTATTTACCTGTCATATGTGGGTAATCTAGGGTTGATCTTACGTGCTTCCTCAAGGAGACTTCGCACCCTGTTTTTATGCTGCAAAAAAGCAATTAACCCTTCTCGAAAAATGCGTATTAAAATGCTGCGGTATTGGCACTGTATATTTTCTGCGTTAAATGCGCATTAAATACACTTTTAGTACACTAAGTGTATTTTTTATGTACTTTTTCTGTCTTTATTTAAAAAAAAGTGTATTACTGCATTTAAAGTGTATTTTTCTTCTTGAAAAATAAACTATATCTTCATAAAATACACTTAAATGTATTTAAAGTGTATTTTAAGTGTATTTTCTAGTGCAGTAATACACTTTTTTGTAAAAAAAATGCAGAAAAAGTACAGGAAAAATACACTTATGTAGTGTATTAAAAGTGTATTTAATGCGCATTTAACGAAGAAAAAATACAGTGCCAATACCGCAGCATTTAATATGCATTAAATGCGTATTAAATACACTTTCGAGAAGGGCAAGTTGCAGACTAGTATATTGTCAGCATACAGATGAAAGTCGTTATCCGAAGTGGCAGGGAATTCAAAATGACTTCGACATATCCAAAATTCGACATAAGCACACAGAATTAAGTGTAAAAACACTAGTTGGGATAGGAAACCATTTTGACACTTCGAACGTTTGAGATTTGTATTTATTTTATATAAAATCCAAAGAAAGAAAGTCTGGATTTATCTTCCACTGCAACAAAACCGGACATAAGCCAGTTATAACAGATAACTAAGTTCAGTTAAGAAATTTTTGCTTAAAAAGAGTTGTTTATCCGCTAATAAACAACAATTTGGAGTTCTGATGCATAGTAAATAAACTACGAGGACTTTAGCACGAGTGGTTTAATATATATGCATCAGAACGACAACCATAACGCAAAAATTATTTCAATTCCAACTTGACCAGACAATACATTGAGCAATTACAATGTGATCTATATTTTACAGTTTCTGAACTATTTTTTCAGTTTGTTTATTAGAGATTTAACAACTATTAATTTTGTTCTTTGTCGATAGGAAACTGTGGTTGTCATGTTAGAATTGAAGTCTAAGTCTGGGGCGATATTCCAGAAACATCTTAAGTTTATCTTAAAATATGTCCACTTAGGTTCCAATTTTTGTAAGGTAATATTTTTCAAACTACAGATAAATTAATGAATCCAATAACAGATATAGTAAATAGTAGTTAATAATAAGTTGATAATTAGTATACATTTGGCAGAATTATATGCATACATGGAATAAAATGCTTAAGAAAAATGAAGATTTTAACGCTAAAGATAAGATTTCACTTAAGATGTTTCTGGAATATGAACCTTGTTCTTATTCGTAAGTCTAAGAATGGCGTGAAGAACACTGGCCCTGGAACTTTGACTTAAAAGCCGCATTAAAGGTGAAAGTGGTCACATTTAGAATAAACAATAAAACAGTCATTTGAATTTCTGGCAAAATGTAATTATTGTATATTTAAGCTTCTGTTATGCCCTGCGTCAGGAAACTATTTGGTTTTTAGATACTGTTTAAAATTAAAACACTGATCCTCCAAGTAAACTTTTTATAAACATTTGCTTTGTTTATTTGCTAAGCATCGTAGCGACACAGTCTTATTCGAATATTAACCGTTAACTTTCTGCGAGAACTTCGGTTCGTTTCGTCTTGTTTCAAATGTAAACAATAAAGTGGAATGCAAACTAGTCAAATAGCATTTATTGTAAGAAAATATGAGGGGCGTCGTGGGAAAACCGGTCTTAATGCATGTGCATAAAGTGTCGTCCCGGATTAGCCTGTGCAGTCCACACAGGCTAATCCGGGACGACACTTTCCGCTTTTATGGTATTTTCTGTTTTAATGAAGTGTCTTCTAACCATAAATCCACTTTAGGCGGAAAGTGTCGTACCTGATTAGCCTGTGCAGACTGCACAGGCTAATTCGGGATGACACTTTACGCACATGCATTAAGTCCGGTTTTCCCACGACGCGCCACATATATTTTTTCCACACAAGTTTCTATTTAATGTGTTTATAAAATCTTAATTAAAGCGTTACGGTTGTTCCAACTTGCAGCACCTATTATCTCATCATCACGCCTCTATTGACGAAATAACACCCCGTGGGATAAACTTAGCTGTATTCCACCTTGTTGAATACAGCAAACATGCGCATTATAATGACGTCATTATGTTTATTTTTGTGACGTCATTTAATGTTTTTCGTGTTATTCAGCGATTTTCTTTCGTTTATTTTCAAAATAAAAACAGAAAATGATGGAATAAATAGAATACCAGGTAAGCATTGAATACAGATACCTTTATTTGCTCGGCACGAAAACCTAAACCACTCACCAGGGCTTGCTGTTTAGGTTTTCTAAGCGTGCTAAATAAACTTATCTGTATTCTACACTAGCCTGATATTCTCTATGTGTGTGCCTTTAAGTAAGTTTGAGATACAAATTTCAGCTGCAGTAATTCCTCATTGTCACCTTATCTCCTCCAAAGAGACACAGTTCGACGTCTTCCACGCTCTCGTCTCCCGGGTTACGGATGCAGGACTGTATGAGACTCACGTAGTCCATCTTCCACTGTTCAATCTCTGCCTCCAAACTGCGCAGCCTCCTGGAATATAAGTAACAATAAACTAAAGTAACATAATCAGCCATACCCCTTTTGAAAATGATGCATACTGCTCTGTTGAATTTCACACTGGAACATACTATATGACTACGTTACCTTACTTTACACATTGTTGTCCTAGAACAAACCCAAATACCACAAGTCCAAGTTCCAAAAGTACTTAAGCATTCTGTTCCTAGAACACTCAAGCACACTTACTTGTTCTATTCCTGAGAAACTCAAGTACACTTATCTGTTCTATACCTGGACCACTCAAGCACACTTGCATATTCTGTTCCTGGAACACTCTGGCACACTTACATACCCTGTTCCTGGAACACTCAGGCACACTTACATATTATGTTCCTGAATACTCGAGCAAACTTATGTGTTCTATCCCTGGACACCTCAAGCACACTTACTTGTTTTTTTCTTGGACCACTCAACCACACTTCTGTGTTCCGTTCTTGGACCACTCAAGCACACTTACATATTCTGTTCCTGGAATACTCAAGCACACTTGCATATTCCGTTTCTAGAATTCTGAAGCACACTTATGTGTTCTATCCCTGGACACCTCAAGCACACTTACATGTTCTGTTCTTGGACCACTCAAGCACACTTGTGTTCTGTTCTTGGACCACTCAAGCACACTTACATGTTCTGTTCTTGGACCACTCAAGCACACTTGTGTTCTGTTCTTGGACCACTCAAGCACAGTTAAATGTTCTGTTATTGGACCACTCAAGAACACTTGTGTTCTGTTCTTGGACCATTCAAGCACACTTTAATGTTCTGTTCTTGGACCACTCAAGCACACTTCTGTATTATGTTCTTGGACCACTCAAGCGCACTTAAATGTTCTGTTCTTGGACCACTCAAGCACACTTAAATGTTCTTTTCTTGGACCACTCAAGCACACTTCTGTATTCTGTTCTTGGACCACTCAAGCACACTTATGCGTTCTGTTCTCGGACCACTCGAGCACACTTCTGTATTCTGTTCTTGGACCACTCAAGCACACTTATGTATTCTGTTCTTGGACCACTCAAGCACACTTACATGTTCTGTTCTTGGACCACTTAAGAACACTTGTGTTCTGTTCTTGGACCACTCAAGCACACTTAAATGTTCTGTTCTTGGACCACTCAAGCACACTTCTGTATTCTGTTCTTGAACCACTCAAGCACACTTACATGTTCTGTTCTCGGACCACTCGAGCACACTTATGCGTTCAGTTCTTGGACCACTCAAGCGCACTTCTGTATTCTGTTCTTGGATCACTCAAGCACACTTCTGTATTCTGTTCTTTGACCACTCAAGCACACTTCTGTATTCTGTTCTTGAACCACTCAAGCACACTTACATGTTCTGTTCTCGGACCATTCAAGCACACTTATGCGTTCAGTTCTTGGACCACTCCAGCACACTTCTGTATTCTGTTCTTGGACCATTCATGAACACTTACATGTTTAGTTCTTGGCCCATTCAATCACACATGTTCAGTTCTTGGATCACTCAAGCACACTTCTGTATTCTGTTCTTGGACCATTCATGAAAACTTACATGTTTAGTTCTTGGCCCACTCAATCACACATGTTCAGTTCTTGAACCACACAAGCACTCTTATGTGTTCAGTTCTTGGACCACTCAAGAACACTTCTGTATTCTGTTCCCACTATCAAGCACACTTACGTGTTCTATTCCTGGAACATGCCTCATTACTCAGCACACTTACGTGTTCTGGTCCTGGAACATGGTGTGCTCTTGCAGTCGGAGGTGGGCCAGTTTCTTGACCTCCTCGTTCAGGAAGCGGTTCTGGTTCTGCAGGACCCGCACCTTCTCCTCAAACTCCTTCATGGACTTGCTCTTTGCTGTGGACCTGATTCAGACCTGCCTTTATTTAACTTTGGAAATATTTTAACAGAATCACTCTTTGCATTATGAATATGTGGCCCCTGAAACAAATATTTATTCTTATAATTGCCTTTTGACTTAAAAGTGTAAACTTGACCTAGGCACTCTCATAATGGTGATCAATTTCTGCAAGGTTCTAGCAGAATCCCCCCATATGGCCCAGACACAAATACTAACTCTTATATTTGACCTTTAATTGCTACAGGCCTGGTTCTTGAGTGAGATTCACCACCACATGATGGTGATAATTTCTGCCAACTTATTTTGAAAAAAAACCTTTATGCCAAACAAGATTATGTATGCTCTCTATGAATATTTGACCCCTGACCTTGAAGTGTGACAATGACCTTTCAGTGAGAGACAAGGTTCTCGCACATGACACACTATACCATAATGTTTATTCATGCTAAATAATATTGTGACGGGTAATAGACAGAGCCCTTGGCCATTTCAAGTAGATGGAAATGCACACAGTAATTATGCAAATAAAAATCTCAGTGCTTGAAATATCTGCTTCACTTAAGCTCTCCTGTACACCCACCTTTTCTGGTCCTCATGTTGCTGCTGGCAGTCTGTCTGTCGTTGCTCCTCCAGGTCTTTCAGTGCCTCGTCCTTCAGCAGCAGCATCTCCTGGTAACATGTCTGCCGGTTGAGCACCTTCGCCAGCTCACACTTCGTCGAACTGAAGACAACATCACTGTGCATATTTAACATAAGCAGTATAAGTAAATCCCTGTACAGTTAACATTAGCGATTCCAGTATATCCCTGCAAATATTTAACGTTAGCGATTCCAGTGTATCCCTTAAAATATTTAACATTAGCAATTTCAGTATATCCCTGTAAATATTTAACGTTAGCAATTTCAGTATATCCCTGCAAATATTTAACGTTAGCAATTTCAGTATATCCCTGCAAATATTTAACGTTAGCAATTTCAGTATATCCCTGTAAATATTTAACGTTAGCAATTTCAGTATATCCCTGTAAATATTTAACGTTAGCAATTTCAGTATATCCCTGTAAATATTTAACTTTAGCAATTTCAGTATAACATTAGCAATTTCAGTATATCCCTGTCAGCTGAGTTGGTAGAGAGCTAGACTGTCAATCAGGGGATCATGAGTTCGAACCCCAGCCCGACCACATAACTTGTGTGGTGATTGGTTATGAAATTATTTCTACGGCCATTCTCCCCCTACCTCTGATTCAAGTAGGGCAGTTGTCAGTTACTGGAATAGGTACGTGCACTTAGTACTGGTAAACCACTTAGATCGGCTAAACTTGCCCAGGAAAAGTGAGTAGGTTAACTGACCGCTGTGATATGACTGAAATACACTGCAGATCCGTTATATCACGATCCGTTATTTTGCGATATACAATATATCGTGAATCGGCCGTGGATCCCGATTTTTTTTGATGTACTTCAATATTTTAATATTACACAACGTTCATAAATAAATCTAGTTTGGTCCGGATTTTCGTGCCTACATCGCTACTCTTTCATTCACACTCTTGTAGTTCGACAAACAAGAACCCGACCCTCTCAACATCAAAGTGGAACAGTTTGACGTCATCAACTTACATAGCGCGTGCCACCCATGAAAACGTCCTTTCACTGCTGTCGCTTTAATTAGCAGGCGAATTACGCGCCGTCCACGTGGAGGGTGTATACAGTAACTGTACGTCATAGATCAATAATATACTGACCTATCTAACGACAATAACGTTATCAAAACGGCGTAACTGTTTCTTTTTTGTGTCAGAGGAAATGCTAATGCGTTAATATGTTGTTATGCGCTACGAAACTTTTATACAAAAGTAAAGATCTCAATGTTCTCTGCGCTACAAAGTTTTTAAACGACAATCAATACACCCACGCTTTCCATGCGAATGACGTGACGTTGTACATGTCAATATAATTTTCGCCAATTTCTAGCAGAACAAAGGATTTACATGAAACACGTGCAGTTTAATTGTAAATAGAAATCGTGTTTGTGTCATGTGAACAGTAAAATTCAGATAGGCATTTGGGATTCCGAATTTATTGCACGCAATTTGAAATTAATTATAAGGAATGATATTATATTTTTATATACAAATGCAATATTTTACATATGGATATAACACATTGTGGATGTTAACAACAATGAAAAAGGTGCGTTAATTACGTTTATGTTTAGAGATCCTGAAAATATGCCAGTGTATACATGTATATCTATATGTACATAAATGACCTGACATGTTATATAGCGATCCGGCTATATCGCGATTGCGATTCGTGGACCCCGCGAATTGCGATATAACAGATCTGCAGTGTACTGTTTAAACGGCGAAAAATCCCAACAAACACACGAACAAACAATAGTCCTGTAAATATTTAACACTAGCAATTTCACTTTATCCCTGTACACATTTTACATTAGCAGCCTCTGTACATTGCTGTACACAATTAACATTAGCAGATTCTGTATATGCCTGATATTCACTTAAAACGAGCTGTCTAGGACTGAAGGGGCTTATTATCTTCTATAACAGGGGCCATATAAATGGGTCTTCCCCTAGCAAAACCTCTTTAAAATCATGCACTTTTCCCCCAAAATTGACTGTACACCAGTACTGGAGCTTTTATTTTCCTTTTTATTGTGATATATTCTCCCAAAGCATCTAAAGGCCTAGACCACATCCCCAACCGCTGACAAAAGCCATGCAATCAAACCTCAACCATATTTGTCCATTTGTATTTTTCTCATAAACAATATAAATGATGTGACTTCCCAAATGCCTGCATCATACACACACTGTCTTCGGGGCCCATATTCACCGACCCATTCTTAGACTTAAGAATAAAAGAATATTCTTGAAACTATGTTATTCTAAAAACAATGTTAATTTTAATTTTAATCGGTATTCACAATCGCTCATTTTAGCATTCTTCATTTAGAAAGATTTATTAATGACAAAAGTGACATTGACACCCAGATTCTTTGCAAATGAAATTTTTTTATTCTCGAGTTTAAATGTGGCGCGTCGTGGGAAAACCGGACTTAATGCATGTGCGTAAAGTGTCAGTCCGCACAGGCTAATCCAGGACGGCACTTTCCGCCTACAGTGGATTTATGTTTAGAAGAGACTTCCTTGAAACAGAAAATACCATAAAAGCGGAAAGTGCCATCCCGGATTAGCCTGTGCAGACTGCACAGGCTAATCCGGGATGACGCTTTAAGCACATGTATTAAGTCCGGTTTTCCCACGACATGCCACTATTCTTTATTCTTAAGTCTAAGAATTGGTTGGGGAATACAGGCCCTGATATGTTTAGAATTCGTAATATTGCCTACTGCCCTTCTCAAAGAATTGGTTGGGGAAATATAGGCCCTGATATCTTTAGAATTCATAATATTGCCTACTGCCCTTCTCGAAGTATTGGTTGGCGAATACAGGCCCTGATATCTTTAGAATTCATAATATTGCCTACTGCCCTTCTCGAATAATTGGTTGGGGAATACAGGCCCTGATATCTTTAGAATTCATAATATTGCCTACTGCCCTTCTCGAAGAATTGGTTGGGGAATACAGGCCCTGATATCTTTAGAATTCATAATATTGCCTACTGCACTTCTCGAAGAATCGGTTGGGAAATACAGGCCCTGATATCTTTATAATTCATAATATTGCCTACTGCCCTTCTCGAAGAATTGGTTGGGGAATACAGGCCCTGATATCTTTAGAATTCATAATATTGCCTACTGCACTTCTCGAAGAATTGGATGGGGAATACAGGCCCTGATATCTTTAGAATTCATAATATTGCCTACTGCCCTTCTCGAAGAATTGGTTGGGGAATACAGTCCCTGATATCTTTAGAATTCATAATATTGCCTACTGCCCTTCTCGAAGAATTGGTTGGGGAATACAGGCCCTGATATCTTTAGAATTCATAACATTGCCTACTGCCCTTCTCGAAGAATTGGTTGGGGAATACAGGCCCTGATATCTTTAGAAGTCATAATATTGCCTACTGCCCTTCTTGAAGAATTGGTTGGGGAATACAGTCCCTGATATCTTTAGAATTCATAATAATGCCTACTGCCCTTCTCAAAGAATTGGTTGGGGAATACAGGCCCTGATATCTTTAAAATTCATAATATTGCCTACTGCCCTTCTAGAAGAATTGGTTGGGGAATACAGGCCCAGATATCTTTAGAATTCATAATATTGCCTACTGCCCTTCTCGAATAAGCGTATTAAATG
Organism: Congeria kusceri; assembly: GCA_027627225.1. Classification (NCBI taxonomy): domain Eukaryota; kingdom Metazoa; phylum Mollusca; class Bivalvia; order Myida; family Dreissenidae; genus Congeria; species Congeria kusceri. The sequence goes on along the minus strand of CM051037.1, from coordinate 5,286,714 downwards.
CTGCGGTATTGGCACCTTTTTTTCTGCATTAAATACGCTTTAAGTAGACTAAGTGTATTGTTTCTGTACTCTCTTTTTTTTCAAAAAGTTTATTTATGCACTAGAAAATACACTTAAAATACACTTTGCATACACTTTCGTGTATTTTTTTAAGAAAAGTGCATTTTAGAAGGAGAAAAATACACTTTAAATGCACTTAAGTGTGGTAATGCAGGAAAAATGCAGAAAAAATACAGTGCCAATACCGCAGCATTTAATACACTTTTTACAGAAGGGAGCCAAATGTGATCTACCGTAAATGTCCTTATTGACGCCCACGCCCTAATAGACGCACATGGGGTATTTTTGGTTCCGAAATATTTTTTGCCAATCTATTTTTTCGAACATTAAGGATAAACTAAAGTTAATTTTGATAGAAACGATTAAATAGACCACCATATTTATGTATCCGGAATTTCCTGTATGTAAATAAACCTATGCCCCACTATACGGGTTACACGCAACCATATATGACGCAAGTGAATGGGACCACATAAATTCATTACAATATTATGAATATTTATTATAAGAACATGCAATAACAGTTTGCGCACGCAAAGCAAATTTGTTTCAACAACAAGCGCTGTCAAAAGCAGTCAACCAGAATGTTGTGAACAGTGCCATTTTTATACATGTACCGTTAGCGTACATGTATTAGCATTCTAGGTGTTAATAATTTAGACTGTACCAATGTGCATAACGTCGTGCGAGTGAGCTCGTCGTGTCGATCGACGATATTAATTTAGACAGTACCGTCATGAATTTTCTCATGCGGACAAAGCCCATCGGCCGTATTTAGACTGTACCAATGTGTATTACGTCATTGGAAAGTGCACATACATAAAAACTTTATTTCTGGATGATGGCAGAATTAACAAAAAAGTGCTCCATTTAAACGCGCAGGGGGTCTTAAAATGACACGCGCCCTGCACTTTAAAAGGACATTTACGGTATTCCAATGCAAACCATGCTTTGAGGTTTTTCAATACTAACACATTTAAAAGATTTTAAAAGATTTCTTTCCTTATTTCTGTCAGTATATTCCAAAACATTTTTTTTTATATCTGTAATTAATTTACTAGATTAGAATGAATGTTTTGACATTTACAATAACTGCACAATGTTTACATTTATAACATACTTATTAGAAGGTATATTGTAACTAGTGGCAATATATATTTCAATACAATTCAGGCTTGAATATCTAATATTTTATTGATACACCAATACTTGTTACACATTACAGGTGCAATAACTAAACACTTGTACATGTTACTTGTGTGTTATAACAAACAATGTATATACATGTATAAGGCGTAAAAAAAAAAAGTTTGTTTGCTACCCTAAAAAAATGCCCCAACCCTAGAACATTTTATTGGGTGTGTCAGATTGATTTTTGGTTTATTTACCTTTTTCAATAATTTAATGTGTTTTTGAATAAATAAGTGTTTTGTTTTGATAGTATCCACTTATAAACCATGTTTAAGGATATTACTGATACGTATTGAAAATTTATTCGGTTTTAGAATCTTCAAGTTGACCATTTACAAAAAAAAAAAAAAAAAAAAAAAAAAAAAATCCCAACCTATCTACCCTAATTTTTTTGGGCATGTTACCTGAAACAAACATTTTTTTCTTTTTACGCCTAACCATTCCAAATTCATGTCAGGTGCAGTTTTACTTTTTAAACTGATACAATGACAAAGTTAAACGATCAAATAAGGGTAAAGCTTGATGTATTTAAGCATTTAAGAATTCTATCAAATAAGAACTAAGAAATGTACTATCAATGTTAAAATTTCAGACACAAATCCAGAAAATTGAAGAACTAGGCTTAATTCTTACAAACTGTGACATTCTTTACTTTTATTTCACTTCATGCAATGTACCAGAACTACATTCATAGGTAAACTTTTTGAGTATTTGTATTGTTATTAATGTTGTTTACATAACCATTGCTTTTTTGCAACATTAATTGACTTTATAATGCATTTTATAAAGCAAAAGCATCAGAACAAATCTAAAGGCAATACATTTTACAAAGCTAAATACTATGTACTTTACAAAGCTGATGGCAATGCATTTTACATAGCAGGGGGCAATGCATTTTACAAAGCCCAAGGCAATGCATTTTACAAAGCTGAAGGCAACACATTTTACACAGATGAAAGCTATGATATTCAACAATGCATTTCACAGAACTGAAAGCAATTCTGCTTACAAACCACATGAAAATGATGTAAACAACACTGGCAATGCTATTCTTCATTTGGAAGGCATTATAATTTCAAATGTATGTCAAGACTGTGAAGCATTTTTTTTTTACTCTCAAATGTCCACTTTAGTATAACTTTCATCAGAACCTTTGAATAAGGGCCCTGAACAATAAACATTTAGGCATGACCTTTGAAGGTCTTATAAAAGCAAAAAAAGATATTTCTTATTGTCAGTAAACAACATTCAGGCATGACCTTTCAAGGTTTTATTTAAGCAGATATTTAAAAGACATTTCTTATTGTCAATAAACAACATTCAGGAATGACCTTTAAAGGTCCTATTTAAGCAGATATTTAAAAGACATTTTTTATTGTCAATAAACAATACTCTAGCATGACATTTGAAGGTCTTATATAAGTAGATATTTAAAAGACATTCCTTATTGTCTGTAAAAAACATTCTGGCATGACTTGTGAAGGTCTTTTATGAGCAGATGTTAAAGAGATATTTGTTATTGTCAATAAACAACATACAGGCCTGTCGTTTGAAGGTCTTTTATAAGCAGATATTCAAGAGATATTTCTAATGGTCAATAAACAACATTCCAGCATGACCTTGACATCATATGACTCTTTGACATCACCAGAAAGCATATGCAGCTGAACCAATCTGCGGCTGACAAGTTTTATTACTCCAGTGACACTCGCAGCCTTGCAGCCCTCTCCAAGAGGCATGTTCTTGAGTGCCACGACTTACTTGGATCATTTCAAGATGACACGAAATGCCAACCACACTCTGCCATGTCGTCACTCGTTTACTTCTACGATAACGGAAACGACATTTGCGACATTTGCGTGAAGATTGCTCTTGTAAATGTCTCCTGGTTTCTCTCATTATTGCTTTGACCTTTGGATAGCAGTTGTTACAGGGAAAAGAAGTAGTGGCAGCATGTATTTGCTTAAGATTAACTAGGAATGACAGTATCAGGGCACATTCAAGCACACAGGCTAATAAGAGGGTACTGGTTAAAAAACAATTAATAATAGTATTTACGTTAAATGAGGTATATAGGATCTTACAAGAAAAACAACATATGCCAACAATAAATATATGAACTTAATATTCAAATAAAAATGGAAATTAAGTTCTGAGGGTCCTATGATAGGCACTGTTAATATATTGATACGAAGAATCATGTAATTGGAAACTATAAAACACAAATGGAAATTAATTAAGCCTAATTTCTGGTTGTATTACAGAGATACTGAAATCAGACAGCTTTTTTTATACTAAAATAGCACAATCTACAAAGCGTATGTCAATGGACTGTAAAGAATTGACCCAACCCTATAACTCTATGGCAGAGTCATATTTGATGCAAACAGATGAATTTCATTATCACAAACTTGCTTAAGTCGAAGTTCCGATATGTTGGGAAAATAATTCCAGACTTTCTTCGTACATACTTTATATAAAATAAATACAGTTATCTCAAAGTTTTAAGTAGAATTTTCTGTCATGCCAAAGTGGTTTTCTGTAAAAAAAAATTCCACACTGCTGTCTATCTGCTTATCTTGAATTCCATATTCATATGTTTTATTTGTGATATAGGCCTCCGGCCCCTGACACATATAAAATACAATATCTTGAATTAGATTTCACGCCTGTGACAATAAGAAATGAGCCACAACCATTTTTGTCACATTTTACAAAAATTTTATACACCTTGTTTCTCATATTTAAACTTGAATAATAAACCACTGGTTTACAGTTTTGTATATGTATAAAATGTTGTAAAACCTTGTCCGGTCAAAAATACGCAACCCTAAGGCCTAAGGTCTTTAAACTTGATGGGAAGGTCGGTCATGTTTATAAGAGGATCCCTATTGATTATTGGGTCCTTAGGTCAAAGGTCATGTTCAAACTGACAAATAGTTGTAAAACCTTGATTATTGGGTCCTTAGGTCAAAGGTCATGGTCAAACTGACCAATAGTTGTAAAACCCTGATTATTGGGTCCTTAGGTCAAAAGGTCATGGTCAAACTGACCAATAGTTGTAAAACCTTGATTATTGGGTCCTTAGGTCAAAGGTCATGGTCAAACTGACCAATAGTTGTAAAACCTTGATTATTGGGTCCTTAGGTCAAAGGTCATGGTCAAACTGACCAATAGTTGTAAAACCTTGATTATTGGGTCCTTCGGTCAAAGGTCATGGTCAAACTGACCAATAGTTGTAAAACCTTGATTATTGGGTACTTAGGTCAAAGGTCATGGTCAAACTGACCAATAGTTGTAACAGGTCAAAGGTCAAGGTCAAACTGACCAATAGTTGTAAAACCTTGTTCAGGGCAATAACCATGGAACTAAATTCATCATTCAGAATATTATGTCAAAATATGAATATCTTGAAGTCATTTGTGAACGCATTGCAGGGGCGTAGCTTGGGTTCAAAAAATGTATAGGCACAATATGCGGAATCTACAAAATGATGCTGTTAGCGATAATTTGGGCCAGGAGTGTTTATACTCATATGTGGCTACAAACAAGTAACTTCAGCTAAACCCCGATTCTACAAAATAATTGTAAAATAGGCGTGTGTTTCATGACATTTATTTCATATTGATACAATCGACTCGTTAAACAATGAAGTATCAACACAGCCAAGAAAGATCCCCTCACCCCCCCCCCCCTTGTTTTTATTGCATTTTAGGCATATTTAAAATTTTTATCCCTGGAAAAAATGTATAGTGGCTAAAGTACCTAAAGGAAGCTACGCCCCTGACTGGCAACTTCAAGATAACGAAGTTCTGCTGTATTCCTCAAAACACAAAACATTGTTTTACAAAAGATGAAAAAAAATCAACATGATGGAAATCACAACACACTTCTTGCTCGATTTCTGATTCTGCATTTACAGTATGGTGACATGTTTAAGTTTTACAGCTTTGTTGGATGTTTAAGTTTTACAGCTTTGTTGGAAATATTTTAATGAATAATAAATGTACACTAAAAATAAAGATATTTAGTAGAAACATAATAGCAGTACTGCTGGTGTTCCTTGTCTGTTTTGTTTTGCGACAGCACTGTCCGGCTGCGTTTCTCCTTTAAACACATAAAGACACTGTACAAGTAAAATTGAATAGGGACTTTTCCATTTATCAAGCTGCCACTATTGCGCTGTTGGTCATTTTGACGTTCGCTAAAAACATTTTGACTGGCAATCGGACCAGAGGATGGCAAATAGAAGAACATTCAAATTACTGAAATAGTGGAGAAGTGTCCTCTTTTATAAGACATTACAAGAAAAAAACAACAGTAGCACTGGAAATGTTGGTTATATTTAGCTCAGAATTATTGAGGCTCTCCTTATGACACCCTTTTTGACTTTAAAGGCACTTACATGGTGAAACATATGTAAAACTAAACAGTTGAAATTAAATGTTGAGACAACAAACAGATCAAATAATTCATTATGAGCTAAAAACGTGTACATATTTTTATGAAATAAATAGTATTTGAAAAGTGTGAATTTCAGTTTGGTGTTTATGTTTTCAAAACTACGAAACCAGCCAAATGGCCTTGTGTTTTATGTAGAATACTGTGCAGCTCGCCCGAAGTTAATGATGAATAGTCGGATTTAATGCGTTGCCTTGATATTAGGCAGTAAATAAAGCAAGTGTTTGTTAACAGTTTTACTCGCGTGATCAGTGGTTCTGCAATACACAGTATCTAACTATAGCAACGTCAACATATAATAGGACCGCAAAAAAAAATCGCTTTACTTGTTCAGTTTTAATTTGACAACTTTCACCTTTTCTGTGGCTTTAATAGCTACACCATTACCAGTATTAAAATCAAGAGAAACTTTCTTTACTCTATTTGCAGATGTTTTCAAGCATTTAAATGTGTGCTATAAAATATTTATTAGTAATTCAGTGAAATTAAATTAAATAAGATTTTATTTTTAAATTTACATCATTGTGCCGCAAGAAAAATAAAATACATCAACCAACAAAGACACGATATAAATTTGATCAAAAACAGGCAGACAGAGAGGATGGTAAAAGCTTGGGCCACAGTTTGTTGATCTTCAGTTTCTCGGATACACCGACCCGATTTTATACAAAAAACACAACAAAATGGAACAAAATCAATATTGTAAATGTAATACACCAACATTTTATAACACAAGGCTTGTCACAGGATGTGACGTATGCCCCCGAAGCATATATGCTTTTTAGAGGACGGCAACACAATGTCAGTTACTGTGGAATCACTTGAATTCGCGCGTAACATAACATATTTCGCGCACTTGCGATCGGGGACACGCAAACAACGATTTAAAAAAAACAAAAAAAAACAAGAATTGTTTTTTTACACAAAATATGTGTCAGTGTTTAATGCAATAAAACGACCAACCAGACAGAACGCCAATAAAGGGTCGTTTGTGACAGCTTGTTTGTTGCAATAAACACGTTTAGTAGGCTCTTAACTGACAACAGTGGTCGCAGTTTTAGGCAAGACAATAGATACAACACCTTGTTGTTAATTAAGTGCCGATTGAAATACTCTTTTTTGGCTCCACATCACGGGCGCAAATTCTTTACTCATAAGATCAACTTGTGAAAAGTAAAATATTCATGTTCCTTTTACTCATTGTATTACGAGAGATCAAAATCATGTCTTTGCTTGACTGTGTTATAGAAATACAATTTTGTTTTTATGCGTTACAAAATTTTTATACAAAAGTAAAGATTTCAATATATGGCAATGAATACAGTGTTTTTATGGCAATGAATACACCCACGCTTTCCATGCGGATGACGTGACATTGTACATGTCGGCATAATTTTAGCGCGCTTTTTAGCAGAAAAAAGGAATAACATGAAATACACGTGCAGTTTAATTGTAAAATAGAATTCGTGTTTACAACATGTAAACAATAATGTTCGGAAAGGCGTTTCGGATTCCAAATTGATTATACGCGATTTGAAATTCATTACCAGGAATAATATTAGATCTCTATATTTTTATATACAAATGGAATATTTTACATATGGATATAACACATTATGGATGTTATCAACAAGGAAAAATAATTACGTTTATGTTTGAGGTCACTAAAATGACCTATAGTGTATACATGTACATACATTTATATGGACCAGGATACAGCGAATCTGCAGTGTATGACCGCATTTAAATGTACAAAATCGCCAACAATATAATTTAACAGAAAGAAAATGAATTCATTAATCCGAATGAAGCCGATGAAGAAAACATTCAAAAACGTTCATTAGAAACATTTGCATTGTAACATACAGGCCTATCTGCGAATATTTACGAACGATTACAGATGTACATTTGAACGAAAGTGTATGCTCCCAAGGTGTTGCCACACTACAAAATTAGGTGAATATTCACAGTGGTCATAAATTCGCGCAATGGCTGGGGCACGAAAAGTGCAAAAATTAGACAACAGCAAAAATTAGTGATTCCACAGTACATGTTGGCAAAATTGATGCTTCCTACAAAAAGAGTTATGGTCCTTGTACTCTGCACTTCCTCTCAGCATCCTCTATCAATATATGTGGTTTTATTTTAAGTCACTGCACTAGAAAATTATCTGAAGGGCAATAACTCAATAAATATTGAAGAAAGAATTATGGTCCTTGTACTCTGCTCTTCCTTTCAATGTCCTCTATCAATATATGTGGTGTTATTTTAATTTCCTTCAATACTTAGGTAGTAATTATCTGCACACACAAAAACAAAATGGCAATAACTCCATAAATATTGAAGAATGAGTTATGGTCCTTGTACTCTGCACTTCCTCTCAACATCCTCTCTATCAATATATGTGTGGTTTTATTTAAAATCCCTTCAATACTATTGGAGTTATGTTATGCACACACAAAATAAACAAAGGGCAATAACTTTATAAACATTGAAGAAAGAGTTATGGTCCGTGTACTCTGCACTTACTCTCATTGTCCTCTTATCATTATATTATGAAGTTTCATTTGAATCCCTTCAATACTAATGGAGTTATGCTCCCACAAGAAAATTAAAGAAAGGGCAATAACTCTGTAAATATTGAAGTTGAGTAGTGGTCCTTGTACTTGGCACTTCCTCTCATTGTCCCCCATCATTATATGAAATTTCATTTGAATCCCTTCAATACTAATGGTGCGATTACTATATAGGAAGATTCAGGGGCATAAAAATCATTAATTTCCACAGATGCCCTATTCTTTTTTGTTTTCGACCCGCAGTTATAATGTAAAACACAGAGAAATATATATTAATTGAACGTTAATCATGTTGATTTTATATGCATACTTAAATAACAAACATTGCATAGAATTATTATAAACGATGTGACCCCAAGGGCATGGCCTTTTTTCACCACAGGTTCATAATTTGAACAATCTTTTGTAGAGGACCACTTTACAATGTTTCATGCCAAATACGAAATCTCTAAGCCTTGTGGTTTCAGAGGAGAAGGTTTTTGAAGTCCACTTGCCATATGTCTATTGAAACCATATGACCCCCAGATGCTAGCATGGCCATTTTTTACCCCAGGGGCATAATTTAGGAACCATGTGACCCTGGGGCATGGCTTCTTTTCAGCCAAGGGACCAAGGGGCCTAATTTGAACAATCTGTGTAGAGGACCACTATACAATGTTTCATGCCAAACATGAAACCTCTGGGCCTTACAGTTTCAGAGGAGGAGATTTTTAAAGCCCACTTGCCATATCAGTCTATTGAATCCTTATGATTCCCAGGGCGTGGCCAATTTTACCCCAGGAGCATAATTTGAACAATCTTTGCAGAGGACCACTATGCGATGTAACATACCAAATACGACACCTCTGGGCTTTACCCTTGCGGTTTCAGAGAAAATATATTTAAAGTCATTTTGCTTTGTGATTTTCTCAAAAACATAAATAGTTATGGAGCGCAAATGAAATACAAGTGTTTGACCGTTGACCTTGAATTGTGACCTTGACTTCTGAAGGAAAAGCTTGCGTTATATACCCTACATATCGTCTGGTCATGGGGAAAAATAATCTTACAATCCTTCCAGGAATCATGAAGTTATGGAGCGGAAACGAAATACAAGTATTTGACTTTTGACCTTGAATTGTGACCTTGACCTTTGACTGACAAGCATGGGTCATATATGTGACACATTGTCTGGTTATGGGGATTTATAATCGGAAGTTATATGAAAATCCTTCCTGGCATTAAAAAGTTATGGAGCAGAAACAAAATACAAGTATTTAACCTTCGACCTTAAATTGTGACTTTGACCTTTGACGGACAAGCATGGGTCATGTACATGACACATTGTCTGGTCATGGGGAATAATAATATATAAAGTTATATTAAAATCCTTCCAGTCATTAGGAAGTTATGGCTCGGAAACAAAATATTAGATGAACATAGTAACATACGGACGTACTAACAAGCGCAATTCATATATAGCCGCCACCTTTTCAAAAAGTGGGGTATAACAATATCATCTACAGCTACATTTGGATATACAAGAATACAAAATAGCAACAGAACTAAGTAAAGCCAAGAAAATAGCAACAAAAGAAAACAGAAATCCAAACACCAAAGCAGAGACAGAAAAGTGTTTCCAACCACCAACATTGCCAGGCAACAGCTATCATAACAACTTAAGCCAGAACATAGTTACCATAGCAACTTAAGCCAGGCAACAGTTGCCATATCAACTTAAGCCAGGCAACAATTACCATAGCAACTTTACCCCGGCAACAATTACCATAGCAACTTAAGACAGGCAACAGTTACCATAGCAACTTAAGCCATGCAACAGTAACCATAGCAACTTAAGCCAGGCAACAGTTACCATAGCAACTTAAGCCAAGCAACAATCATCATAGCAACGTAACCCAGGCAACAGTTACCATAGCAACTTAAGCCAGGCAACAGTTACCATAGCAACTTAACCCGGGCAACAATTACCATAGCAATGTAACCCAGGCAACAGTTACCATACAAACTTTAGCCAGGCAATGGTTACCACAGCAACTTAAGCCAGGCAACAGTTACCATAGCAACTTGACTTACATAAGTTCCTTTTCGAGCTCCCCAAGTCTACCTGTCAATTCTTGTGGGGTGCATTCGCCTCGTTCGATTGCAGAGTCACTTGACGCAGACCGTGAACTACATGGAGGGAAATGTTGCATTTACAAACATTCTAAAGTTTGTCTTCTGACAAAGTTATCAAGGTTTGGAGATTTTGACAAAACAGGGTAGATTTACTTATCTTCATCTTTGATGAATAATGAAATGGCAGCCACTTTTCTGGCAATAGTTCTGATTGTAGCTATACCATATACAAACAGGAGAATCATATTTTTTGTAATGCAATTAATGCAAAAGATTATGTGGATTTCATAGCAGTGACAATCCATGGCAACATTGAGTGTCTTAAATGCACTATTTTAAAAAATAAAGGGCAACCAAACTGTCCAATAATCTAACAACCTCTGCACAGAGATTTAACTGTTTCCGAGCAAAGCTCAATTTTAAATCCCTGCTGGCACGAAGTTTCATGTGACGATAGTCGGATGAAATAGCGGGAATTAAAATCGTGGACAAGCAGAAGAAAAACACATGTGCACCATACAATCCTTGTATTGTTATGTTTCCTTTTTTGAGTGTTTTTTCTTGTTTTTGCTTTTCATTTTAACTCGTAATACAGTAGATTCCGCTTAATTGAATAGCCCATTTGTCACGTCCGAATATTCAAATAACCGGAGTATTCATATATGCGGAATCAGTCATATTTGAATTATTTCAATGTTAATCAGATATGTTATGATCTTATTTAATCCATTTTGATGATATAATGTCAAACCTGTTACGTAACAAAATGTTTCATACTTTAGAATGCTATAAATATGCAGAAAAGCGTTCATAGATGTTTGTTATCCATTATACGGTACATTTGAAAAATAATTCACTTGTAATAATCACTAACAGGCTACATTGCTTTCTAGATGTGTATGCGCTGTACTTGACCCGGCAAATTACACCTATTAGTCACGTGACATTCAACCGACGCTGCATTCATGCGTGGTGTGAAATGATAACAAAGGCGGTCATAGAAGCGTGACTGTCAAAACTTGCGATATGATACGTATCCTCGGAGATTATGAGATTATCGAGCGGACTATACGCCTACAACTGATAATTGGCTATTCAATTAACCGGAGGACACCATATTTTCTATCAGATTAGGCGGTGTTTTCACAATGGGAATGAATGCAAACGGTTTGGTGTTTTCAATCTTTATTAAATTAAGCGAAATATTCAATTATCCGATATTCAATTAAGTGGAATCTACTGTATATATACCTGGACCAATAATTCAACATTTCTGTGGGAGAGTTAAAATATTAACTATAAAATCAAAATGTTTTAAACAAGAGGGTCATTATAGCCCAAAGCGCTCACCTGAGAACTGGCACAGATGAAGACCATACTGCTGTGACAGATTTGAAAATTAAGGTATCTGAACGATGCACATGATTCCGCGAAGGTGGATAAGATTGGTTTGATTAAAAACATCTGTTAGTGCAATGGGCTAACTAAAGTCTGGGTAGGGTAGTGAATGTGCGGTGTTTTTTCTCAAATCATTTTTCTCTATATTCTTACCTGACCCTTTTTTCATTAAGTCAGTGACAATTCTGGAAAATGCAGAAACAGTAGATTAATATGTCTTTTCGCAGACAGTTTTGGAGAACTAGTTGCAATGCGATAATTGCGATGGCTGTGTTACAAGGTCAAGTTTTGCTTTTTCCTTGACAATTTTCTGTCCAATGATGATAAATTATGTTAATGCAGGCTTGGAAGACATAATGTTGCATGTACAAATATCTTTATGTAAGGTTTGCAATTGTTGGAAATCTAATTTTATCAATCAATTTGTATGGTCATACGCAAACTGTGTAAGTTTGGTCAACATTGAATAATCAAAACGCTGACAGCCTTGAAAGACTGTTGGCGCCAAAAGAAACTAAAAGCATGTAAACTATGAGTGCATTTTTACTAAAAGGAAACATTTGCTTGAATGAAGTTCTAATTCCCACCTTTAAACTTTATAATTTGGCTTCTTATTCGACAGTATACGACATCATAATCAAAACTAATTTTTAGTAACGAACAAATATTTTATATTATGCCAACGGAATTATATACATGCCAGTTTATGAGTCAATCTACAAGGGCCAGAATAACCGATGAAGCGTAGTAGTTAGGCGCATCGATTTTTTGTGCTTCTTCGCCAAAGATGTACAAATAAACATGTTTATTCATAGATCTTTGTTCGTAGCCTACTGAGTCAAAATAGATCATACTATGCAAGCTCTAGATTGTCCATAGTACAGTTTAAAATCAATAAATTGCAGTAATTTGTTGTCAAAATATTCAGAATAAGAATTGGTAACAAGACAAAAACACTTTTGCAACGAGTCAAAAATAACCAATGTAGCGCATTAATTTGGTGGTCTTATTCCAGGACACTCCAGTAAATATTTCGGTTACATACAAGTAAATAGCAAAAGTAGGGGTGTCATTAGTTTAAAGTTATTATTTTATAAATTGACCATTTTAGGAACTGTAATTGTAATAAATCACATGATATACACATTATAATACATATTACATACATTATCTTAAATAATTAATATGTAAGAAAATGGGTGTGAAATGTTGCTGTTTTGAAGAAGGACCCTTTCTGGTTTCGATATACTAATAGCCTTTAAAGAAAAGAAGTAGTTTTCTGCAATCCCGCTGGCTTCCGCCAACAGTCTAAACAAGAAATGTCTTTAAAAAAGACAATCGGCGTTGAAATTAATATTGAGATGTCATTTAAAGATTACCTAAACAGTCGGCCAAGATGATCGGTTACCTGACTTCTCAGATCCCAGATTTGTTGGTCCCCACCAATATTAGGGGACTTATTGGACCCCAGATTTTTCGGACACTATAAGAAAACTTCTCGGACCCAAAAGTTAATTTGAGATAAATTTATAAATTCAGCGATTTTTGAAATGTTAAGACTTTATTTTTTGATAACGCAAACATAAAAATTCATCAGACTATAACGATTTTAAATTATATCAGTAGAAATATGATATATCAAGGGTTCCTGTGTAAAATTAGTATTGCAAATTGTGTATTCATGCTAAGCGAATAACAATTCGACATATTCCGAATCTTCTTTCATAACATTTTATCTATAGAAGATGTAGCATCTTTTTACAGATTAAATAACATCTACTAGAGAAGTTGATAGAAAGATGCAATTATAAATAATAGTTAATAAATCTTAACCACAATTTTAAATCAAATTAACAGTAAGTTCATAATATACATTCCACATTTATATAAATTTTTAGGCTTATGATTCTATGAACGCTATTATTGATGCATGTATGAGTATATTAACACAGCTATACAGCCGTTGCTAGCTACGCGCGCTATTTTTATAATGCCACTACTTTTTGTGGAATGCGATGAACTCGCTAGAATCAATGGGCTACATGGAACAGCAACTCTGTGAGTGAGATTTATGCATGGGAACATTGCACAATTGCTATTTATAGAGCGTAACGCTTATATAAATGTAGGCTAAACAAAATAGTTATTTCGTTACGTGAATGAATATATCATTCTGTTTATGGCATACAATTAGAAAATACCTTCATAATTAACCACAGTTCTAGAGTATATGCGAGGATATGTTTATAACTTCATTTTAACCGCTTATGTAAACAATTATGTAAATTTTTATTCCCCAAAAGTATGCAACAGTTATTGGTATATGTTAAACCATTGTTTGAAGTTTGCATTCCCTAGAATTAGAAAATTTGCCTATTTCTATTGGCATTCAATTTTCCCGCTGCATAATTATCGCAAGAAAATCTGGGTCAAAAGTGATCTTAGACAGCTACGCCGAAAAAATTGTGTGTGCAAGCCAATTTTTGATAACTTCTTGATGTTTTTTTCCACACACAAGAGGCAATAACTCCTGTGTTTCTGGCCCGATCATGCTTATATTCGACTTCACCTGTAATCTTACGTTCATAAACAAACTGTGCACGATTGGTAATGATTGGATGAAAAATGAGATCTCTATCTCTATCCTAAATAACGTCCATTTTTGAACATTTTTGTCACAAACATAGGGCAATAAATCGGTTGTTTCTGGCCCGATATTGCTAATATTCAACGTCACTTTTAATCTTATTGTCATAGACAAACTGTGCAAGATTGGTGAAGATTGGATAAAAAATGAAGTCTCCATTTTTGGCGTCTGCTGAGATCTGCTGGTCATACACAAACTGTGAAAGTTTGGTTAAGATTGAATACAAAATAAAGATTATATGTTGGAAAAAGGCATTTTTGCACTTTTCAGCATGAAAAGGGGCAATAACTCTAGTGTTACTGGTGTGAACTGGCCCAATAACAATCCCGTCCGAGATTTTATTGTCATACACACACTGTGCAAGTTTGGTTAAGATTGGACAAAAAGTGAAGTCTCTATTGTGAGAACGAAACAAATTGTTGACGGCACACGGACGACATATGACGGCCGACGCAGGAGGTCCCCTATACCAATAGCTCACAGAGCACTTCGTGCTCATTTGAGCTAAAAATAAAATTCAACCTCCTCAAAGTGGTCTCCTTTAAATCCTTCCAAATCTGGAAGTTTAAATTCGCAGTGGCAGTAGTTACTGAAGAGTACCAAAGAGGAAGTCACTGTTGCGAGGAGTTTGATAATCTAACTGTCCCCATTCCATTTACCACTCAGTTGAAATATGTAATTGACCTTCTATGGAAATCATGTGTTGACTCCAAACCACACTACAATGTCAACTGAGATAAGAGTTGTGAAATATGCGACCATCTAAAACAGTGTGTTAATTTAGGAAAGCAGCTCAAGACAATACTTCTCACATTAATTTTCAACCTCATTGAGGTTGTTTTTGGGGGGTAAAATATTTCACACTCCTTCCATACATAACAACCCATACAGATGTAAATACTTTAATACTTTTGTCTTATTTATAAAGCTGAACACACTCATGTAAAAGTACATGTCTTGGACGTCCATACATGAATGATGAAACAACATTCCATAATTATATACACAAAATGAAAATGACCCCTCATCCAAGCTTTAGTGATGGATGAAGGGGCATAATTGGAAATAAAGCCAGGGGCTGAGCATGTATACAATATCATATTGTTCCGGCATTATTTTAATCAATTGCACTTTAAAGTATTGAAAAGAATTGAGCACATCCCTAAACATACCGGAAGTGCTCTTCAATTGGAGTCATAATTAAGCATTTCTTCACTAGAAAAGGCAGAAAAAATAAGCCAACGCAGACATATCAACCACAGGATCCTACTGACCTTGTTGTTAAAGAAACTCCATTCTTGCCACAGTACATTACTCACTGAATACCACGACACTCCTGATACGAAACTCTTGCTCTCTAACCTTAATCCATGCAAGCTGTGTCACCGTGCAAAGTACATTTCTTTGAGTCACATGTCACAGTGTAAGACATTGGGCCACAATTAGTTATTGTGAATCATTTTATCATTTTATTTAGATCATCCAGCGTGTGCTTCGAACCCAAGGGCCATATTCCAAAAACATCTCAAGTTTATCTTATTGTTTTCTCGCTTAAGCTCCGATTTTTGTAATGTAATATTTTAAAAACTACATATTATTATTATTATTATTATTATTATATTATCAGTGATTCCAACTTCAGTTAAGTAAATAGTAGTTAATAATAAAATGATATTTGGTTATCACTATAAGAATTTCATGTACACATGGAATAAAATGTTACATAACAAGTTTCTGTGTTTGATAAACACACATGCCCCCAGTTGGTGCTGGATAGCCCATTTCTTAGTCCAAATTAAGTCAAGGTCAAGGTCAAAAAGAGGTTGGGTGATATGGGTGGATTGGGCACGGTCATAAGTAACAACTGTGTAAATATCCAAGTGTTGTAATAAGTGGTGTTGGTGCTAGACGAAACGGTAAAATCTAGTTAACCAAGAAATGGCACTTTTGAATTATTATAAGTCCAAATTAGGTCAAGGTCAAAGTGAGGTTGGGTGATATGGGTGGATACGGAATGGTCATAAGCAACAACTGTGTAAGTATCCAAGTGTTGTAGTAAGCGGTGTTGGTGCTAGACGAAACGGTAAAATCTACTTAACCTAGTCACGGACGGACGGAAAGACGGAAGGAAGGACAGAGGATGGACAGGACAATCACTATATGCCTCCTGCATCAAGATGCTGGGGGCATAAAAATGATGATTTTACGGTTAAAGATAAGGTTTTACTTAAGATGTTTCTGAAATATGACCCCAGGGCCAATATTTACAGATTCTTAGGCTACATTTAACTTAGGTTGAAAATAAGTCCAACTTAGAAATTGTGTTTGAAACACTGTGATGTAGAATATGTGCATGACATATACGAGTAGGGTTGATCCGAGTATGGACAGTTGGGTAACTTTGGACAAGTGCGTTAGTAGATCGAGTTTTTTTACATGTTTTCATGTTACTTGTTATGATTTTACCTTATTTAAAACGAGTATCTTTTCGGGGAAATACCTGTCTAAAAATAGCATGTGATGTAATGCATTGGTTATAGTAAATGGTGCATGATGGGAACAACCTATTGATGCTGTCTGAGTTTTCCTGAACTTTAAATATAAAATAGTGCTCTGTCTGAACTTACCCGGTTTTAGGTGGCCTCGTTTCTGACATAGCTGAAGTACTTTCGATTACACATAGCTATATGGAATCAACCATAAAATCCAAGGAAGACACGGATTTCCCAATTTCGTCATCATAATATGTGGATATCCTACAGAGCTAGGCGCAACATATTGACCAGGGAAGCCCTTGTAAAAAGTGTTCATACTTACCTGGATCAACCTTACTAAATATATTAAACACTTGAAATTTTACTGCAACTTCTGTGCCAAAATCTTCAAACAATGCATTTCTTTTTCAGAAAATCTAAAGATAAACTTTCAGAATTTTAAGATTTTTCTTAAATTTTGACTAAGTTTATTTATAAATACAGTCCACTCCCCATGGCTCTAAGTCACAGGGAAGAGCAAATAACCTTTGAGCCATCGAAACCTTGAGCTACGACTGTGTTCCAGTCAACAAACAATTAAATGTGTGAAAACTGTAACTGGGGCTGTGAAAAAGACTTCGAGCAATCCGAAAATTCGACTCTCGTGAATTCAAACAACAGAAATTCCTATCAATATGTAGCAATAAAACATCGGTCCCTTGAAGGCTTCGAGCCATCCAAAAATTCGACTCGTTAATTCGAACAACAGAAATTCTTATCAATATGTAGCAATAAAATATCGGTCCCTCGAAGAAACTTCGAGCCAACAAGAAATTTGAGACAAGCGAGTTCGGGGCATCGGGAGTCGACTATACCAGCCTTGGGCGCATATCCACAAAGCTGCTCAGTGAAAACTTAAGTAAATTCATAAAAATCATAAACTTTCTTAAGTCTATGGTTGGTTTATTTAAAGTTTGTTTGTCTTAAATGATTTTAATCCTGGGTCCGTATTCCAGAAACATCTTAAGCTAATCTTAAACTATTTTCACTTAAGTTACATTTTTTGTAATGTTATATTTTTAAAACTACATATACATTTGTGCATCTCTTTACTGTTCATCAATCATGATCATCAGTGATTTGACCATTTGGCGGGCCTTCGGGTCGGTCGGTCTAGTCGAGCACTGCTAGCGCTCTATGTGCTGAGCTAGCGGGCGGTGCTTGGCTGCTCGGTCATATGGTTTTCAACCGGTACCGAGGGTAAATAAACTCAACTATTATTATTATTTACTGTTCAGTATACAATAGTTAATAATGTGTTGATAATTACTACACACTTAGCACAATCTCTTTCAAGTATGAAATAAAATGTTAATGAAAAATGATCATTCTAAGGTTAAGGATAAGGTTTGACTTAAGATACCGTAAATTCTCGCCTATAAGCCGCACTTTATTCAGCCAAAATGCGTAGCATTTTTCCGGTGCGTCTTATACGCGGATATAAGTAAAATCACCTAGTTTTTCTTTCATAAATATCAACTGCGGTGTTTTGGGCGCCATTTAGAAAAGACGCTCGATCGACGTCACTAAACGCTTATATACGCAAGTATTCGTACCCGATACGCGTCGCACTGTTTTATATTGGGATCTTTTAAAAATATAGTATTATATAATATCTATTCTTATTTTGTGTGTTTTATATTCTTAATTCTTATTTTTCCTAAATATATATGCAATAAAACATAATACATAAAAAAATAAGAACCAGGGTTAAATGAACCGTAGTGTAAACACCGCCTGAAAAACTACTTCAAACCTAGTATACTGTTCTGCAAACAAAAAGGATGGTGTCATTGATGATATTTGCAAAACTGACTGTGTTTGTCAAACAGACAATTAGCGCTTATGCTGTAATTAAAGGTGTTGACACTTGAGACTTCTCAACACCTCAAAATACAGCGAAAACACATCTAGTGTAATGTATCCGCATTGCGATTTTCACAACAAATACATTTTCAGTGCCAATAAACAATGGACGCAAAATTTACGATTTTGATGTTTAGAAGCTTTCAAATAGCAGATTTTTTTTCCACAAATTAGGATCTCAATTTTTAGGTGCGTCTTATACGCGGGGGCGTCCTATACGCGGGAGCGTCTTATACGCGGGGGCGTCCTATACGCGAGAATTTACGGTAATTTTGAAATAAGGCGCCAGGTAAAGACTGCAATAACAGGGCCCATATCCACAAAGCTCCTTAGTGAAAACTTAAGTAAATTTATTAAAATCATAAAATTCCTCAAGTCATTGGTTGGTTCATTTCAAGGTTATATTGTCTTGAATGGTTGTATTCCGTTAAAGAAGCAACAGATGCTTCTTATTTGTAACAGGGTAAAGTTGCTCAAGAATATTAACAGCCAATTAAGATAATGGCCCAATAAATAAAGTAGTAAATAAAATTATTGATACAAGCAACATGTTCATCAAATTAATTCAAATATCTTTAGATGTTACGAGCAACATGTTTATCAAATGTATTAAAATATCTTTAGAATAAACATTTATTTGGAATAAACTTACAATTCAACATTTAATGGTTCAATTACTGGTACAGACATTAATTTATTTGAATTAACTGGGGCTGTCTTAATTAATGTTCAATATAAAACATTGGGAAAAAGACATATAATTATTATTTATGTTATTTATATTTCATAATTAATTTTGTTTCCTCAAGTTTAAACCTACTTATTTTAGCTTGATTTGGTCGAAAGTCAGAGAATTATTCCTGAGTAGAACCAGTATTTGGTGTCTTTGGTCAGGCGTACAAAAAAAGTTGTTGGATTCCGCTTATCTGACATACATTTTTTTCCACCGACCCTTAACGTTTTTTTGCCTATCAATCATGAACATTTTCTGGCTTTCGGTAAAAAACAAAAAAGTTTCATTAATTTTATAATTTTCATGTCAAGAATGTCGTTTTCAATTACGTTAGTTGGAGCTAAGGTAGAGTTTCTTTTGGCGTTTAAACATTTTACAGTCCATTATACCTATACTGTGTGGTCAATATGTCGTGAAGAAACAAAAAGATAAAGTAAAAAAAAAAAAAGTTTTTTTTACCCCTCCCCCCACCGTAGATTTTTGTTAGATGTAAGCGGAAACCAACAATTAATATTTTTGGCCTAAGGATCATTCAAATGTTCATAATCTCCTGATCAAAACGTGGCCATGTGACATTCCTTTCACCACTGCCACTTCGAACATTGTTTAAATATGGGAATGCTGATCATTATAAAAGGATCATGAAATGAAATCAAAACGTTTGCAAAACACATGAAGAAAGTTCTGGGGGAAATGCACCCGTTAATAAAATTTAAGGAAAACAATTTGTCAAGACATGTTCATGCCAACAATTCATACAAAACACACACACATATTTCCATATCCATGTGAAATGGTTACAATGGATCATACTTTAGATTTTATTAAATTTCAAGATGCAAATGAAATTTAAGAGTTAAATAAATGTTGGAAATTTACCGAACTTATCAACCAACTGGCTAGAAAGAAGACAATAAGACTTCAACCAAATAATCCAATTTGTTTTATCAAGATTTTCATGGCTATCCTAAGAAAAAAGGAAAGATCAATAAAACACATTTAGCAATTGTCGTCCATGTCAACCTGAAAAGCTGGTTTACACTCGACACACACACACACACACACTATTTGAATGTGCCACAGGCCTTTTTTTTGTTTGTATTGACAAGAACTGCGCAACACCTTGATCCTGAGTTATGTATTTTATAACAAACAGCTTGCAAAGCCTCACACAACTGTGCTGTAAAGGAACAAACAAATTGTGCAATACAAAAAATGATTGATCTTTATTTCTTTCTATGTAGAGAATGGATGGAAAATACCATGGCATCATTATACCTGATCATTTCACTGCAGGTCAATATAAAACAATACAATAAGTGTTTATTTGTAATAAAGGCCTCCAGCCCAGAATGCACAGTTACAACATATATATATATGTTATATATAGCATATGAATTAATATAATTACATCATAACAAAATTATACATCTTATTATCAAATTATTTATGACTCAAAAAATGTCATAAAAAAAAGCAACACAACATAATATACTAATTGTCCATTTTTGCGTCGTAGTCATTCATGTAAAGTAGTATTTTTGTCGATTAAAGTTCGTCTTATCAACATTACCTTGTACAAAAACTTAGCTAAAGATTGGATATATAGGATATGACATGAGTTGTCATTTCATATCATATTTTATTAAACGAGTTCAGGAATTTTGTTAGTAAGCAAGCCTTTGGCGAGCTTACAAACGAATTTCCTGGACGAGTTTAATAAAATATGATATGAAATGACAATGAGTGTCAGATCTTTTTTATCACATGCTTTAAACGAAAATATGCTTCTAATTTTACCAAAGCATGTCGATAAATCCTAAAAGTTGTTTACTGCATTGAGGTAATTTGATGTTGACGACATCATTTCACCAAAATAACATCATGCGATTGGTCAGTCAAAAAATATGTAGCCAATGAAAACGCTCAAAATGTTATCTTACACATGTGCAAGATAAAAATATTTGTAATGGTTGTATTACATGGAAAACAAGGCTTTGATAGTATTGCAAGCAATACAGTAGTCCCCTACCGGTGAAAACCCCTACTAATTAAACATTGTGCAATACCGTCAAATCGCCCTTTATCTGTAGATGTACAAACTTTCATATTCAAATCCCATTTGTCACTGCAGTATTAAGTTGTTGTTTTTTATATTTTAGTAACATTGACCAGACATTCAAGTTACTTTTTGAGTTATTGCAGTACTGAACTGACAGAGGGCAATCATATAGTCCATTCTGTTTACCAAGTTTCATGATTATATGTTATGTTCTTTTCAAATTATTACAGTATTAAGTTTATCTCTATTTTAAGTAACAGTCACGTGACCTTTGACCTCTGGTGAAAAATAAAGGGTCGTGTACAATCCTCACCTTGCTCTTTCTATGTATACAAAGTTTCATCAAAGTATCTTCAGTACATTTTGAGTTATCGCAGGGTCCAGGTTTTGGGGACGGGACAGACAGACAGAGTGAGACAGACGAACGAATAGACAGACAGACGCAACAGACGGAGGGCAAACCCATAGTCCAATATGTGTACCAAGTTTCATGAAGTTTCATGATCATATCTTATGCACTTTTCAAAATATTACAGTATTAAGTTTATTTCTATTTTTAGTAACAGTCACGTGACCTTTGACCTCTGGTGAAAAATAAATGGTCGTGCATAATTCTCACCAAAGTGTCTTCAGTACTTTCCGAGTTATCACAATATCCAGGTTTTGGGAACGGATGGACAGACAGACATACAGACGAACAGACAGAACGACACACAGACAGATGGCAAACCTTTAGTTCAATCTCTGTAACAAGTTTCATGGTCATATCTTATGTCCATTTCGAATTATAACAGTATTAAAAAAAGGTCGTGCATAATCCTCACATTACCACATTGATGTTTATATGTATACCCAGTTTCATAGAAATAAGTTCAGTACTTTTTGAGTTATTGCAGGAACCAGGTTTTGGGGACGGACAGACAGACTGACAGACAACATACGGACGAACAGATAGAGAGTTGCACAGATGGATGGCAAACCTATAGTTCAATCTTTGTACCAAGTTTCATGGTCATATCTTATGTACTTTTCGAATTATAACAGTGTTCAGTTTATTTCTATTTTTAGTAACAGTCACCTGACCTTTGACATCTGGTGAAAAATAAAAGGTCCTACATAATCCTCAAATTGCCGTTTATATGTATACCAAGTTTCATCGAAATATCTTCAGTACTTTTTTAGTTATTGCAGGATCCAGTTTGTTTTAGTTTATTCTATTTTTAGTAACAGTCATGTGACCTTTGACCTCTGGTAAAAAATAAAAGGTCGTGCATAATACTCACATTGCCGTTTATCGAAGTATCTTCAGTACTTTTTGAATTATTGCAGGAACAATATTTTGCAGACAGACGGCAACTGAGAATATGCGTCAGTCTATCTTGACCTTCTGCAAATAATTTGGACTTGAGACACGTGTCTAACTACTGGGAACAGTCTCAGCTCTGAGAATAATTGATCAACTGCATTAAAATGATTTACTATAACATATTTTATATGAACAGAAATTATGATGAAGAGGAAGAGGTGTGAGCCAAAGCCAAACCTCAGTGCCACTCACCTGTAGCTGCGTTCCTCGTTGGACCCCGTGCTGCCCTGTAGCCGGGTCATGTGACTGGTCATGTGACTGTTCGGGATCATATGACCCAAGACGGCGTGCTGCAGTTTCTTCCAGCGTGGACTGATGGGTGGACCTCGTGGAGGGAACACCAGCAGCTCACTGCTGAACACGTCATCACTGCAACAGGGGCCAGGACAAATAGGGTCACGACAGAAACTTATAAAAAAGTAACAAACGATTACTTAACGAAATGAAGATATGGAGGCCGCGATACAATAAATATCAGAGTACATGTTTTGCCCCATAAACATGGATGGCATGGCTGCAGCAGAGTAAAGACAGAGACGTATGCAAAAGTAACGAGTGATTGCAATGAGTTTATACAAAGGGCGTTATGCGCTAACGTTGTGAGAGTGTCGTTTATGAATAATTATAAAATAAAATGAATAAAATTATAAAGCGCTTGTAATGCTTTTCGTCAGTATTTTGGAAAACATATGAATCACTAACATAGCGTTACAAATATGTTAACAGTGTTGTAAGTGCCAAGTGGTTAGCGCGACAATTTTTGATCCCGAATATCGTAGATTTGAGTCCTGGTGAGGTCAAATCCTTATTTTTTTGTTATGTAATAAATATGTGGCGTGTTGTGAGAAAACCGGTCTTAATGCATGTCTGCACAGGCTAATCCGGGATGGTACTTTCTGCTTTTATGGTATTTTCTGTTTCAAGGAAGTCTCTTCTAACCATAAATCCACTTTAGGCGGAAAGTGCCGTCCTGGATCAGCCAGTGCGGACTGCACAGGCTGATCCGGGACGACACTTTACGCACATGCATTAAGACCGGTTTTCTCACGATGCCCCACATATTATTTGTTTCTGGTTATAGTCCAGATTCTTTAGTTTCTGCAGGAGAGACATTTAATGACATTTTTTAAAAATACGAAAATCTGTGAATAAATCCCTTTAAAAGAAGTACAAAGTAGGTAAGAAAAACCCAGTTACAAGTTACGTGTACTAGAGGTATTTCCATAAAACCTCTAACCATTTCTGGAAGAAACCATTGACTAGCTTTATTACTGTAGGGAAATCTTGTGTAATATTAGTACAAGGTGGCAAGACGCAGATTACTCAAATCAGAATCAGAAATCCAGACAGATCAACAGGGAATATGGGTGTTTGTATTTTTTCTGCATTAAATGCGCATTAAATACACTTTGAGTTCACTAAGTGTATTTTGTCTGTACTTTTTCTACAAAAAAGTGTATTAATGCACTAGAAAATACACTTAAAATACACTTTAAATACACTTAAGTGTATTTTTGAAGATATAGTGTATTTTTCAAGGATAAAAATACACTTTAAATGCACTTAAGTGTGTTCATACAGGAAAAATGCTGAAAAATACACTTTGTTTCTGTAATAACTGTATTTTTTCTGCATTTTTAAGTGTATTAAATGCATATTAAATGCAGAAAAAATATGGTGCCAATACTGCAGCGTTTAATACACATTAAATGCGTATTAAATACACCTTTTCGAGAAGGATAAGTGCATTCAGAGTAAGCAAAATGAATGTCGGAGTGAAAGTATTCCAAGATTGTTTTTAATCAACATGCTTCATTTTTACTAAACAGTTACATAATTTCATGTGCAGATTCTTCACAAAGGACTTAATAACATAGTAATAGGTTTATTCAAAAGACATTGTGTCTTGGGTAAATCTGAACCATTAGTTTTTCCTGATAACAATGTTTGTTCTCCTTGTTCAGTTTATTCATAAATCATTTACCATTATTTTGAAAATAATTGCTCAATTTCATCATAACCAACGTGAAAGTCACAGGAAGTAGATCTTACAACATCACATCACAAAAAAAACATCATTAATATTGTGTTCCAAAAAAATGTACCTCAATATATGTCAATGTCTAAGCAATTTGTTAAAGCACTCTTTACTAACCAATCACTGTCAAACGAAAGCATGGTTTGGGAATTGGATAATCTGGGTCCCACAAGCGGCTGATGTGTGTTCACATTCAATGGGAAGCTCTTGGAGGTCTCAAGGCCTGAAAAACAAATGTTTACATAAAATTAGTGCCAATAACATGAGGCCAACGAAAATTAATGGTGTGTGTTGGGCAATGGTCTCAAGTTAGGTAGGGTCGGGATTTAGGTTTCATTTTAAAGACACATTTAGGTCAAAAAAAGAGAAAGTTATCTATAATTTGACGAAAACATATTTCACAGAAAACAATTGTCACTAAAAACTTAAGTGCAGGTTGCCCAAAACACTGAATTTTTTTTTGGCCACAGGACTGGGCTTGTGAGTCGTCTTGGGACTAATGTTGGTGTTTTTCATTGTCCTTCATTAATACAGTTGATATAGTCTAAGTTGTTGATGCTGATCTTTTGTTGTTGATGAAGTCTCTTACATTGTTGTCGACGTTGTTGTTGTTGATATAGTTAAAGCTGTTGTTGTTGATGATAGTCTTAATTTATTTTTTTTAAGTTCAGGGTTGCCAGCACCTGGGGCAAAAAAAATTCCCTGACTTTTCACCGACTTTTCCCTGACTTAATCCAGCTTTTCACTGAACGAAACCACCCATTTTTAACGGCCTCCTTTCCCATTTTAGCCATCCAAATCTTCAGGTAAGGAAGTCCATGAACACATCATATTTAAGTGTAGGGCATTTACCAAAATTGTTAAAGACGTCGCGACAAAAAGAAAATAATTGGGTTAATTTCTCCTTTAGCTTCATTATTTCTTTACTGTATATAGGTTACAATATACTAATTTCAATCAATACATATATATCTGTGCAAGTCATTGTGTTCCAGTCAATGGTTAAAAGTTCAGAAAGCAATACAATAATCAAAAACACACCTATACAATGTACTGCCAAACAAATTAGTTAAAAAAAAGATCCATACAAATATCTACATTCTATTTTGATACGTTGTTTACGTCAACACGAAACATGAAAAAGGCTACCTAACACAGGTACCCTTTTTAAAGTCCAATATTTCCCAAACCAGTTTGGTGACCTATTCTTTTTATTAATGTTTTGGTGTAAGTATACATTGGTGCATGTATGTGCGAAAATTTAAGAAAATCTGTCATTTGGAACGAAATATATTGATGCATAATAAATGACGTTTCAGAAGGTATTATTATTACCCATTTGACCTACTTCAACGTCCAGTCAAATTCATTATTTTAACAGTAATTGTAGGTAAAGCATTAGTTATTACCAAAATACACTTGTATATTGCCAAACAAGACATGTGAAAACATACCCGTTGAAAGAACCATAACCTTGTTTGAAAAAAGCTCTCCTATATACTTTAAATAATTGAACACTGCTAGGCACACAAACTGAAAAAAAGGCTTCGATAGGTACCCTATTTAAACCCCAATATTTCCAGCAAAGGTCGGTGACCCCTATTTTTAAAGACTGTTTTAGTTTAAGGATACATTGACACGTTTGTGCAAATTTTTAAGAAAATCTGTTGTTAGGAAAAAATTGAAAAAATTGTTGCGAACGTCGTTAAGATATATATTTCTGACTAGCAATAAGCATATTATGTACACAATACATACATTTTAGTAATTCAAAACATGTAAAGACTGCCGTAGCCATAACCTGCACATTTGTATAATTCATTTTTCACCTTCAGGCATATTTTTCCCTGATGTTTCACTGACTTTTTTGGAATTTGATTTTTCACTGATTTTTTTTCAAAATTCCCTGACAATTCACTGACCTTGAAAAAAAATCAAATTGCCCTGACTTTTCAAGTCTGCTGGCAACCCTGAAATTAATGTTGTTTAAGTTCTAGATGTTGTTTTTTTTAATGAAGTTTTTAAAGTTGCTGTTGATGTTATTTTGTTGTAGATGTTGATGGAATTGTGATGTTGTTGATGTTTTGATGTTAATGTTGTCTGTTGTTGATGTTTTTTTAAAGTTGGTATTTTTTTTATTGATGTTGGTTTTTATGTTGAAGATTTGTTAACAATGACGAAAGGCACACAGTTAAATCCATATCTGTCAAGGATTTAAATTAAGATACTGTACATCCCAAATTGTCCAATACTGGACAATGTCATCATAAAAACATGTTACAAGAGTGATGTTAAGAAAATTTACATAAGGCCAACAAAAATAAATGGTGTGTTTTGGGCAACCGTCTAAAAAAAGTAAGGCAGGGTCGGGATTGAGCTCTTTTTTTAATACTTTTTTTTGAAAGACACATTTTGGTAAAAAAGATTGAAAATTATTTAAAATCTGACAAATATGAATTTCACAAAGCAATACTCGCTAAAAACTTTAGGATCGGTGGATTTTTGCTAGTTGGGTTGCCAGAAACACAGAATTATATTTTTTTACCTTACTATACGAAGTGTTTGCCTTTTACATTCACTAAACGCAACAAGTTTATGCATGCTGTAATGGAATGATTGTTTATGATGACTAGTATGCATTTAAATACAATATTACATCAGGAACCTATAGCAACCTTCAACCTTCAAAATTAAATACAGAAATCAAAAGCATCCATTGATCTTGCATTTGAATATGCTATGAACAAATTATCTGTCTGGAACGTAATGCATTACATATTTAACTCCATTCCATACCAACTAAGGCTTGGTTTCAATAATCCATTGTAAAATTACCCATTAAAATAAATATCAATTTATTCCATTTTACTGACTTCACAAAAAGCAAACTATTTAACTCCTTTCCATACTAACTAACATTTGGTTTCAAAAATCCATTGTATTAACCCAGTTTAAAACAAAGACAACTGTATTCCCAATGCGGTGTCTTCAGAAACTCTAAGAACACATAGCCTAAGAAGTTTCCAATAGCATGACCTTGGTGGACAGATTTAGTTACATAATGAAGTAAAACAGACTCATCCACTTTCAACATTGCTTCACAATTCTCGGCAACATCTCCTTTCTGCAGGAAAACCATTAGCACTGAGATATTTTAGAAATCATAGAAATGGCCTTGTTTAAATGTCACTGGAGCAGAAACCTCGAAATAAGTTTTTAAGTATTTCTAGAAAAAGACCTCAGTTAACCAAGATGTTCATCAGGAAAAGTAGCTGCCAGAAAGGTTTTGAAGTGACAAGTTACAGGGCTTTTTTTTTTAATTAACTTCGATTTTAAATAACTTTTTTTTTAAACCAGAGAGTTTATGAAACTTCAGTATCATCAGTACATAACCGAGAAAAGTGTATTCCCTTCTCGAATAAGCGTATTAAATGCTTTAAGTGCACTAAGTGTATTGTTTCTGTACTCTTCTTTTTTTTCAAAAATATTTATTTAAGCACTAGAAAATACACTTAAATACACTTTAGTGTATTTTTTTTAAGACAAAGTGCAATTTCAAGGAACAAAAACCGCTTTAAATGCACTTAAGTGTGTTAATAAAGGTAAACTGTAGAAACATGTGATAAGTGTATTTTTTCTGCATTTTCAAGCGTATTAAATGCAGAAAAAATACAGTGCCAATACCGCAGTGTTTAATACGCATTAAATGCGTATTTAATACACTTTTTGGAGAACGGTTATAATACTCGGAGACCATAAACGTAAGGCAAGTAATTAATTAATTATCTACACAGAATACTCGTAATACAGAGTATAGCTTTGACACTGATCTTAATGCATGAATCTTTTATAAAATTGTTTACAAAAAAAATGCATATACTTGTTTCCGTAATGAAATGTTAAACTGACGAAAGCGTATTCCACTGACAATACCAATATGGTATCAGTAAACATGTTGACAAACACAATTGACCAGTTGCGACTTGTCAATCAAGGACTGCGTTGACCAATGATGGGTTTATATTTCAGTGGTAAAATATAGCACATGGTTGCAGAATCCAATCAAGTTACTTCAAATTCTTGGACAAACAACCTTAGACAAACAGCAAGGCAGAGCAATCTATGATTTTGCAACTGGGCAATCGAGTATAAATATAGGATATGTTTCAAGCATGTAATGTATGCTAATAGAGTTCATGTGTATCAGGTTATTGTGTCTGAGTTATGTGGCAGCCCCAACATGGAAACACTCACAAACAGACTTAAACTGAGCATTGCCAGTCTTTACAATACTTTTTTTGAAGGACATGCCTATTCAGGCATAAGGCATAAGGAAGACAATTTTAACTCTACTTTCTACATATCCAAATGAAGAGCACAAAATCTAGAGATTACGTGATCAGAGTAAATGATGTAGTTATGTGGAAACAAATACAAGTCGTTTATATAAATTTAGAGAGAAGTTTCTGAACACTGTTGTATTTTTATAAAATGCATATTTTCATTTTCTAAATTTCATCATTCTTGTACTTGGCCTTTCATGCAGACAGGTCATAATTGTAATCTTGTACTTGCCCTTTCATGCAGACAGGTCATAATTTTAATATTGTACTTGCCCTTTCATGCAGACAGGTCATAATTTTAATATTGTACTTGCCCTTTCATGCAGACAGGTCATAATTTTAATCTTGTACTTGCCCTTTCATGCAGACAGGTCATAATTTTAATATTGTACTTGCCCTTTCATGCAGACAGGTCATAATTTTAATATTGTACTTGCCCTTTCATGCAGACAGGTCATAATTTTAATATTGTACTTGCCCTTTCATGCAGACATGTCATAATTTTAATATTGTACTTGACCTTTCATAAAACACGTCATTATTTTAATCGTGTACTTGCCCTTCTATGCAGACAGGTCATAATTTTACACTTGTACTTGCCCTTCTATGCAGACAGGTCATAATTTTACACTTGTACTTGCCCTTCTATGCAGACAGGTCATAATTTTAATCTTGTACTTGTCCTTTCATGCAGACAGGTCATAATTTTAATCTTGTACTTGCCCTTTCATGCAGACAGGCCATAATTTTAATTTTGTACTTGCCCTTCTATGCAGACAGGTCATAATTTTAATATTGTACTTGCCCTTTCATGCAGACAGGTCATAATTTTAATTTTGTACTTGCCCTTCTATGCAGACAGGTCATAATTTTAATCTTGTACTTGCCCTTCTATGCAGACAGGTCATAATTTTAATCTTGTACTTGCCCTCTATGCAGACAGGTCACAATTTTAATCGTGTACTGTCTTGTCCTTCTGTGCAGACAAGTCATAATTTTAATATTGTACTTGCCCTTTCATGCAGACAGGTAATAATTTTAATCTTGTACTTGTCCTTTCATGCAGACAGGTCATAATTTTTATCTTGTACTTGCCTTTCATGCTGACAGGTCATAATTTTAATCTTGTACTTGCCCTTCTATGCAGACAGGTAATAATTTTAATCTTGTACTTGTCCTTTCATGCAGAGAGGTCATAATTTTAATCTTGTACTTGCCCTTCTATGCAGACAGGTCATAGTTTTAATATTGTACTTGCCCTTCTATGCAGACAGGTCATAATTTTAATCTTGTCGTTGCCCTTCTATGCAGACAGGTCATAGTTTTAATATTGTACTTGCCCTTCTATGCAGACAGGTCATAATTTTAATCGTGTACTTGTCCTTCTATGCAGACAGGTCATAATTTTAATCTTGTACTTGCCCTTTCATGCAGACAGGTCATAATTTTAATTTTGTACTTGCCCTTCTACGAAGACAGGTCATAATTTTAATCTTGTACTTGCCCTTCTATGCAGACAGGTCATAATTTTAATCTTGTACTTGCCCTTCTATGGTGACAGGTCATAATATTAATATTGTACTTGCCCTTTCATGCAGACAGGTCATAATTTTAATCTTGTACTTGCCCTTCTATGCAGACAGGTCATAATTTTAATATTGTACTTGCCCTTCTATGCAGACAGGTCATAATTTTAATCTTGTACTTGCCCTCCTATGCAGACAGGTCATAATTTTAATCTTGTACTTGCCCTCCTATGCAGACAGGTCAAAATTTTAATCTTGTACTTGCCCTTCTATGCAGACAGGTCACAAGTTTAATCTTGTACTTGCCCTTCTATGCAGACAGGTCATATTTTAAATCTTAAACTTGCCCTTTCATGCTGACAAGTCATAATTTTAATCTTGTACTTGGCCTTTCATGCAGACAGTCATAATTTTAATCTGGTACTTGCCTTTCATGCTGACAGGTCATAATTTTAATCTAATACTTGCTCTTTCATGCAGACAGGTCATAATTTTAATCTTGTACTTGCCTTTTCATGCTGACAAGTCATAATTTTAATATTGTACTTGCCCTTCTATGCAGACAGGTCATAATTTTAATCTTGTACTTGCTCTTTCATGCTGACAAGTCATAATTTTAATATTGTACTTGCCCTTTCATGCAGACAGTCATAATTTTAATCTTGTACTTGCCCTTTCATGCTGACATGTCATAATTTTAATCTTGTACTTGCCCTTTCATGCTGACAAGTCATAACTTTAATCTTGTACTTGCTCTTTCATGCAGACAGGTCATACTTTTAATCTTGTACTTGCTCTTTCATGCTGACAAGTCATAACTTTAATCTTGTACTTGCTCTTTCATGCAGACAGGTCATAATTTTAATCTTGTACTTGCTCTTTCATGCTGACAAGTCATAACTTTAATCTTGTACTTGCTCTTTCATGCAGACAGGTCATAATTTTAATCTTGTACTTGCCCTTTCATGCTGACATGTCATAATTTTAATCTTGTACTTGCCCTTTCATGCTGACAAGTCATAACTTTAATCTTGTACTTGCTCTTTCATGCAGACAGGTCATACTTTTAATCTTGTACTTGCCCTTCTATGCAGACAGGTCATAATTTTAATCTTGTACTTGCCCTTTCATGCTGACATGTCATAATTTTAATCTTGTACTTGCCCTTTCATGCTGACAAGTCATAACTTTAATATTGTACTTGCTCTTTCATGCAGACAGGTCATAATTTTAATCTTGTACATGCTGACAAGTCATAACTTTAATCTTGTACTTGCTCTTTCATGCTGACAAGTCATAATTTTAATCTTGTACTTGCCCTTCTATGCAGACGGTCATAGTTTTAATCTTGTACTTGCCATTTCATGCTGACAAGTCATTATTTTAATCTTGAACTTGCTCTTTCATGCTGACGGTCATAGTTTTAATCTTGTACTTGCCCTTTCATGCTGACAAGTCATTATTTTAATCTTGAACTTGCTCTTTCATGCTGACAGGTCATAATTTTAATCTTGTACTTGCCCTTCTATGCAGACAGGTCATACTTTTAATCTAATACTTGCTCTTTCATGCTGACAAGTCATAATTTTAATCTTGTACTTGCCCTTTCATGCTGACAAGTCATAATTTTAATCTTGTACTTGCCCTTCTATGCAGACAGGTCATACTTTTAATCTTGTACTTGCCCTTTCATGCTGACAAGTCATAATTTTAATCTTGTACTTGCCCTTCTATGCTGACAAGTCATAATTTTAATCTTGTACTTGCACTTTCATTTAGACAGGTTAAAATTTGAATATTTCCTGGATAGATTTGTACTTGTCCGATGATTAAGGCAAGTGGGTTACCATATTTCAAAGTCTGCATTGCACCGCTTTATTACAAAATAAGTGCAAACTGGTCGCAATAGGAAATAGTACTTAAATGCTTTACAACCAGACATCTGAATCTATATTAAAGACCGTACAGTTCCTTGTAACCAGTCTCCTATCGCACTCAATCATGCTATGACGTCCCTAATGGACTCCTAAATTGTCAGTGACTTGTAGACACTTAATTGGAATATAATGTTCTGCAGAAAAATAAAACCAGTCTGCCATAGTGGAAGACATTGAACAGAGAATGAATGCAACTAGACTTGTTATGCGTCAATTATTTATAATCTCAGTGCATGCAGTGAAATTGATCAATAAGTGTGCATGCATTAATTTTACTTTTTATAAGTGACATACGCTGGGCCAGGCTAGCCCAGTTGGTAGAGTTCTAGACTGTCAATCTGGGGTTCGTGAGTTCACTCCCCAGCCCGGCCACATAATTTGTGTGGAGATTGGTCAAGAAATAATTTCTACTGCCATTCTCCCCCTACCTCTGATTCTTCTACGATATCTTGCCAGAAGCCTGGGACAAGGATTGTTTGTTGTTGTTGTTTTTGTGCTTATCTTACCATATTTCACCTATAATTTCACCTATAATATGATTTTATCACATGTTATACCTTGTTTAAGATAACATTTTGAGCGTTTTCATTCGCTACATATTCTTTGACTGACCATTCGCATGACGTTATTTTGGTGAAATGATGTCGTCAACATGAAATGATGTCACGTCAGTACACAACTTTGAGGATTTACAAACTTATTTTGGTAAAATAACAAGGGTTTTATTTCGTTTTAAAGCATGTTATAAAAAAGATCTGACACTCGTCATTTCATACCATATTTTATTAAACGCGTCCAGGAAATTCACCAAAGGCTCTCTTACAAACAAAATTCCTTAACTCCTGTCAGATCCTATATATGTTCAATGTAAAGTTTTGTGTTAGGACATAATATGGTACCATTTAACCATAATTTTCATGCATTTAAAGATTTGCTTTTTAAAAATATTTTATTTGATTATGCATGCTAAATTATAATATTATTATGAACATTCTTAATTCGCTTCTGATACAAGTTTATGTTCCACACGCACATTTCCATTCTATTTCTAGTCTAATGTCTGAATACATAAAAGCAAACCATACAAGTAAAGCATTCTAATGTTCAGAATATATTGTCAATACATATAACCAACCTTAGTTATATGTACTCAAAATATATTCTGAACATTAAAATGCTTTTCTCTACAAGCCTTTCTGAAACCCTTTCCCACAAAATAATACTGCAACAGTCCTCTACGACCAAATCAAGACCTTATTTCCAAATAAGCATGCATCATGGCCTGTATAAGCCATCTATGTCTGTTTATTACAAGTACAGCTCTATGAACATTGCTCCTTAATATATGTTTCCACAAATGTAGTTCATAATTAATATGCAAATTAATCTGTTGTTTTATCCAATCAATGCACTCAGAAAGAATGTGTTAAAGGCCTAGTTTAATCGTTCTTTATTTGACCCCCCTCCCCAAATCTTGGGTATTGAAGTCCCATGTATTGGCACCCTGCTGTGGTCACATTGTGGACACAGTGTGGCGACCCTTATCAGCTGAGATCAATACACCGCTGCAATTGAAACAGTGCACTCAACCATTGCTCAGTCATCTGAGAGAAAGGATTGCAGATGATGACACTAGATTTTATGGTGGACCAATACACAGAGTGGAATACCCATGGAGAGGTCAGATACTCCTCAAAGGCCTATGGAATGTCTGGCGTCTCTGTGGGGTATTCCACTCTGTGTATTGGTCCACCATCAAATCTCTTATCATTATCTGCAATCTCTTCTCTCAGCTGGCTGAGTATAAATGGCTATGTGCACTGTTTCCTCTGCAGCAGAGTATTGATATCAGCTGATAAGGACCACCACACTGTGTCCACACTGTGACCACAGCAGGGTGCCAATACACAGGGGTACAATACCCCAGATTTGGGGGGGGGGGGGGTCAAATAAAGAAGGATTAAACTAGGCCTTTAACTGTTAAATGTTAGTGGTAAAAACTAGAAAGGTGTGCGCCCTTCTCAAAAAAGTGTATTTAATACGCATTTAATGCGTTTTAAAAGCTGCGTTATTGGCACAGTATTTTGTTTGCCTTACATGCACATTAAATACACTTTTAGTACACTAAGTGTATTTTTTCTGTACTTTTTCTGCATTTATTACAAAACAGTGTATTAATGGACTAGAAAATACACTTAAAATACACTTTCAATACACTTAAGTGTATTTTTTGAAGATAAAGTGTATTTTACAAGGAGAAAAATACACGTTATATGCACTTAAGTGTGTTAATGCAGGAAAAATACACTTTATTTCTGTAATAAGTGTATTTTTACTGCATTTTCAAGTGTATTAAATGCGTATTAAAAGAAGAAAAAATATGGTGCCAATACCGCCGTGTTTAATATTCATTAATTGCGTATTAAATACACTTTTTCGAGGTGTGCAGTGATCCTGGACACATTCCACTTGTAGTCTTTGAGGATCGCTGTTAAACAGAATACTGAAACCTGAACCGATGTTAACCTTACTCTAACGCATGAAATCGTAAGAGTTCTATTGGTTAATAATACAAGAGGGCCAAAATGACCATGGGTCGCTCTCTTGAGTTTAATGAATCATAATGGCACAATTCTTTGGAATTATTTCAAAATCCAGATAATGGGTATATAATATTTTCCAAGTTTCCACCCATGTCTGTGAAATTATTTAGAAATCCAACCAGTGGTTACTGACAAGAAGATTTGTAAAGTGTTTAATATAGCCATTAAGGAAAAAGGCCCCACCCCCTGGCAGCCATGTTTTTTAATGTATCAAAATAATTTGAAGTATTATGGTAGAGATTCACCCAAGGAACATTTGAGTGATATTATTTTGAAATCTGACCAGTCGTTTCTGACCAGATGATTTTTAAATTTTTCTATATAGTCAAGGAAAAATTACCCTGCCCCCAGCCGGCCATGTTTTTTAACATATCGAAATAATTTTAAGTATTTTGGTAGAGGACCACCCAAGGAACATTCATAACAAGTATGGTTAATTTCCACCAAGCAGTTTCAGAGAAGAACATTTTTGAAGTTTTAAATTATGAAAAAGGCCCTATCCCTGACGGCTATGTTTTTTTATGAATCACAATAATTAAAAGTATTTTGGTAGAAGACCACCCAAGGAACATTCATACCAAGTTTGGTTGATGAGCCGTTTCAGGGAAGATTTTTTTAAGGAAATTGTTCACAAGGACGACGACTGACAATGACAGACGATGACGACGGACCGTGATGGACCAGAATAGCTCACCCGTTGGCACTTCGTGCTCAGGTGAGCTAATAAAATAGTATTGAGCATAGTCTGTTGTTAAGCAACACAAAGCTTTTCATTGATGACAGAAAAGAAAAAAAAATTACTATCTGAATGAGTATTGTCTTTTGAAAATGCACTTGGAACTCACCATTGTGTTGCCTAAAAAACAAGAGATGTTTGTAAAACATGTATGCCCCCGGACTTGCAGCCATTTTCTGAATATGTGCAATTGTTAAGAAAATGTTTTAATATGCAATCCCAAGCGATGTCTCGGTATATGGTATCTATGTATGAAGTTTCATTAAAATATCTCGATGCGTTCTCAAGTTATTGAACAGAAACTGTTTTTCTATTTTTAGTAATGGTGACCTTGAACTTGACCCCACCCACCCATATGCAATCCCAAGCGAGGTCTCGATATATGGTATCTATGTTTGAAGTTCCATTAAAATATCTTTATGGATTCTAAGGTTATTGAGCGGAAAACGTTTTTCTACTTTTAGTAATGGTGACCTTGACCCCACCCATCCCATATGCAATCCCAAGCGAGGTCTCGATATAAGGTATATATGTATGATGTTTCATTAAAATATCTCGACGCGTTCTCAAGTTATTCAGTGGAAACCGTTTTTTCTATTTTTAGTAATGGTGACCTTGACCCCACCCACCCCATATGCAATTCCAAGTGAGGTCTCAATATAACGTACCTATGTATGAAGTTTCATTAAAATATCTTGATGCGTTCTCAAGTTATTGAGCGGAGACCATTTTTCTATTTTTAGTAAGGCGTAAAAAAAAAATGTTTGTTTCCGGTAACCCGACCTACCCTAAAAAAATGCCCCGACCCTAGAACATTTTATTGGGTTTGTCAGATTGATTTTTGGTTTATTTACCTTTTTCAATAATTAAATGTGTTTTTGCATAAATAAGTGTTTTGTTTTGATAGTATCCACTTATAAACAATATAACTGATACGTTATGAATATTTATTCAGTTTTAGAATCTTTAAATTGACAATTTACCCCCCAAAAAAAGAAAAAAAACAAAAAATTCCCGACCTACCTACCCTAATATTTTGGGGCATGTTACCTGAAACAAACATTTATTTTTTTACGCCTTACCCTGACCTTGAAGTTTCATTAAAATATCTCGATGCGTTCTCAAGTTATTGAGTGGAAACCATTTTTCTATTTTTAGTAACGGTGACCATGTCCTTGACCCCACCCATCCCATATGCAATCACAAACGTGGTCTCGATATACGGATCTACCGTAAATTCTCGCGTATAGGACCCCCCCCCGCGTATAAGACGCGCCTAAAAATTCAGGTCGTAGTTTGTGGAAAAAAAAATCTGTGATTAAAAGGCTTCTAAAATTTAAATGCTTCGTAACACATCAAAATCTTAAATTTTGCGTCCATTGTTTATCAACACCGAAAATATTTTTGTCGTGAAAATCGTTATCTACAAACATGGATACATTACACTAAAAGTATTTTCGCTGTATTGAGAGGTGTTGAGAAGTCTCAGTGTCAACACCTTTAATTACACCATAAGCGCTAATTGTTTGTTTGACAAACACGGAGAGTTCTGCAAGTATCATCAATGACATGGTTATTGTTTGCAGAGTAATACAAAAGGTGTGAAGTAGTTTGTCAAGTGGTATTTACACTACAGTTCGTTTGACCCTGGTTCTTATTTCTTATGCATTCTGTATTATTGCACATATATTTTAATTGCGTGAAATTAACAAATAAAATATAAAACACACAAAATTAGAACTATATATTATATTTTTAAACAATCCCAATATAAAACATCACAGGTACGAATATTTGCTTATCCATGTATAAGCGTCCTAGTGACGTCGATCGAGCATATATTGAAAATGGCGGCCAAAATACTACGGATGATATTTATAATAGAAACGCTAGGAGTTTTTGCTTATATCCGCGTATAAGACACACCGAAAAAATGATACAATTTTCGGATGAAAAGTGTGGCTTATACGCGAGAATTTACAGTATGTATAAAGTTTCATTTAAATATCTGGATGCGTTCTCAAGTTATTGAGCGGAAACCGTTTTTCTATTTTTAGCAACGGTGACCTTTACCTTTGACCTGTTGACCTCAAAATGAATAGGCGTCTACCTTTCCTCCCAAGTAACCAGCATACCAACTTAAATGTTCGTAGGTCAAGCGTTCTCTAGATAGCGTGGGAAAACTGAATGGTCTACAGACAGACTGACCATCCAACCGACCGACTGACCGACGGACAGGTGCCTAGCAATATACCCCCACTTCTTCGAAGGGGGGCATAATAAGAGACGTGAATGCCGAAGCAAGTGAATGGTGATATTTAAGCAAAAAGTTCAATTTGAAAGAAATACACTGCCAGGAATATTTTTATCATGTAAAATTCTGCAGTTTTCTTTTCCAATAGCCGTCATGGATTACTTTATCATGCACTATATACATTGATTGAAGACTATAGTCCACACTATAATGGACAATTTCACATAACAACTACATCTGTTTATGATGTTCATTCTGAGCTGTACTTCTTTGGTCATGATTTACCTTCAAACACTGGTGGCAATGACCGTGACCTTGTATTACCATTCTTATCCAGGTCTGCACAGAATAATAGTCCAAAACACAGCATTAGAACACTGTCACCGACTTAACATCTGTTAATTATTTTATTTGATCAATCACAAGAATGTCAGATTTCTTTATTTGAATGAAATATCTTTGATTGTTTCAATCTTAAAAAAAAATTGGTAAGGTTAATGCAATCAGACTGAACAAGTAGAGCCAAATAGCCAATTCACCACAATTTATCACAATTAGGTAAGAACAGATTATTGAAGGCATGTTGTGGTAAAAACTGGGCTTAACGCACGTGCATACAGACTCATCCCGGATCAGCAATGTGCAGTCCACACAGGCTAATCTGGGATGACACTTCTTTCCACTTTTATGGTATTTTCTGTTTCAAGGAAGTCTCTTCTAAACATAAATCCACTGTAGGCAGAAAGTGCCTTCCTGGATCCGGGAAGACACTTTACGCACATGCATTAAGCCTGGTTTTCCCACGACACGCTTCATTTATTGTTTTATTACTGCAGCAATATTACAGAGTATTGTAAAGAAAACCTCAACTTCTGTATCCTAATTCTGTGTGTCATATGATAATCAACGACCAGAAAATGGTATGTCAAGTTTTCCCAGATAACACTAAAATGACGATCTAACATAATCAACAGAATCATTGTCCTTTATACAACACTGGTATGCCTGGTAGAGCTTGCCCATTAAAAATTAGCCATATCTGCCTCACCAATTCACATTATTTTCAAGCAATACTGCAGATAATAGACACAGACATGTGCCTGACAGAAAGCAAATTATTAACGACTTCTAGGAACTAGAATTGTCACATGAGTGACCGATATACACCCATACTGCAGATAATAGACACAGACATGTGCCTGACAGAAAGCAAATTATAAACGACTTCTAGCAACTAGAATTGTCACATGAGTGACCGATATACACCCACAATAAGGCCTTGTCACAAAACTATGGCATCCATTCGGAAGAAATGTACAGAGAGACTATGCTTTAATTTGTGAATGGTCAACAGTGCATTTGGAAAAATTTAATTTCAATAGAAGCTATAGCTCTATCAACATTTAGTGGTTTGTAACCAAAGTTGAACTTGATCCGTATTTTATGATGATACACCTATGTACCAAAAATAATTTAAATATGTGAAGCCTTTCAGATGTTTTTGTCCATGTTTTTCAGGACTTTAAGTAAAAAAGGGGCCATAACTGTGTCAAAATTTAGTGGTTTGTAAGAAAAGTGGAACTTGACCTGTATTTTATGATCCTACACGTTTTTAGGGAATTTAAGTCAAATTACTGGCCATAACTCTGTCAAAATTTAGTGGTTTGTAACCAAAGTCGAACCTGACCCGTATTTTATGATGCTACACATGTATACCAAGAATTATTTGAATATGTCGAGCCATTCTTGAATTATCGTCCGGAAATAAATATATTAAGGAATTTTGTTGAAAAGGGGCCATAACTCAGTCATATTTAGTGGTTTGTAACCATCAAACTTGACCTGTATTCTATGATGTCACACATGTGTATCAAAAATTATTTGAATATGTCAAGCCTTTCTTGAGTCATCATACAGAAACGAAAAACCAACAGACCGACAAGCTCACTCCAATATACCCCCCCTAAACTTTGTTTGTGGGGGTATAAATACTGAAGGGTGTGTGTACAAGTTTCAAGGCCAATAACAGATTATTACAAATGACTTATGGTGTATTAATCATCTTGTCATAAGAGCACACTGTTCATCTTATAAATAATGAAAGATAATGCATACGTGGCCCGTCGTGAGAAAACCGGTCTTAATGCATGTGCGTAAAGTCCGCACAGGCTAATCCAGGACGGCACTTTCCACTTGTATGGTATTTTCTGTTTCAAGGAAGTCTCTTCTAAACATAAATCCACTGTAGGCTGAAAGTGCCATCCTGGATTAGCCTGTGCGGACTGCACAGGCTAATCCGGAACGACACTTTACGCACATGCATTAAGACCGGTTTTCTCACGACACGCCACATATATTGTTCTTCGTGAAATGCAAGACTAAAAAGACAATGACTTTATTGGACTAGAGAGAAATGCGTGGTTTACAAACAGCACTCTAAATATAGTATCAATTTCTGTGCAATTTTTTTTATGCTCTAATGGGAGATTTCACTGATTTATTGCCAACATTGTAAATAAAAAAAATTATCGCAGGATTTGTCTCTGATATTACCATTAAGTGACATTTATCAGTATACAAAGATACCGACCTACAGAACTTGTGCAACTTATTTAATATGGGGTCAAGTTCACTGTAAAAGTGTATACCACATGACATCGTAAAAACAGTGTATTTTTTCAATCATTAAATTCCATACATCTGTGACTGTTTCATTTAAAGTTTATTTTGCATGAAATATATGTTTATTCTGGCTAAGAATCGACATCATTTTCCTATCAACCATATATCAAATATAAAATATAGATTTTCACATGGGATTATTTTCTTTTAATTTCACTCAAGTGTAATGGAAGTTAAGACTTTTCTATTGAAACCACATTTACAAACATACATCATTCTCAGCAATGCAAACACTCGCCTTTCTTATACGACGACAGCCCTGAGTCAACAGAATCTCCGCACTTCCTGTTCTCGTACTTGCCCCAGTGGAAGCCGTGTCGCGTGAGGCGGGGGGAGGACCGCGTGCTCTGGGTCGACTGGAGGTCACCGTGGTGCTGGTCAAAGGTCATGTACAGGCATGGCTTGTTCTCCCATAACTCACACTCGTGGGCAGTCTGCGAGAGAACGCAACTATTTTGGTCGTCCAATGGGTATGTTTGAAAGGTTTTCAGTGTTTTTGTGTTGTTTTTTTCTTCAAAATTTCCTAACTGCCTGTGCCCATGAAATGGGGAACTTTATCACGACATATTTCAAAATAGGGAAAGTTTTAAAAAGTTAATTTTTCATGAAATGTGTGGTTATTTTGCTTTTTAATGATTAATATATTCAAATTCTGAACTTCTTTTGTGACAATGGTGCAAATTCAATAAATGTCTATTATATTCAAGTGAAATGGACATTCCGAACACTACTAAAAAGGAAATGTCACAGTCACATAGTTAACCCATTAACTGTAAATGATGATTAATCTTAGAAGTTCATACAAAAAAATCACCTGGTAATTAACATTCAAAACAAATAATATATGATGCACTTGCCAATGAATAAATGGAAAATAATAGCAGGGAAGGAAATGAAGTCATAACCGACGATTACCCAAAAGATATAAGAGGCGCATCATGGGAAAACCGGGCTTAATGCACATGTGTAAAGTGTCGAACCGGATCAGCCTGTGCAGTCCACACAGGCTAATCCAGGATGGCACTTTCCGCTTTCTTTGTCTTTTCTGTTTCAAGGAAGTCTCTTCTGAACATAAATCCACTGTAGGCGGAAAGTGCTGTTCTGGATTAGCCTGAGCAGACTGCACGGGCTAATCTGGGACGACACTTTACGCACATGCATTAAGCCCGGTCTTCCCACGGCACTCCTCATACATACTTACAGGTGCTTTACTGTTTTGAGAAGAACTTGTAACAGAGGTAATCTTTCTACTGTGAAGGTCACGTTTGGCCTGTAACCCTAGCAACCATATCATCATGGACTCATGATTCTCGGCTGTGAACACATGCTCCTTCTTGTCACTCCTGGAATGAATTAGAAGCATTATGACAAAGAGCCGAACACTGACTGTAGGGCTAAAAAAAAAATTAGTTCCGTTTCTGGTCTTCTGCCCCAAAAAATAAGGATCGGTAGGTAGGGATTTTCTTTATTTATTTATTTTTTTTGATGATGGGAGAATGATGTGTGTGTTCCATATATGTTTCTATTCAGATGGGTATCGTGTATTATGGTAAGTATTACGCGCACATTTTTACCCTAAAATTTAGCTATGAAAATTCAGC
Source organism: Congeria kusceri (assembly GCA_027627225.1). NCBI lineage: Eukaryota > Metazoa > Mollusca > Bivalvia > Myida > Dreissenidae > Congeria > Congeria kusceri. The sequence goes on along the minus strand of CM051037.1, from coordinate 5,243,985 downwards.
GCGCGTTGTACACGGTAACAGTCTTTTTCAGTCATGTTTTTTTTTGGGAAAATTTTAGTGATATTTATTTTATATATAATTCATAATTTTTTATTAACTAAACATTGCATCCTAGTTACCTTGCAATCATATTTCCAATTTGAACAAACAATCAAATCCGTTAAAAACATTGATATTAACACCTGTTACACCTGAGAAAAGTGAAAGCGCAACGTCATCAATTAGCCATGTCTTTAAAATCTTCAAGCCGTTAGCAACAACCATAGCAACGGTGTCGGTTTTACTTCAAAAAGTCTTTGATGTGACTGCTGAGCTGGGGCCATTGTCTAGCAGTTTGTAGCACTAAGCGTGTAACACGATTAACACGTGGTCAGTGAAAAAAGCATCAATTAATACTATTGTACCTAAACAATACAAGCAGTGTCGATAGAGTATTAATGAATTAGCGTTCAAGAGGAAATGTCCAGGGTGTGAAAAAAATTAGATAGTTGTTTTGTTGCATCGGATAAATTGTCGATTTAAATGGGAGTGACGAAATATACATGTATTGGAATTAACATGGAGATTGTGTTACGGCATAAAACTCATTGAATAATAACATGAATATTTGCATTCAATTTGGATTAATATGTGTTTCGCGCACAAGGTAATTATGTACGTTTATCTGAAATTTGCATTGATTACATTTTTTATGAAAGTAAATTTAGTTCAATATTCCAGAAAATAACAATAAAAAACATGGACACAATTTGGTAAAATATGTACCATGAGCAACAGTGAATCATTATCAGGTTTGTGAAACGCGATAGCCAATTAAAATCTTGTTTGGTAAAATAAATAGGGAATATTACGTGACTCAAGTTGATTGCGTAACTTCACACAATCAACGAGATGTCAGCGAGAGCGATACAACCCACCGGAACACCACAGTTATGTAGTATTCCATTTATTATATACCTCCTTACGATCAAAACATCACAAATACTCTACGAAACAAACAAAATAATAACAAAATAGTACCGTTAAAGAACGCGCACGAACACATGTCATGTACATCAATGATGTCATTCAATTAAATCATCATGTTGCAAGGGCGTCGTAGTGTCTATCAATAGAATAAGGTGTTTCCCAGTGTCGCTTGGAACGTTACGGAAATATATGATACTCAACAAACGTAAAAGTAGTCCGGCTTTTGCAGCCGCTGAATACGGGAAATTATTTCAGTGTGAAATACGGGAATGTTATCTGGCCTATTGTTTTTTATACTGAAAATACATCAGTATTTGAGTCAGATTGTCTATAGGTATATAATAAATACATCAGTATTTGAGTCAGATTGTCTATAGGTATATAATAAATAAGAATATTTATCGGCAGAAATAAATTATTTTTGGACCAAAAATATTTAGGGTCGGCAGCAAAAGTCAAGGGTCGGTCAGGAGACCAGAAACGGGACTATTTTATGGGGGGGCCTAGGTTGGAAGTACCAATTCTCAAACCTCTAAGGATGCGGACTTCGTTGCAAAGGCACATTCCAAAACAGCAATAAAGAACAATATTTCAATCACAGATACACAACTATATACAATAATACTGACACAGATTCTGTCTATTTTAGAAAATTTACACTCTGCTATGGCGCCTTAAAATAACTGACCTTATCTCGAACCTACAAATAACAAACACATGGTGTACCAGTCATGACTATATTATGAGTATTTTTACTAGGGTTTTATACTGTCGGATGTAATTGTGTAGCTCTTGCAACTAGACAAGTGCCTGCTGACACTGACCCGTGTATTCAATATCTCTCGATCTGACAGGTAACACAGGGTCATTCTATTGAAAACACAGCATTAAAATATGCATCAGTGAAATGCTGCCATAATGTTGACAGAAAAATACTTGAAACAATCGAGGAATGTTTGTTTTTTAAAGCAATATTAATTTGCGAATATTCGAATGGCTTGTTAACTATTCGAATGGCCATCATTCAATCGAATATTCTAACTTTTACACAATTGACAGACACGCCCAAATGGAAATAAACAATTATGAAAGAAATAGAAAGAAATTGACAGCGTTAAAGGCAATTATGTTCTAATCAAAGACATTTTTTATATTTATGCTTAAACCCTGATAAGGAATTGATATCCCAAACATAAGAAGGTCAGGGCTTTTTTTTTGGCAAATTTTATAGGCGTTATTGGGTCATATTCCCAACGGCAAAAAGTATCTTTTTTTTCCAAATCCAGTCCCAAAATGCCCAATAGATGGTTTGACTTTCATGTGTTTGGAAATAAGAGGTGTTCAGTGTAGAAATAAAGACTGTTGAAGTTGTATTAACTGTTTAACTGATTTGTTTTTGTTCAGAACATTCTATTTTATATAGTAGATCTGTCATTATTCAAATTTTATGAATAAAACACTTAATAATTCTTCCCAGTTTCAGGTGAATTGATGCTAAAAGTCCCAATTTCATGGTTATAGGCCCTATTCCCAAAATGGTGAAAAAAAAGCCCTGAAGGTATATTATTCCATATTTTCATTGCAATATATGAAAATAAAACTTGCATTTGATGACCTCAAACGCACATCGGTAACATTTAAATAGGGCATGAACAAAAGGTTTGAAAACAGGAGCACTCTCCGCTTTTCGAGTGCCTTCTAATTCAACTTTTACTGAACTTCCTCCATCAGTTTGCTCCCCTCATAAACAGAGCCACAGTGGTTCACAGAATGCCAAAGGTTACTTGCAAACAGAGCCACACTGGTTCACAGAATGCCAAAGGTTACTAGCAAACAGAGCCACTGTGGTTCACACAATGCCAAAGGTTACTTGCAAACAGAGCCACAGTGGTTCACAGAATGCCAAAGATTACTTGCAAACAGAGCCACCGTGGTTCACAGAATGCCAAAGGTTACTAGCAAACAGAGCCACAGTGGTTCACAGAATGCTTAAGGTTACTTGCAAACAGAGCCACCGTGGCTCACAGAATGCCAAAGGTTACTTGCAAACAGAGCCACAGTGGTTCACAGAATGCCAAAGATTACTTGCAAATAGAGCCACCGTGGTTCACAGAATGTCTGCCAAAGGTTACTAGCAAACAGAGCCACAGTGGTTCACAGAATGCTTAAGGTTACTTGCAAACAGAGCCACCGTGGCTCACAGAATGCCAAAGGTTACTTGCAAACAGAGCCACAGTGGTTCACAGAATGCCAAAGGTTACTTGCTAACAGAGCCACAGTGGTTCACAGAATGCTAAAAGTTACTTGCTAACAGAGCCACAGTGGTTCACAGAATGCTAAAGGTTACTTGCAAACAGAGCCACCGTGGCTCACACAATGCCAAAGGTTACTTGCAAACAGAGCCACAGTGGTTCACAGAATGCCAAATGTTACTTGCAAACAGAGCCACAGTGGTTCACAGAATGCCAAAGGTTACATGCAAACAGAGCCACAGTGGTTCACAGAATGACAACGGTTAGTTGCATACAGAGCTACAGTGGTTCACAGAATGCCAAAGATTACTTGCAAACAGAGCCACAGTGGTTCACAGAATGCCAAAGATTACTTGCAAACAGAGCCACAGTGGTTCGCAGAATGCCAAAGGTTACTTGCAAACAGAGCCACACTGGTTCACAGAATGCCAATGGTTCTACTTGCAAACAGAGCCACAGTGGTTCACAGAGTGCTAAAGGTTACTTGCAAACAGAGCCACAGTGGTTCACATAATGACAAAGGTTCTACTTGCAAACAGAGCCACAGTGGTTCACAGAATGCCAAAGGTTACTTGCAAACAGAGCCACAGTGATTCACAGAATGCCAAAGGTTACTTGCAAATAGAGCCACAGTGGTTCACAGAATGCCAAAGGTTACTTGCAAACAGAGCCACAGTGGTTCACATAATGACAAAGGTTACTTGCAAACAGAGCCACAGTGGTTCACAGAATGACAAAGGTTCTACTTGCAAACAGTGCCACAGTGGTTCACAGAATGACAAAGGTTACTTGCAAACAGAGCCACAGTGGTTCACAGAATGACAAAGGTTACTTGCAAACAGAGCCACAGTGGTTCACGGAATGCCAAAGGTTACTTGCAAACAGAGCCAAAGTGGTTCACAGAATGCCAAAGGTTACTTTCAAACAGAGCCACCGTGGTTCACAGATTGCTAAAGGTTACTTGCTAACAAAGCCACAGTGGTTCACAGAATGCCAAAGGTTCTACTAGCAAACAGAGCCACAGTGCTTCATAGAATGCCAAAGGTTGCTTGTAAACAGAGCCACAGTGGTTCACAGAATGCCAAAGGTTACTTGCATACAGAGCCACACTGGTTCACAGAATGACAAAGGTTACTTGCAAACAGAGCCACAGTGGTTCACAGAATGCCAAAGGTTACTTGCAAACAGAGCCACAGTGGTTGACAGATTGACTAAGGTTACTTGCAACCAGATCCACAGTGGTTCACAAAATGACAAAGATTACTTGCAAACAGAGCCACAGTGGTTCACAGAATGCCAAAGGTTACTAGCAAACAGAGCCACAGTGGTTAACATAATGCCGAAGGTTACTAGCAAACAGAGCCACAGTGGTTTACAGAATGCCAAAGGTTACTTGCAAACAGAGCCACAGTGATTCACAGAATGCCAAAGGTTACTAGCAAACAGAGCCACAGTGGTTCACAGAATGCCAAAGATTACTAGCAAACAGAGCCACAGTGGTCCACAGAATGCTTAAGGTTACTAGCAAATAGAGCCACAGTGGTTCACAGAATGCTAAAGGTTACTTGCAAACAGAGTCACAGTGGTTCACAGAATGCTAAAGGTTTCTTCAAACAGAGCCACCATGGCTCACAGAATGCTAAAGGTTACTTGCTAACAGAGCCACATCAGAATGCCAAAGGTTACTTGCAAACAGAGCCACAGTGGTTCACAGAATGACAAAGAACACAGGTTAGAATCGCTAATGGAATCACCACATCCATTAAGGAAACTTAGCAATCTTTTGTGTACTTTAGTACATGGATGAAAAGCCATTTCTTTACAAAAGAATGTCCATTAAGCATTATAGCTAGATACTTACAGTTAGTTATGGATACTCAAATGGACTTTAATGTACTTGTTAATGATGGAATCAAAGGAAGTGAACATGTACGTGCAAAAACGGTAAAACTTGACTGCATTAATTTTTCATATAAAAAAAAATCGTGTAAAAGCAAAGACTTGTCTCTAAGGCATCATCAAACCAGCATTTCACATATTTTACATTTCACATATTTTACATTTCACATATTTTACATTTCACATATTTTACATTTCACATATTTTAAAATAAGACATAATGGTTAATTGCTGGTTGATAGCATTTTGTTGTTGTTGTAAAAGCAGCAGCAAGTAGAAGTAAAAGTAGTAGCAGTAGAAGCAGCAGCAACAACAGCAGTAGTTGAATAGCAGCAACAACAGCAGGAGTTGAATAGCATGAACAACTGTAAAAATAGTAGCAGTATCATCTGCAGAAGAAGTAGCAGCAGTAGCAGAAGAAAAAGCAGCTGCTGTAGTGGTAAAATAGCAGCAGCAGCATTTGTAGTAGCAGCTGCAGTGGTAGACAGAGCAGCATTGTCAGTAGCAGCTGCAGCAGTAGTAAAAGCAGCAACAGCAGCAGTAGTAGAAGTACTAATAGCAGCAGTATTAGAAGTAGCAGCAGCAGCTACATTGTCAGTAGAGGCATCAGCAGCAACATCAGTTTTGGTAGCAGCAGCAGTTGCAGTGGTAGCAGTAGCAGTAGGCTAGAGTAGCAGCAGCAGTGTTAGTAGCAGCTGCTATAACAGTAGAAGTAGCAGCAGCAACATCAGTTTTGGTAACAGCAGCAATAGCAGTAGTAGTAGCAGTAGTAGTAGTAGTACTACTAGTGATAGCAGTAGGCTAGCGTAGCAGCAGCAGCGTTAGTAGCAGCTGCTATAACAGTAGAAGTAGCAGCAGCAACATCCGTTTTGGTAGCAGCAGCAAGAGCAGTAGCAGTAGTAATATAGGTAGTAGCAGTAGCGTAGCCGCAGCAACAGCAGCAGTGTTAGTAGCAGCTGCTATAACAGTAAAAGTAGCAGCAGCAACATCAGTTGTTTTTATGTAGTAGTAGTAGAAGCGTTAGCAGCAGCATAGCAGCAGCAGTGTTAATAGCTGCTGCGTTAACAGCAGATGTAGCAACAGCAGCATAAGTAGCAACAATGCAACAGGTACAAGACAGCATATAATAGCTGTTGTTCTTGGCAAATGGTAAAGAAGCTATTACTATTATGTATAAGGAATTAGGAAGACTGAGTTAAGCGAATGCTGGCTGAACCCCAGTTTGATGCAGTAACACAATCATGAGTGCCCAGGAGGCAAAGACAGGAGATGTTAGACGGCTTGCTGATGGCGTCACATCATCAGGAAGTAGCAATAATTGGTCACAATTCTGCCACAGTCGCATCATTTTGCCAGAACACTTTTGCTGCGGCTGAATGAAATGGATTCTGACCTCCAGTTCAACCAATCAAATGTTACATTGTAGCGTATGTGCTCCATTTTAATATGCTTCCCATCTCTGCAAAATGTACATCAATTCAATTCAATTCAATCTTTATTGTGGTATGCAAGGCCACCCGCCCATACACAAAATGTACAACAAATTTATACTGTGCAGTTGGTGATAAGAGTGCGTACTAACACAACATAATACGTTTGTGGCAATAATTATAATGGTAGTGATATGGATACTAATAATAACGATGATGTTGATGACGATGATGATGATACTAGTAATAGTAATTATATGAATGAATAATAATATGACGTATAAGCCCTAATGGGTAAGCAAAGTGCGTGAAAACAAGTGTACCTGCATGGAACTGGAGTCGGGACAACACAATTCAATACAATAGTAAAGAAATCAAGCATTATACTGTTACAAATCAATCTTTTTTACAGTATATATATGATATACTTATATTACGAAACTATTCACTTCACGTGTAAAAACATTGATGTTTAAATAAATTGTATTATGTCAAGATTTTTGTATGAAAGAGTTCAAGCGATAAACACATGATATCCAAGTGCAATGATCGGATAATATTGCAGCTTAATTTGAATACGATCGACATTTGTGGAAGCGTCTACTGCACTTATTGCAGCTTAATTTGAATACGATCGACATTTGTGGAAGCGTCTACTGCATTTATTGCAGCTTAATTTGAATACGATCAACATTTGTGGAAGCGCCTATTGCACTTATTGCAGCTTAATTTGAATATGATTGACATTTGTGGAAGCGTCTACTGCACTTATTGCAGCTTAATTTGAATATGACTGACATTTGTGGAAGCGTCTACTGCACTTATTGCAGCTTAATTTTAATATGATTGACATTTGTGGAAGCGTCTACTGCACTTATTGCAGCTTAATTTGAATATGATTGACATTTGTGGAAGCATCTACTGCACTGGTCTGAAGGTTCTTGCTTCCACAGAAGCATAAAGAACCTGCCTGTGTAATTTGGTAAAGTCTATAGTTGTACTTCTCAGTGGAAACAAGAGCATTTTGGCATTATTGAGGAATATCTTCTCAAAATCATAGTGAAGCTTATAAATCAATGTTTTACGTTACATGATTCCCAAATTGATTGTTGTCTCAACAAGCAATCTGCATTACTATGTGAAGTAGTCACATAATTTTAACTTAAATAAAAACTCAAAAATCTATGTAAATGTTGCACATTTCAAATCCTATAATCAAAGTAGAGATTTTACCATTTAGGAAGTTGAGAAGTACAAAAAGCCAAAAGGCATATTAATTAAATGATCCGTTTATCAACCCAGACCAATAATTAGTGCACCAATTAATGTATCGTGAAGTCTTGCATTCTTATGTCATGACAATTACTATGTACCTTATCTGTCACTACTATCCATATTGTACCTGTATTGTGAAGACGTCGTTACATAACAGTCTAGGGATTACCTGGCAAAAATAAACAAGAGGGCCATGATGGCCCTAGGTCGCTCACCTGAGCTTAAGGCATCATAATGGCTCATAACAACAGGGCCAAATGGCACTAAACCACTTACCTGAGTATAAAGATCTGGGCCTTGCAGTTTCAGGACAAGAATTTTATAGTGTAAATAAACCATGTGACCCACAGGGCGTGGCCACTCTCTACCACAGGGGCATAATTTGAACAATAATTGTAGTGAACAATGTTTCAAGCCAAATATGAAACCTCTGGGCCTTGCAGTTTCAGAGTAGAAGATTTTTAAAGCCCACTTTCCATATCAGTCTATAGAAACCATGTGACCCCGGGTGTGTCATTTTGCAATTTATGTCTATATATACCATGTGACCCCCTCAGGGCATGGCCAGTTTTGACCCCAGGGGCATCATTTGAACAACCTTTGTAAAGGACCACTATACAATGTTACATACCAAATATGAAACCTCTGGGCCTTGCGATTTTAGGAGAAGATTTCTAAAGTCATTTGCTATTTAAGTCTATATAAACCATGTGACCCCTGGGGGGTGGCCAGTTTTGACCCCAGGGGAATCATTTGAACAATCTTTGTAGAGGACCACTATACCATGTTATATACCAAATATGAAACTTTAAAGTCATTTGAACAATCTTTGTAGATGACCACTATAGGGTGATACATACCAAATATGAAATCTCTAGGCCTTTCGGACAAAGGGCGATCACAAAAGCTCACCATTAGCAATTTGTGCTCAGGTGAGCTAAAACGTAGTTTATAGTTCAGTAAGTTAGACAGTCTGAACCAGAATGTAATCTAGTAAGAGCTTGTTATGGCAGCACCAATATGGGAGTTCCGTCTTCTCAATCAGTTGAAGTTTTCATGTGAATATTATATTAGAAACTGTTCAGGAAAATTTTAGAATAGAAACAAAAAGAAATATTAAATACATTGTATGAAAGAACATTTGGACAATAAAACATGAACTATTTAAATATGTTGCGTGTTGTGTTGTGTATTACGCTACAACTACTTCCAGAAACTAAAGTATTACAAATAAAAAGTGCCATCCTTTCTTCATTATTGTAAAATATCATATCAACTTGTTCTACGTCTGTGATCTTCTCATTGGACTCTGAATTGACCGACAAAAAACAGACCAAAATGTCATGCTGTTCCATCATCGGTCTTGCAGATAGGGGTGAAGAAAATTGCATCCCTACAACTGACCTCAAGCTGTTAGATTCTCCTAAGTCTCCAATTTTTGTCTGATGACGCAGAATCGCTTAGCAAGAAAAGCAGTCCTGATCAGTAATAATCATTGTTTCTCATCTGATAGGAGATTACTAGATGAATAACTTTAAGTGAAAGTGACGTCAGTACAATAAAGATATTAAATAATGAGTCACAGTTAATGACAAGATTCTCTTTCAACTTTGCGAGAATGAACATGTAGGCAGAATATCATCTTCTCAAGGGGCAGACAATGGACTAACATAGCTTTACATTAAAAAATATTATACCTTACATAAATATGTTTCTTCTTCGCATATATACAAGTCCACAGTCCGATATTTAGGTTAATTTCAAAATGCCATTTTAGCGGGCCGACTAAATAGTATAGTGCCCATAGCGAGCAGGCTCTATTTTGTGTGGGTACCCGCTCAGTTCTTGTTGTGTGTAACCGCACCCTTCTCGAAAAAGTGAATTAAATATGCATTTAATGCGTATAAAACGCTGCGGAATTGGCACTGTATTTTTTCTGCGTTTACTACGCATTTAATATGCTTGAAAAAGCAGAAAAAAATACACTTATTACAGAAAAAATTGCATTTTTCCTGCATTAACACACTTAAGTTCATTTAAAGTGTATTTTTCTCCTTGAAAAATGCACTTTTTCTTCAACAGATACACTAAAGTGTATTCAAAGTGTATTTTAAGTGTCTTTTCTAGTGCATAAATAAACTTTTTGAAAAAAAAATACAAAAAATACAGAAACAATACACTTAGTGTACTTAAAGCGTATTTAATACGCATTTAATGCAGAAAAAAAGGTGCCAATACCGCAGCATTTAATACGCTTATTCGAGAAGGGCAGTTCTGGCTTACTGTAGCAAATTTCACAATGAAATTTTTGTGCAACCTGTCAGAATGTTTTTGTCGCTGAAAAAATGTTTAATATATTTCAGCACAATATACAGAAATGTTTAGTGCATTGTGTTATGCTTGTGATATTTTATCATAAAACTTCTATACTAAAAATGTGCTGTATTATAATATAAGAAATAGTACTATTAGTTACACTGTTAGTAACTGAGGGTGTATGGGATATACACCCTCAGTGGCTTCATACCATACTCGAGCGCATCCCATACACCCTCAGTTACTAACAGTGTGACGAATATATCTCACCGACTACCTTTCACTGGTATCTTTTCATTGATATCACTTGAAAATTAACGAAAGAAAACCTCACAAAATAACACGAAACACCTACAATGACGTCATGAAAATAAACAAAATGACGTCATTAGACTGCGTCTTTAGACTTCTATCGAGTATTGAAATATACCCATGGTGTATGGAAAATACCCAATAGTCATGTGACCGCTCTTAGCCAATCGGGTCGCGTGATTTATGTAGGAGGTGAGATATAGACCAATTCAGACCTCCTCGCATTATAGTGACCTCCAAGTCGGCTCCGGTCCATTCAACGTTTTAGGGCTGACTTGTCGGTCACTATAATGCCAGCAGGCCCTCAGTGGTCTGTACTATTTCTTAAGGTAGAAAGCCCCTAATGGGACTTTTTTCAGACCTTGACTTTCTTATTATCTTTGATCATTAAATCTATTATGAAACTAAACTGTGAAATATAAACCAAATCTACCCACCCATTTTGAAAAAAATGTGATTTTTGTTGTAACCCCTCATTTTTCTACTTCAACCTAAAATTGTGATGGGGTACACTTACAAAAATGACTGACATATTGTCAAAATGTATTTTATTTATTCCTGAATAGCTTTAATTTATACTTTAAAGATGTATCTTATGAAAAAGTATTAAACAAACATAAGTACTAAAGTTGACCAACAATACTTATGACATTAAATTTGGCTAAGCATATGGTAAAAAACAACAGATTTTACTACAGTAAAAATATGCCAAACACCAATTTTTGTATTTTTTATAACTTTTATTTCATAGTATGTCGAAATCAGTAATACAAAAGTATAATATAACCTTATCTGAGAGGAAAAAGGTATAAATTGACATAGGTTTACCACAAAAATCTCAACCCTATGTTATAAAAAAAAAATGTAAATTATGAAAAATAAGACAAGTAAAACAGCAAATCTTTTCCTTCTATGTTAAAATATTTGTTTTCTCTTCTAATTATAATCTAATAGCAGTATCGATATTAAATGAATTATTTTTGCATTAATGTTAAAGAAATAGTGTTTTGCGTAAACATTTTAAATACAAATGTAACTAGCTGAGGTTCACATAGCTAAAGAAACTTCAGCGAACAGTTTATACAGTACTGATAGACCTGTTTATGTCGCGCAAAGTCAAAAAAATATAAAAAGCAACATTTTAAGTTATGGAAGCCAGAACTAAGGTTCACATATCCTTGGTTACCAAATTCAGAAAAATAATAAACAATTTTTATAAGTGTGTGTTTCAAAAAATTCAATTGACGTTTTCATTACATTGGGCTAACAAGAGTTTCAAAAAACTGGCAAATCTTTGTGATAACTTCATCAAGACTCTTCTTGGAGCTTGTGACTATTGGTAGAATGTCACTGTTTTTGGATAAAAAGGTGTCTCTTAGACCATTCTCATCATTTTGCCGATACATAATTTTCAGATGTTTTTTACAGCGGTAGATCTTGTCAAAATTCATCAGTGGAACAGGTCCAAGTTTACACAATGAGCAGTATTTTAAATTATCCAACAAAACACCAAACTCGATCACCCGACGTCCCGCTCTCCACCCATCTCGACTGACAGTTTTTCCAAGTTTTTGGTGTGAATGAATGTTATTTCGCAGCAAGGAGCACATATCTCCTTCACGCAGATATGTTTTTATATACGAATATTATGTTCAATAATACTAATAATCCTTGGACGATTATTTATAACCATTTTAACTTTAGTGTAATGCAATACACCAGACATATCGCGAAAATGTCATGATTAAATGTAAACAGAAATTCCCAACAATGACGTCATTTGAAGGTATTCCCCATGCCAGAGTACCTTGTTTTTCTTCAAACTACATTTTTACTTTCATCTTTAAACACAGATAAGCATTTATTTCACACCTTTAATTGAAAATAACTCAACATTCAAAAAGTAATGTTTATTTCGCGAAAATAATTTCTGTTTCGGATCAGATCGATTAGATTTTACGGTTATCGGCGAATGAGCCGAAGTTAACCGATATTTCGCGAGTATTTCCGAAGTCATTAGGATCTTTTTACCTTAAATAGCTTAACTCAAATCGTCCAATAATGTAAAATGATATAGCGATATCAAACATATCCAAATACAAGTATTGACTCCTGAATCCATTGTTTATATGTAATTAAACAAGAGGGTCAAAGAGGCATGGGTTGCTCACCTCCCATAATGACACATCAAATACAAAGGAGAGTAACTCTGGACCTTGCTGACCCCATTTTTAAACTCATCCAGATAATTTGAAAGAATTTGGTACAGGGTCACCAAAGAAACATTTCTGTAAAATATTTTTAAAAAATGGTCCATTACTTTTACAGGAGATTAACGATATAAGCTATATAAGGAAGACAAGGCTACAAGTTTTAATGAATCAAAATGATTTGAAGGAATTTGGAACATGGTCATACAAAGAACATTTGTGTGGAATTATTGCGAAATCTAGCATATGATTTCTGACAATAAAGCCACATAAGGAAATCAAAACGCAGACAGCGTAGACTTTTGGCGACAGAAGAAACTAAAAGCATTTGAATTATTTGCTAAAAGGATACATTTGTTTGAATGAAGTTCAATTTCCCACCTTTAAACGTTATAATTAGCTACTTATTAAATAGTATACGGCATCATAATGAAAACTAATTTGAAAGTTACGAAAAAATATTTTGTTTAAGCTAATTATCTAATGCAAACAGAATTATATACATGCCAGTTAGCAAGTCAATCAAGGGCCAAATTAACCAATGAAGCATTGTAGGTAGGCAATTGTTAGTGCTTCTTATCCAAACATGTTTATTTATAGATCTTTGGATAAGAAGCCCTAAGTAGGGGTGTCAATAGTTTAAAGTTATTTTTTATGAATTGACCTTTTTACACACTGTAATTGTAATAAATCACATGATATACATATTATAATACATATTACATACGTTATCTTAAATAATTAAAATGTAAGAAAACGGGTTTGAAATTTTGCTGTTTGAAGGACAGTTTCTGGTTCGATTTACTGACTAATGGCCTGCAAAGATACCTGTTTTGGAAATTCCCCTCTCAAAAGACTGTTCCGCTTCTGCCCACAGTCTAAAAAAGGCCCGACGATTTTCAATAAATCGAAATGATTTGAAGGACTTTATGAAAAGAGAATTGCAAGCAACATTTCTGTGAAATTATTTTGAAATCCGCCAATCAATAATTTAAGTTTTTTAATGAATGAAACTAACAGAATGAATTTGGTAGAGGTTTAACCAAGAAACATTTCTGGGAAAGTATTTCAAAATTCAGCCAGTGGTTTCGGACAAGAAAATGAAGTTTTTAATATAGCCATATCGGGAAAGCTGCCACACCACCTGGCGGCCATGTTTTTTAATGAATCAAAATAAGTTGAAGAAATTTCTGTGAAATTATTTCGAAATCCTAACAGTGATTTTGGACAAGAGCTTTTTCAATATCAAAATATAAGGAAAAAGCTGCCATGTTGTGTTTTTAACAAATCAAAAATGTTTAATGTAATTTATTAGAGGACCACCCAAGTAACCTTCCTACCAATGTGTATTTAATACCACAAAGTGGTTTCATAGGAGAAGATACTTGTTGATGACAGACGACGACGGACTAAGACAAACACTTACAAAAAAAAAATCAAAGGTGAGTTAAAAAATACAATAGCTCTATATTTTAGCCTTTTGATTTAAAACAAAATCAGCAATTGATCTGAAAAGAAATGAAAAACAAAAGGTTATTGTAAATTTCAATGTCAACATAAAAACTGGATAAAATTTCTTCTTCCACACAACACCATATATAGCAAGCATTAATCAAGCAACCCAAAGTTCTATATGATGCCCAAGAGGTTTAATTAAAGGAAAGAGTAATGGAAACTGTAGCTATTTGGGGATGTAATGCCACTGGATGGCTTCGTCATTGCTAGAATGTGATCATCCTTTGTGCTTAGGTTGTCTATTACATGACATCTGCTGAGAGCAATTTTTTATAACATCATTACAACGCTGAATTAATTAATTTTTTGGAACACCAAGCAGCTAAAGCCCTCTTGAAGTAAATGTGCCTCCATGAAAAACATTGACATTTGTCTTTTTGGGTGGGTGCAGAGTGTTCAACCAATATTATCATCAAAATTGTGAGAAATTCAACATCAAATTGATCAACTAACCAAATGGTCAAAACAATAATTATCATAAAATATAAAGACAATGAATAGGTTCCAAGCAAATGAGAGGTTGTTTTAAACCTCTCCAAGGGTAACTAAGCACTAGTCTCCTAAGTAAAACACCCAACAGACGTTAGGATCATCGTGAGAACGCGGAAAGACGCAACAGGGACCCCAAAAACATCTCAGGTCGTAGACGAACGGTGACTACTGTGAACATACTCAAAGTCTAAGAACGCCAAAGGATTGCCTTGATGTCGCCATGGTTGCAGAAGCAATGCAGTAGGAAAGTGAAGAACGCCTGAGGGACGTAGTATAAACGTGGTAGAGTCATTGTGGAAACGCACAAAAATGGCTGAAGGACTGATTGGGGACCATATGGTGACCCTATTGAGTTTTTACTAAGTCTATGGGGTTCTTTTCATGACCTAGCATTTTTTTGGCATCCTCACTGTGGTGTTAGTGCAGTTGTTTTCGCAAGTCTAACTTTTGTCTGCGAACCTACGACATCCACCATGCGTCGTAACAACGTTCATGGCGTTCCTATGGGTTTCCTTCTATGATCATGGCGTTTCTTCCAAGTTTGCACTGCGTATGTACCGCATCCCTATAGCGGGACCATGGTTTTCATTGGTGATCAGCTATAAAACCCAGTCTTTCAGTTTACCTTCATCAGTGTATCTCTCAAAGTCATGAAATCTTAATGCATATTCATCATCGTCAATTTAAGGAAATTGATAAATTATTATTGGAATAACACATGATTTTTGTCCGGCAGTAGCAGTAGCAGGCAAATGACCATCAAAAAGGAGGGCCAAGCGAAGAAGATGCTGAGTTAGAGCATTGGCTCAGTGAAGTCCGCAGAGAACAGTTCTGCCACTACAAACGTATCATCCCTGCGTTGAGACAGGAAGATCCTGCATCTTAACACCTTGAAGACGAGACTCATGAATAACAATGTCGGGAAAGCTGCAGTGTTTTATTAACGCAGCGTGGACCCTGGATGGCTGCAGTGCAAGACTGCAGTGTGGTCGCTGTGGGTTTGCAGATGATCGTCGTGTGGACGCTGTGGGGATGCAGTGTAAACGCAATAAAATGCAAAGGACATATTTATGTAAATGCACAGAACACAGACAGAAAGGATCTGATGTGACGGATTTCCCTAATTTGAAATTTTTTAAAGGAAAATCATTGGCATTTTTAATGCGACTATCGGCGTTTTCCACCTTAATGACAATTCGGATTGCAGCAAGGATGCCTGTGGCGTCTTCCTGCTGCCATATTTAGTAACATAATGTTCAACGATGCCTGTGGCGTCTTCCTGCTGCCATATTTAGTAACAATGTTCAAGGATACCTGTGGCGTCTTCCTGCTGCCATATTTAGTAACATAATGTTCAAGGATGCCTGTGGCGTCTTCCTGCTGCCATATTTAGTAACATAATGTTCAAGGATGCCTGTGGCGTCTTCCTGCGTCCATATTTAGTAACATAATGTTCAAGGATGCCTGTGGCGTCTTCCTGCTGCCATATTTAGTAACATAATGTTCGAGGATGCCTGTGGCGTCTTCCTGCTGCCATATTTAGTAACATAATGTTCGAGGATGCCTGTGGCGTCTTCCTGCTGCCATATTTAGTAACATAATGTTCGAGGATGCCTGTGGCGTCTTCCTGCTGCCATATTTAGTAACAATGTTCGAGGATGCCTGTGGCATCTTCCTGCTGCCATATTTAGTAACATAATGTTCAAGGATGCCTGTGCTGCCAAATTTAGTAACATAATGTTCAAGGATACCTGTGGCATCTTCCTGCTGCCATATTTAGTAACATAATGTTCAAGGATGCCTGTGGCGTCTTCCTGCTGCCATATTTAGTAACATAATGTTCAAGGATACCTGTGGCATCTTCCTGCTGACATATTTAGTAACATAATGTTCAAGGATGCCTGTGGCGTCTTCCTGCTGCCATATTTAGTAACATAATGTTCAAGGATGCCTGTGGCGTCTTCGTGCTGCCATATTTAGTAACATAATGTTCAAGGATGCCTGTGGCATCTTTTTGATGCCATATTTAGTAACATAATGTTCGAGGATGCCTGTGGCGTCTTCCTGCTGGCATATTTAGTAACATAATGTTCAAGGATGCCTCTGGCATCTTCCTGCTGCCATATTTAGTAACATAATGTTCAAGGATGCCTGTGGCGTCTTCCTGCTGCCATATTTAGTAACATAATGTTCAAGGATGCCTGTGGCGTCTTCTTGCTGCCATATTTAGTAACATAATGTTCAAGGATGCCTGTGGCATCTTCCTGCTGCCATATTTAGTAACATAATGTTCAAGGATACCTGTGGCATCTTCCTGCTGCCATATTTAGTAACATAATGTTCAAGGATACCTGTGGCATCTTCCTGCTGCCATATTTAGTAACATAATGTTCAAGGATACCTGTGGCATCTTCCTGCTGCCACATTTAGTAACAAAATGTTCAAGGATGCCTGTGGCATCTTCGTGCTGCCACATTTAGTAACATAATGTTCAAGGATACCTGTGGCATCTTCCTGCTGCCATATTTAGTAACGTAATGTTCAAGGACGACTGTGGCGTCTTCCTGCTGCCACATTTAGTAACATAATGTTCAAGGACGCCTGTGGCGTCTTCCTGCTGCCACATTTAGCAACATAATGTTCAAGGACGACTGTGGCGTCTTCCTGCTGCCACATTTAGCAACATAATGTTCAAGGACGCCTGTGGCGTCTTCCTTCTGCCACATTTAGCAACATAATGTTCAAGGACGCCTGTGGCGTCTTCCTGCTGCCACATTTAGTAACATAATGTTCAAGGACGCCTGTGGCGTCTTCCTGCTGCCACATTTAGCAACATAATGTTCAAGGACGCCTGTGGCGTCTTCCTGCTGCCACATTTAGCAACATAATGTTCAAGGACGCCTGTGGCGTCTTCCTGCTGCCACATTTAGTAACATAATGTTCAAGGACGCCTGTGGCGTCTTCCTGCTGCCACATTTAGCAACATAATGTTCAAGGACGCCTGTGGCGTCTTCCTGCTGCCACATTTAGCAACATAATGTTCAAGGACGCCTGTGGCGTCTTCCTGCTGCCACATTTAGCAACATAATGTTCAAGGACGCCTGTGGCGTCTTCCTGCTGCCACATTTAGCAACATGATGTTCAAGGACGCCTGTGGCGTCTTCCTGCTGCCACATTTAGCAACATAATGTTCAAGGACGCCTGTGGCGTCTTCCTGCTGCCACATTTAGCAACATAATGTTCAAGGACGCCTGTGGCGTCTTCCTGCTGCCACATTTAGCAACATAATGTTCAAGGACGCCTGTGGCATCTTCCTGCTGCCACATTTAGCAACATAATGTTCAAGGACACCTGTGGCGTCTTCCTGCTGCCACATTTAGTAACATAATGTTCAAGGACGCCTGTGGCGTCTTCCTGCTGCCACATTTAGTAACATAATGTTCAAGGACGCCTGTGGCGTCTTCCTGCTGCCATATTTAGTAACATAATGTTCAACGATGCCTGTGGCGTCTTCCTGCTGCCATATTTAGTAACATAATGTTCAAATTCAATCATTAACATATGACTAGTTACAAGAAAACCCTATAAGGGGACCTATTCACAGATTGGCAAATTGAAAATTTCCAAAATTGTGGACACTGATTCCAAGAAGAAAACTTAACTGTACATTAAGGTGTAAAATAAAACCCTTGATACAGAAACATATGTGAAAAGTATATATAGTAGTCCAGATGCTATCATATTTGCAGTTAAGACATGTAATGGCATTTTTCCAAAATACAAAAATCTGTGAATTAAACATAATAAGGACCCTTTCAAAAGCCACAGAAAACTAACACCACAACCTATGGCTTCCTAGCTTTGACTTAGATACAATTTTAGGCTAAACAAATATTTGCACAGAAACAATACTATCAATTAACTGTTATTATGCACAACAGTCAATTGCAAACTTCTTGATGCAAATGCAATAATATGCACAACAGTCAATGTGTCGTCTAATCCTGAACGGTCTGAAATAGCCGATGGAGCGATTAATGCGGTGGTATCAATTATTAGTGCTTCATAGCCTTCAAAGTAAAAAGCAGGTTATGCGATTCAATCTCTCGAAATCGCCCTACTAAAGACTGTTGGCCTCCACCAACAGTCCAAAAACTGCATTTTCATTTATCAGTATTTTTACACATTTTAAGCAGTCTCCATAGGCTATTCCGGGACGACACTTTTCGCTTTTATGGTATTTTTTGTCTCAGGGAAGTCTCTTCTAAACATAAATCCACTGTAGGCAGAAAGTGTCGTCCTGGATTAGCCTGTGCGGACTGCAAAGGTTAATCCGGGATGACACTACGCGCATGCATTAAGCTCAATTTTCCCACGACATGCCCCATATCTATTGTACAAAACGTAAACAAAGTTTCTTCAATTCACTGCACACTAGATTTCTAACCACAAGAAAGACCATTATAAGTCTGCATCTGAGAAAAACCTTGGGAAAAGAAAGACATTTTTTTTATCTAGTAACCACAGAAACCGCACTGTGTTCAAATCAATTAGTTCCAACAAAACCACAATCTCCCCAACTCCATATGAAAACTGAAAGAATTTCTAAGAAACTCTGGTAGTTATCCACATTTTCCACATTTCTTATTCTTAACACCGTAATATTAACAATCCAACAGTTAACCAATTTTGTTGTAAAAAGCTAGTTTCTTGTAAATTATCAATTAAAACACTGATATGAATCATAGTGTAAGTTTGAAACCGGTAGTACAAAACATTTGAGGATTGTCGTGGGAAAACCGGTCTTAATGCATGTGCGTAAAGTGTCGTCCCGGATTAGCCTTGCAGTCCACACAGGCTAATCCAGGACGGCACTTTCCGCCTTTATGGTATTTTCTGTTTCAAGGAAGTCTCTTCTAAACATAAATCCACTGTAGGCGGAAAGTGCCGTCCTGGATTAGCCTGTGTGGGCTGCACAGGCTAATCCGGGACAACACTTTACACACATGCATTAAGTCCGGTTTTCCCACGATGCGCCTTTTTTTTTTTTCCACTTTTAGAGACATTGGTGATATCGATTGCATATACCCCGTAACTTTAGATCATCTGGAAACTTGATTTCATACTTAGGTCGAATATTTCTTATAGCACTTTGCATTCGTCTGCTTTTTTGGCCTTTTGTGTATCGGCAGTAGTGTGTGTAGTGAATTTTTATTGAGTGCACCGGGTCCATTCTCTCCCATATGGCCATCGGCCATCACCCCCAGAAGATATGTAGGTAAATGGGGATTATAAGTGCAAGATACGGAGACAACGGTGTGAAGTACCTAGTACACTGCACCTTGGTTTAATGTCTCTTGCGAAATACAAGTTAGTAGGTTAGGGTGTAGCGTGGGCTCGAACCTGCAACCCCTGGGTTGTGAAACCAGTGTGTAACCCTAAGACTACAGATCCGCAGCGGGGACAGTGCTTTACACAAAAGGGCATATGGTATTAAAGCTTGGGAGGTGTTTGTGAAGCTGATGAATGGAAATTAATCTGTTTAATAGTATACCTTATGCACCTATCAATATTTTCCCTCAGTGTGTGTGTGTGGAGGGGCGGGAGATGCTTAATTGATGTATCAAATGACTCTGTGGCTAATATTTACCAGGATCTAAAATCCAAACAAAGTCCATTTCCCCGAATTATTCTGCGTGTCGAATTCCCGCCTGTCGGGAATTGCTTTCAGTCTAAATGCCCATATATGCCTGCCGCTCCCCCCTGGGGGAATATATTGATAGGTGCATTACATAAATATGCTTCTTCTTCACGTATATATTTCCCAACTATAGTATAGTGACTGGAGCCAGCGGGCACAATTTTGTGCGAGTGCCTGCTGAGTTCTTGTTGTGTGTAACTGCAGCTCTGGGAGGCGTTTCATCAATATTTACGATCAGTCAGCTCGCAAACGGTGAACGGACTTCAGACTTCGGCTTTGGTCCGTTCAGCGTTTTTGGGTTGACTGGTCTGTCATTATAATGTGAGGAGGCACTCAGTGGGTTGACTTGTTGGTCACTATTATGTGAGGAGGCCCTCAGTGGTTTGACTGGTTGGTCACTATAATGTGAGGAGGCCCTCAGTGGGTTGACTTGTTGGTCACTATTATGTGAGGAGGCCCTCAGTGGGTTGACTTGTTGGTCACTATAATGTGAGGAGGCCTCAGTGGGTTGACTGGTCAGTACTATGTGAGGATGCCCTCAGTGGGTTGACTGGTTGGTCACTATAATGTGAGGAGGCACTCAGTGGGTTGACTTGTTGGTCACTATAATGTGAGGATGCCCTCAGTGGGTTGACTGGTTGGTACTATAATGTGAGGAAGCCCTCAGTGGGTTGACTGGTCGGTCACTATAATGTGAGGAGGCCCTCAGTGGGTTGACTGGTCGGTCACTATTATGTGAGGAGGCCCGTCAGTCACTATAATATGAGGAGGCCCTCAGTGGGTTGACTGGTAGGTACTATAATGTGAGGAGGCCCTCAGTGGGTTGACTGGTCTGTCATTATAAAGTGAGGAGGCCCTCAGTGGGTTGACTGGTCATTCACTATAATGTGAGGAGGCCCTCAGTGGGTTGACTGGTCTGTCATTATAATGTGAGGAGGCCCTCAGTGGGTTGACTGGTCGTTCACTATAATGTGAGCAGGCCCTCAGTGGGTTGACTGGTCGTTCACTACAATGTGAGGAGGCCCTTAGTGGGTTGACTGGTTGTTCACTATAATGTGAGGAGGCCCTTAGTGGTTTGACTGGTCTGTCATTATAATGTGCGGAGGCCCTCAGTGGGTTGACTGGTCGTTCACTATAATGTGAGGAGGCCCTCAGTGGGTTGACTGGTCGTTCACTATAATGTGAGGAGACCCTCAGTGGGTTGACTGGTCTGTCATTATAATGTGAGGAGGCCCTCAGTGGGTTGACTGGTCGTTCACTATAATGTGAGGAGGCCCTCAGTGGGTTGACTGGTCGTTCACTATAATGTGAGGAGGCCCTTAGTGGGTTGACTGGTTGTTCACTATAATGTGAGGAGGCCCTCAGTGGGTTGACTGGTCTATCATTATAATGTGCGGAGGCCCTCAGTGGGTTGACTGGTCGTTCACTATAATGTGAGGAGGCCCTCAGTGGGTTGACTGGTCTGTCATTATAATGTGAGGAGGCCCTCAGTGGGTTGACTGGTCGTTCACTATAATGTGAGGAGGCCCTCAGTGGGTTGACTGGTCGTTCACTATAATGTGAGGAGGCCCTCAGTGGGTTGACTGGTCGTTCACTATAATGTGAGGAGGCCCTCAGTGGGTTGACTGGTCGTTCACTATAATGTGAGGAGGCCCTCAGTGGGTTGACTGGTCGTTCACTATAATGTGAGGAGGCCCTCAGTGGGTTGACTGGTCGTTCACTATAATGTGAGGAGGCCCTCAGTGGGTTGACTGGTCGTTCACTATAATGTGCGGAGGCCCTTAGTGGGTTGACTTGTCGGACATTATAATGTGCGGAGGCCCTCAGTGGGTTGACTTGTCGGACACTATAATGTGCGGAGGCCCTCAGTGGTCTGTACTACTTCTTAGATAGCAGGGGGGGCAGTTTAAAATATTAGTGGAAAAAAACTAAAAAGGTCTATTTGGAAATTTTGACCTTTTAAATTTACAACATTTATTCTCATCTACTTGTCATGACTAATTTACACGATACATACAAAAATGAATACAACATTCCTATTGTTATTTTTTATGTATGTTGTTTTGTCCAATTAAGCTTACTGTGACACTGAAACACAAAACAAAATTTAATATAGGACAGGACTTCACAATCTACAGAGACATACTTCTTTATATAGATGGCTTATTTATTGTTAATTACACCATCTAAAATATGTTTATACAATATACTCTTTGTCAGTTAACAGAAACCTTCTCAACAACAAATTAAAATATATATGAGGCGTGTCGTGGGAAAACCTGGCTTGATACATGTCCACACAGGTTAATCCGGGACGGCACTTTCCGCTTTTATGGTATGTTCTGTTTCAAGGAAGTCCCTTCTAAACATAAATCCACTCCAGGCAGAAAGTGCCATCCCGGGTCAGCCTGTGCGGACTGCAGAGGCTGATCTGGGACTACACTTTATGCACATGCATTAAGCCTGGTTTTCCCACGACATACCTCATATATAAATATTTTGATATGTTATAGTTATCAAAATTAATACCTGCAAACAATCATTGGGATATTTGTCTAAGAAATATTTACATTCTAAAGATCTGTTTGACTACCCCTGATCCTGCAATGCGAAAAATCCATTGTTTACAAACAACACACACACTGACCTAATAAAATCCGACTGTCTTGCAGTGTAGAACAATTAACCAATATAACCAATCTCACTTCTTTTTGGTCAACTGGTAACAAACAATTCCAAAAACTCACATTCCAAGCTATGTTTTTAGACCAAAAAAATACAGATTTCAGTTCTGCTGGTAGTCAGATTATCTATAAATATTCTCTGAAAGCAATCTAGTGTCAACTTGACAATCAGTAATCCGTAGTACTAGGGGCCATTCATCCAGTAAATACAAACAACACTGTCACATGCTGCCGTAGTGTAGCAGACGACAATTTCTTCTGTTCTCGTTTTACAAGAAGTGTATTGATTTCACAGACTTTATATAACAGACGTTGCAACAAGACTGGATGGAGGATAGTGAAGTAACGGGAGATTTCCACGTAGCTTAACCCATTAACGAGGTCAGATAATGACGAAGCAGCATCATCAGTAAGTACAGGATTGCAGATAGCGTTATTGTGGTATTACAGTATCAAGGTCTTACGTTTTATAGTTCTGCACCAAGACATCACGACCAGTTCTGTGTGATGACCGATATATATCAGGGTCCAGTTGCTCGAGACTTTAACGGACAATTAAGCTAACAGCCATTAACTTTTGGATGAGGTTTTTGATGTAAATTAAATGTTAAAATATTAAAATTTGCTTTTATTCTAAATAAATTGATATGCTCAAATAGTTATCAAATGCTTCACCAGAGAGTTGCTTGTAATATTAGTTTTATTTACATCTAAAGTTAACAACTGGGCCAAGGCCTTGGTCTGCTACTCACACAGATCAGACTATTTGACCTATTCTAAATGCAAAAACATCATATGAGGATTTGGGGGGGGGGGGAGGGCAGGAAACACCCTGTGCCCCCTCTAAAATTTTCCAACATTCAGTTTTTAAACCCCACAACATGCCATTTGCCTGTTCTGAATCAATTTATTGTAACTTCTTTACCCTTTCTTCGTGTACCCATTCTTCGGTATGTTCAGTGCATTGCCTGTTCTTTGCCATATCGCGCCTTTCTGATATCAATCGAAACATGTAAGTGAGAGCAAAAGTAACTTGATGACGGCCTTTTTCAGTTACAGCATTCTGCCATACCCCTCTAACTCAAAAGCTTGTATCCGCACATGTAGTTGATTTTTCCAAATTCCCCTTCTCGAATAAGTGTATTTAATACGCATTTAATGTGTATTAAATGCTGCAGTATTGGCACTATATTTTTTCTGCGTATTAAATACACCTTTTTCGAGAAGGGTCTTGCAACAATTTCCAAATACTTGTCAGCAAGAGCAAGAAAATATCTCATGAACTAAAATAAATATGTAAAAACACATATTATTATTTCATAATTAAATAAATATTGAGCCATTTTTACCAGTTTATACCATGTTAGCTATGTCATGTTAATTGCAATATGTGATATTTACTTACTCAATTTATTAAATTTAGCACTGCAAAATTCAAAATTGCAGCTAGGTACTTTTTCCTAAAAAGGTCAGAAATAGGCCTGTATATTCCTTGGTGATCAGTGTACAGTAAATGAAACATGTAGACAACCCTTATCGATGAAAGTAGATCAAACATTTCTTTTGTTTTAGATTTTTTGCCGTATTTAACAGTATTTCAGACATATCACGGCAGTCAGTTAACCTACTCACACTTTTCCTGGGCAAGCTTAGCCGATCGAAGAACTAAGTGCACATACTTATGCCAGTAACTGACAACTGTCCTACTTGAATCAGTCGTAGGGAAAGAATGGCCGTAGAAATAATTTCATGACCAATCCCCACACAAGTTATGTGGCCGAGCTGGGGTTTGAACTCATGATCCCCGGATTGACAGTCCAGCGCTCTACCAACTGAGCTAGCCGGGCCCATATCATCGGTATGTAGCGGTCTGTGAATTGCGATATTCAGTCTTACATGGCAATAGCAGTAGGTGTAACGTGTCAGGTACAGACAATGAAACAAGCTCCAGCTTTTTCAAATGATGAAAGAACAAAAATGCAAATTAATGACATGAAATAGTCCATATTTTTACATTTTCCCATTTGCTTATGTGTGTATTATAGGACAGACATACTAACATACTTATATAATCATATATCATAAAGATATAAACACCAGTTGAAAAGTGATATACTGTATTTTCAAGAAACAAAATAAAATGCAATATTGTTTATATTATTGCTAAATTGTACAAGATGACCGTTTACTATGCTTCCAGGAAAAATAGTATTACAAGCAGTGGTCTTGATAAATTCCCAAGAATATGGAACTGATCATATTTTTCTATGCAAACATATTGATGCACTTATTTATTTTTTTTACAAAATACTGACATTTAAAATATTACAGATATACATATACATACACACCCAATGCCTGTTGATGGTAATGCGAAGAAAGAAGGCCATTACCCTGGCAACATCTTGTAATAAATCCAGTTTACTTGCAACAAGTATTGTTTCCATATTTAATAATTGTGTACATTCTATTCAAGACCAAAATTTTATTGAGATGTGTTTTCATACAAGGCTACCATTTCACAAATGGGGATAATCGTTGGCCATAGTGGGGCGGGCAATAATGGTAGGCCATAGTGAGAATAGGGATAATGGTTGACAATAGTGGGAAAGGGGATAATGGTGGGCCAAAGTGAGAAGATGGATAATGGTGGACTATAGCGGGAAGGGGGATAATGGTTGGTCTTAGTTGGAATGGGGATAATTGTGGGCCAAAGTGGGATAGGGAGATAATGGTGGGCCAAAGTGAGACGATGGATAATGGTGGACTATAGTGGGACGGGGGATAATGGTTGGCCTTAGTTGGAAGGGGGATAATTGTTGTCCAAAATGAGATAGGGAGATAATGGTGGGCCATAGTGGGGAAGGGGGATAATGGTGGGCCATAGCTGGAAAGGGGGATAATGGTGGGCCAAGGTGAGAAGATTGATAACGGTGGACTATAGTGGGAAGAGGGATAATGGTTGGTCTTAGATGGAAGGGGGATAATTGTGTGCCAAATTGGGATAGGGGATAATGGTGGGCCGTAATAGGAAAGGGGGATAATGGTGGACCATAGTTGGAAAGGGGGATAGTGGTGGGCCATAGTGGGAAGAGGGATAATGGTGGGCCATAATGGGAAGGGGGGTAATAGTGGGCAATAGTGGGAAGGGGGATAATGGTGGGCCATAGTGGAAAAAGGGAATAGTGGTGGGCCATAGTGGAAATGGGGGATAATGGTGGGCCATAGTGAGAAAGGGGATCATGGTGGGTCCTAGTGTGAAGAGGGATAATGGTGGGCCATACTGGGATAGGGGAATAATGGTGGGCCATAGTGGGATGGGGCATAATGGTGGGCCATAGTGGGAATGGGGGATACTGGTGGGCCATAGCTGGATGTGAGATAATGGTGGGCCATAGTGGGAAGGGGGATAATGATGGGCCATAGTGGAAAGAGGGACATTGTTGGACTATAGTGGGAAGGGGGATAATGGTGGGCCAATGTGAGAAGATCGATAATGGTAGACTATAGTGGGAAGGAGGATAATTCTGGGCCATGGTTGGAAGAGCGATAATGGTGGGCCATAGTGGGAATGGGGGAGGTATATTAAATTGCTTCCAAATCAGAAGTTCAGCACAATTTATTAATAAATTGTATCACAATTATATTCAAGCAAATAGTCAGCTTTTGAATTTCAAAGCCGACAGAACCAATATTCAATAAAAACTTTTGGCTTTGAAAAGCACACAATTCAACAAAACTTAACTAAGTACACTTTTTTCACAGAAGTCATATAAAACTAGATGTGTCACAGACACGGATGCCCCCATGATGCATGTTTGGACATAGACGAAGGGCGTGTCGCAAACACTAAGTTTTGCCTTCACAAATTTATTGTCATATAAATTCTAAAGTGGAAAAAAAGACAAAGGGAAATAATTCTGCCAAAGTTGGTCCCAGCCAAATCTCCTTCCTTTACGATCACCTACAGATTAAGTTTAAGTGAAAGTTTGAGCCAAATCCGCCCAGCCGTTGAGGAGTTGAGTCCACAAAATTTCATGAAGTATACATAGTGGAAAAAATGTCAAAGGGCCATAATTCTGCCAAAATTTGTCGCAGCCTAATTCCTTCCTTAACGATCACCTACACATTAAGGTTGTTCCGCTGTGAAAGTTTGAGCGAAATCTGCCCAGCCGTTAAAGAGAAGTTGAGTCCACAAAAGTTCATGAAGTATATATAGTGAAAAAAATGTTAAAGGGCCATAATTCTGCCAAAAATAGTCGCAGCCTAAATTCCTTCCTTCAGGATCATCTTCACATTATGGTTGTTCAGCTTTGAAAGTTTGACAAAATCCGCCAAGCCGTTTAAGAGGTGTTGAGTCCACAATATTTTGGGACGTACGTCACGTAGGTACATACGGACAGACAAATGCAATGCTTAATGCCTCCCACTTTGTGGGGACATTATATACTAGTCTGCATGATGAATAACGCCTCTTAAATGACAAAATTGATTTTATTCAACCGTTAACAACATACTTTACAGAGCATTATTATCTGCGGTAAATGTTTTACCGTTTAAAGGGTAAACTTACAAAAGAGGCTATAAATAATATTCAAAATGACAAAAAGGTGTTATATTATGGTAGAAGGAAACGTGGCGCATTTGTCGCTCGTGATGATTGTGGACCCGCCTTAAAACGATCCATGGAATTTTGAGTCTTTTAAAATATGTTTAAATATTTAAAAACCCAAAAGGATATCAACTGTAATTTTAACTTTCTAAGGGCTGCAACTGCTCGTTTGTACTGTTTATTTTTCTTGAGTGATGTGTAGCCTCTGGCGTAGGAGTCCCCGTTTCAGTTTCGGACTTCATTTTTGTCGAACGACACAGCATTTCTAATATATCGACAGACATTTCATTTTGGAGTGGACTTTCTTTTATAAACAATTCAAAACTCCCAATAAATGCAGTTAAAAGTTCATCGTCCGCAACACCGGCAACTGATGAATCAGCCAATTTGTTTACAAATGTTAGTAAACATCTTTAATGTTCGGGCAAAACAATGCAAAAACTACACATCATGAACGTAATCGCAAAGCAATCATGTCATTTCGCAAATAGTGAAAAAGTACAGTTATGAATAATAATGAGGTAATTATTATCCAATCAGAAATGCAACGCTTACGTGAAAATGCAAAAAGTTGTAATTATTATGCACATGTACAATGATGTAACTGCGCTCCATCCCTTCGTAAC
The DNA here is from genome assembly GCA_027627225.1 of Congeria kusceri. NCBI lineage: Eukaryota > Metazoa > Mollusca > Bivalvia > Myida > Dreissenidae > Congeria > Congeria kusceri. Next base: position 5,215,692 of record CM051037.1, on the reverse strand, counting down.
CAATAAGATTTTAATTAATATGTTCTAACTATTACATAGACAGTCTTATTAATTTTATACAACAACATAACCTTTTTAATCTGCTGAATTTGGTAAAAAATTGAATACAAATTTCTTCATTTCTCAATTCCACAGGGACCTGTGGCAATTTATGCCAGAAGCATTTGATTTATTGTAATGGCTGTGAGCACAGACCTATTCCCTGTGGAAATTGCTGTACAATACTTCAAAAATTGTGCAATGTATCAAGACAGAATCATTTTATATATCTCCTATGGGCAGACATTATATGGAAGAAACCAGAAATTTATTATCAGAATGTCACAAATTAATGTATCTTGAGCCATATTTCCTCAGATAGACACAAAATCTTAATTTGATAACAAAATTCATTAAAGGGACTATGTCACCGAAAAGGACCTCAAGGGGGCAATTTCTTTAAAAAATCTAAAAGTAATATATTAATAATGCCATATAATAATGGTTAAAATAATGGTATATATAATGGGAAAAGATTTTTCGCATTCTGAGATAAAAATCAGTTTATACAATGGGTCGTGTTTGTTTGCAAATGGTCTTGTATTTAAATAATCATTGTTAATAAATATTTAAATGCAACCTGTTTCGCCGTTTGTATATGTTTTATTGCATTTTACTAGTGCAGGTCAAATCACACGCAACTATTGAAAGTATAGAACGATGATTCGCATTATTTAGGAAAGATGCAATTATACAGAAAATGCGATTATACGGCAGGGGTGTGGAAATATCAAAATTATTCACTTGTCCACAGACTTATTCATTGCAAAAATCTACTTGTCCGCAAGTAAATGTCACTTGTCCAAGTACAAATATTACTATGCAATCTTCATATGAGGCGCGTTGTGGGAAAACCGGACTTAATGCATCTGCATAAAGTGTCGTCCCAGATTAGCCTGTGCAGTCTGCACAGGCTAATCCGGGACGGCACTTTCCGCCTACAGTGTATTTATGTTTAGAAGAGACTTCCTTGAAACAGAAAATACCATAAAAGCGGAAAGTGCCGTCCTGGATTAGCCTGTGCAGACTGCACAGGCTAATCCGGGACAACACTTTACGCACATGCATTAAGACCGGTTTTCTCACGACGCGCCACATATGTATATTTTGTAATGTAAATATGCATATAACTGTATTAAAGTATTGCAATCCAATACAATTGTGTGCCTCGTCTTTCTTTAATCAAGAAGTGCTGGGTAAAATCTAGTAAATTGTCAGCAGAAACTTGTATTTTAATAAACATCTCAATTTATACAGTCATTGACAGTGATGTGAAAAGGAGAGCAAAGATTTGCTTTTTTGTTTGTTTGATTCTTCACACCCTTTTTCTACTCATTTGCTATCTGATTTGATTAAAAAAACACGATCCATTGTCAAAAATTGCAGACTCACTTTTCACTTTAAAACGCATTAATACTAGCAACACGCATAAATATCAATGCGAGTTTAACGCCAGAAAATAAGAAAATCAAATTACTGCAATTAGTTTTAAAAGTAAACCTACCGCATACGAGGTCTGAAAAAATATAGGCCCGAACTTTAGACGTGTCGGGGTCTTCCAAATGGCGTAAGTAGAATGCAGGTGACGGACCAAATCATAGTCCTGACAATACAGAAAAGTTAAACAGACTCCATTGTGATTGGTTTTAATATAAAATAAATTGGAAATTGGTGGTTACTGCGCATACATTTTCGATGTTTTTATTGATTCTAATACTAATTTGGCCACAAGTCAGATATTACAGTAACAAACAATGACCCATTTAAATCTATCGAGTTGGCCGTTATGGTTTAGCCGGTCATGTAATTAAACCGTTTGACTCGTCACAAATTTGCGGGTACCTGAACAAAATATTCGAGAGTGCGATGATTTTGTCTGCAAGAGGGAGAGACTTGATCATTTTATTGAGTTTTTATGCACGTGTTATCATTCTGTTACACCAATATTGTACATGTTGATTGGAAAAAATGACTCTTCCGACGGTAAAGTTACCCGTGTCGGACGAGTCGGGCATAGGATTTCCGAACCCCTGTACGAATTATCACGGGGGTCCTGTGACTATCCATATAATCGCGATTCGACTGTATATTTGAAAATCTCGTCAGAAACCACTGGTTGGATTTCGAAATAATTTCACGAGATTGGTTCCTTCAGTGACCCTCTACCAAATTCTTTCAATTTATTACGATTTAGAAAAAAAACAACACACAAAAAACATGGCTGCCAGGGGAGTAGTTTTCTTTATATGGCTTTAACCCTTATCTGCCATAAACCTAATCACTTATCAGCTATACCACTGCCATATGGCTAGTGTACACAAGATAATACAGGACAAATATTGATGCAAAGCATCAAAGGGCGCCATTATATATCTATGAAGAAGGCAAATGATTTTAAGATCTTACCACAAATAAATGTTCAGTGATGTGACCAAGTTAAGTCCGAGTTGCAAAACTAACGATTTAGTATGATATTGTTATATTTTAAACAATTATATGATCACGTATAAGCAAAAATGGATTATCGGGTGGATTAAAAAAAAACACTGGATTTAAAAGGTCAACATATACAAAATATTAAGGTTTCAAATAAACAATTCAGCTTCAAAATTGTTATGCCCACAACATAAATAACACAAACCCACCCTACCCATGTTAGCGGCTACGCAGTGGTATCAGCATCTGCTACTATGCTATTTTAAGAAATGCTTCGCAAAGTATTCTGGAATATGTAAGAATATCCACAAGAGCATTTTTTATTTACTGCGTTGTTGTCGGCAAGTTTAATCTGGTTACACGACTATCATTCCAAAACAAGAAAGAAAAAAAGAAATCTCAATCAATAGCTTTGAAAACAAACTTCATTTGCTGCAAAAATGCATATCATTCTATGTGGAATAATTAATAAATTAAAAACAATAATAACAAAAGATGTTTGTAAAACATGTATGCCCCCGACTTGCAGCCAAGTTGTGAATATGTGCAATAGTTAAGAAATTTGTTTAATATGCAATCCCAAGCGAGGTCTCGATATATGGTATCTATGTATGAAGTTTCATTAAAATATCTCGATGCATTCTCAAGTTATTGAACGGAAATCGTTTTTCTATTGTTAGCAACGGTGACCTTGGCCCCACCCACCCCATATGCAATCCCAAGCGAGGTTTCGATATAAGATATCTATGTATGAAGTTAAAATATCTCGATGCTTGTGAAGTTATTGAGCGAAAACCGTTTTTATATTTTTAGTAACCGTGACCTTGACCTTAATCCCACCCACCACATATGCAATCACAAGAGAGGTCTCAATATAAGATATCTATGTATGAAGTTTCATTAAAATATCTTGATGTGCCCTCAAGTTATTAAGCGGAAACCATTATATATTTTTAGCATACATGCCATACGTCCCGGTCTGACCGGGATTGTCCCAGTTTCGTGAGGTCTGTCGCGGCATCCCGGTGAGATGCATTTTGTCCCGGTCAATCACAAAAATCGATGTTAGTGTACCATAAAACTTACATTGGGCCAACAATTAACTTCAAATCGTTAATCCCTTTATCGGTCCCTATGACAACAAAACCCGCTAGCCGCGTGTCAAAGAGGAGCAGTAATGATACCCAATTAGCGATTCATTGATCGTTTGTCACACTTTCGCGGGATGGGGGTCATATATCAGCGGTCGCTAATTGCTGCTGATTGTTGCATTGTTTCGGAATAAAAAAAGAACTGTGTTTGTTGTTATTTTGATTTAAAATAGAATAGGTGTTATCACATAGTTAGTTTGGTAACGTTTGAAGGTTAAGTATGAAAATAAATTGAGAACTTTTCGAGAATGAAAGATACAAAAACAATCATTACTTTCTTAAACTCGTATTGTTCACATCGCAAAAGTTGATGCAGTTAATGACGCAGTGTATAGTGGAACGTAGCCCAGGTATAAGTCTGCTGGAGTAGTCTCCCTTGTAAACGCATTTGTTTATTTGACAATCAGTGTTTATATTTGCGTGTTTCGTGCAATTTCTTTGATGTCATAATTACAAATACATGTTATCGTTTATATTATTGAATAAATATGATTAAAATATATGCGTGTGTATGTTTGTGTTATTCATTTTGGGTGTTTATTGTTTGACTTATAACTATATAGACCATGAAACGGAATAGGACTTAGGTTAGATACGATAAACTATTATTATTACTTTTTTTTCGACAAAATGACAATATTAATGTGTCCCGGTCAAATGTCAAATGTCCCGGCGATTTTTTGGCAATGTCCCGTTTTGGCCTGAAAAAATTATGGCATGTATGTTTTTAGTAACTGTCACCTTGACCTTGACCACGCCCACCCCATATGCAATCTCAAGCAAGGCTTCAATATAAGGTATATATGTATGAAGTTTAATTAAAATATCTCGATGCGTTCTCAAGTTATTGAGCAGTAACCGTTTTTTCTATTTTAGTTATGGTGACCTTGATCTTGACGCTACCCACTGCATATGCAATCCTAAGCGAGGTCTCGATATATGGTATCTACGTTTGACGTTTCATTAAAATATCTGTATGGATTCTAAAGTTATTGAGCAGAACCGTTTTTCTATTTTTAGTAATGGTGACCGTGGCCCAACCCACCGCATATGCAATCCCAAGCGAGGTCTCGATAGGTCTCGATATAAGGTATAGATGTATGAAGTTTCATAAAAATATCACAATCCGTAGAAACCGTTTTTCTATTTTTAGTAACGGTGGCCTTGACCTTGACCCCATCCACCCCATATGCAATCCCAAGCGAGGTCTCAATATAAGGTATCTATGTATGAAGTTTCATTAAAATATCTCAATGCGTTCTCAAGTTATTGAGCGGAGACCTTTTTTCTATTTTTAGTAACGGTGACCTTGACCTTGACCCCATCCACCCCATATGCAATCCCAAGCAATGTCTCAATATAAGGTATCTATGTATGAAGTTTCATTAAAATATCTGGATGCGTTCTCAAGTTATTGAGCGGAGACCATTTTTTCTATTTTTAGTAACGGTGACCTTGACCTTGACCCCACCCACCTTATATGCAATCCCAAGCGAGATCTCGATAAAAGGTATCTATGTATAAAGTTTCATTACAATATCTCGATGTGTTCTCCAGTTATTGAGCGGAAACCGTTTTTTCTATTTTTAGCAACGGTGACCTTTACCTTTGACCTGTCGACCTCAAAATGAATAGGCGTCTTCCTTTCCTCCCAAGTAACCAGCATTCCAACTTAACTGATCGTAGGTCAAAGCGTTCTCTAGATATCGTGCGGAAACGAAATGGCCTACGGACAGACCGACCATCCGACCGACCGACAGGTGCAAAGCAATATACCCCTACTTCTTCGAAGGGGCGCATAATAACAGCTTTTACGAGTCTTACTATCACGAGTGATGACCAGTGTAAAATTATGGAGAAGTAATTTAATTTGACATAACAAATGTTCATTACAAGAGGGCCATAAGGCCCTAGGTCGCTCACCTGAGGGGCTAAGGAATTACTGTTTTGAACAAGTTGTATAAAGATTCTGCTAAAAATGTGGTCTCTAGAGTGTTCACAAGCTTTTTTTTTTAATTTGGCCTCGTGACCTAGTTGTTGACCCCATGTGACCTGGTTTCGAATGTGTCCAAGATATCATTTGGACAAATGTTCTGAGCAAGTTTCATGATGATTGGGCTATAAATGTGGCATCTAGAGTATTCACAAGCTTTTTTTTCAATTTGTCCTGGTGACCTAGTTTTTGACCCAACATGAACTAGTTTCGAACTTGTCCGAGATATCATTGAAACAAATGTTCTGAGCAAGTTTGAAGAATATTGGGCAAACAAGAGGGCCCTCAGGGCCCTAGGACGCTCACCTGAGACCTTGTAACCCAATTGGAATTTGCATCCCAGAGGCGTGGCTTATTTTTACCCCAGGGGCATAAGTTGAACAACCTTGAACAACCTCTGGGCCTTGCGGTTTCAGGTAAAGATTTTTTAAGTCATTTTGCTATTTAAGTCTATATAAACCATGTGACCCCTCTGGGGGTGGCCAGATTTGACCCCAGGGGCATAATTTGAACAATCTTTGGAAAGGACCACTATGCAATGTTACGTACCAAATACAGGAAAGCTGTGGGCCTTGCGGTTTCAGGTAAAGATTTTTTAAGTCATTTTGCTATTTAAGTCTATATAAACCATGTGACCCCTCGGGGGGTGGCCAGATTTGACCCCAGAGGCATAATTTGAACAATCTTTGGAGAGGACCACTATGCAATGTTACATAACAAATATAGGAAAGCTGTGGGCCTTGCCATTTCAGAGAAGCTTTTAAAAGTCATTTTGCTATTTAAGTCTATATAAACCATGAGACCCCCGGGGCGTGGCCAGTTTTGACCCCAGGGGCACATTTGAACATTTTTTGTCAACGACCACTATACAATGTTACATACCAAATATGAAACCTCTAGGCCTTGCGATTTCAGAGGAGAAGAATTTTTAAGTCATTCTGCTATTTAAGTCTATATTAACCATGTGACCAATCGGGTGTGGTCTGTTTTGACCCATGGGGCATAATTTGAACAATCTTTGTCGAGTACCACTATAGGATGTTAAATACCAAATACGAAACCTCTGGGCCTTGCGGTTTCAGAGAAGATTTAAGACATTTTGCTATATAAGTTTATATAACCATGTGACCCCCTGGGCGTGGCCAGTTTTGACCCCAGGGGTGTAATTTGAACAATCTTTGTAGAGGACCACTATACGATGTAACATACCAAATACGACACCTCTGGGCTTTACTGAGGAGGAGATTTTAAAAGTCATTTTGCTATATATTCTATATAAACCATGTGACCCCCGGAGTGTGGCCTGTTTTGACCCCAGGGGCATCATTTGAACAAACTTTGTTCATGACCACTAAAGGATGTTACATACCAAATATGAAACCTCTGGGCCTTGCGATTTCAGAGGAGAAGATTTTAAAAGTCATTTTGCTATATATTGTATATAAAATATGAGACCCCTGGGGCATGGCCAGTTTTGACCCCAGGGGCATAACTTGAAAAATCTTTGTAGAGGACCACTATAGGATGTTACATACCAAATATGAAACCTCTGGGCCTTGTGGTTTCAGAGGAGAAGAGTTTTAAAGTCATTTTGCTATATATTCTATATAAACCATGTGACCCCCAGGGCGTGGCCCGTTTTGACTCCAGGGGCATAATTTACTTACTTACAGAGGTAGGGGGAGAATGGCCGTATAAATAATTTCATGACTCATCCCCACACAAGTCATGTGGCCGGGCTGGTGTTTGAACTCACGATCCCCGGATTGACAGTCCAGCGCTCTACCAACTGAGCTTGCTGGGCCCGGCAAATTTGATAGTAGTACTAGCAATCATTATTATCACAGAGACATGCAATATGATGTTTCCATTAGGTTGATTGAAACAGATTCCCTCAGGGTTCCTATCTATAAGCTGCCACAAGGATACCAAGCATTTAATTTTATTTGAACAAACTTTGTAAAGGACCACTAAAGGATGTTACAAACCAAATATAAAACCTCTGGGCTTTGCGGTTTCAGAGAAGATTTTTAAAGTCAGTTTGCTATATATTCTATATAAACCATGTGACCCCCGGGTCGTGGCCAGTTTTGACCCCAGGGGCATAATTTGAACAATCTTTGTAGAGGACCACTATCGGATGTTACATACCAAATATGAAACCTCTGGGCCTTGTGGTTTCAGAGGAAAAGATTCTTAGTCATTTTGCTATATACTCTATATAAACCATGTGACCCCCGGGGCGTGGCCAGTTTTGATCCCAGGGGCATAATTTGAACAATCTTCGTAGAGGACCACTATAGGTTGTTACATACCAAATATCAAACCTCTGGGCCTTGTGGTTTAAGAGAAGATTTTTTAAGTTTACACTTTTTAATTCAATTTTTAGCTTTGGTGACTTACATATGCAGCGGACTTTGACAATTTGAACAACTTTGAGGGTCACCCAATGATAATGCACGCACGCACGAACAGACAACGGACAACGGGCGATCACAAAAGTTCACCATGAGCACTTTGTGCTCAGGTGAGCTAAAAAGTTATTTTACCCCCCCCCCCCCACTAGATTTCTTTTAAGATGTAAGGAGAAACCATGATTATTTTTTTTGGCCTTAGCCCAGGCAACTTCAATTCAAAAGTTCACCATTTTTAGCTCACCTGAGCACAAAGTGCTCAAGGTTGAGCTATTGTGATCAGTCTGTGTCCCGCGTCCGTTGTCAACATTTTACTACAAACAACTTCTTCTCTGAAACCTCTGGGCGGATTTTAACCGAACTTCGCAGGAATGTTCCTGGGATGGTCCTTTAACAAATTCCTTCAACAGAGCAAAACAGAGTACTTTATGACCTCATAAACGGAGTTAATCAAGAAACAGACCATGCACACTGCATGAAATAAAGTACACAAGTTAAATAAATATAACGCTGAATCGCGAAACCAAGAGCAATGTTTTTCAAACCTGATTCAGACTCCAAATATCGCAATAAAACAGTAATATTTGCGACAAGGCCGTGAAAACAGCATCATTATACCTGAAACTTTGTTACATGCGATATCATTACAACCAATGTCATATCAATTGAAATATAATTTATTATAGGGATTAGGCCGGGAGCTTGGACTCGGCATCGTTACATGCGATACATCGCTATAAGCGCTATCGTTACAAGTGAAGTTTACTGTACTATTGGTCGGATAACCAGAAACAAACCTTTTTTGTAAAGGTTTCATTTAAAGCAACCCTTCTCAAAAAAGTGTATTCAATACGCATTTAATTAAATGCTGCGGTATTGGCACCATATTTTTTATGCGTTAAATGCGCATTAAATACACTTTAGTACACTAAGTGTATTTGTTTTGTACTTTTTCTGCATTTTTTACAAAAAGTGTATTACTGCACTAGAAAGTACACTTAAAATACACTTTAAATACACTTAAATGTAATTTTTGAAGATATAAGGTATTTTTCTCCTTGAAAAATACACTTTAAATGCACTCCACAGTATTAATGCAGGAAAAATGCAGAAAAAAAAAACTTTATTTCTGTAATAAGTGTATTTTTTCTGCATTTTCAAGTGAATTTAATGCATATTAAACGCAGAAGAAAATATGGTACCAAATCCGTAGCATTTAATACACATTAAATGCGTATTAAATACACTTTTTCAATAAGGGAAGGCCTTACTTGCACTGAATCTGTACACAAATCAATGGGCATGGAATATATGGTACATACACTCAGTATAGAAATAGGCAGTCACAGATGTTCTTTTTTTTCTATAGATTCTGAAAACAAGTCACTTCAATGGTTTCCTGAAGACATTTCCAGAAATGTATGCTACAAGGTGAAAACAGACTGTACTTATGCTTACCAAATCAAATGAGGCATATAGCCCATGTCAGTCTACTATGTTGTGCTAACAGGGCCCTCAGTCAGTCTATTTTGCAGCCAAAATATGGCTGCTTCTCCACACACGCTGTCACCCACCCACACTAGAATAGTGTCACTGCCTATGTTAAATGTAAGTTGGTGTTTGTTGACCTACATGGTCATTGAGGTATCTTCTAATAGGTCAACCTTTCTGAAGGTAACCTGCATCATATTTTAAAATGACTTCTGTCAGCGCAGGAGTTGCTAATCTTGATTGTCCTGTCTGTCCTTCCGTCCGTCCTCCCATACGTCCGTGACAAGATTAAGTAGATTTTACCTTTGCATCTAGCACCAACACCACTTACTTCAACACTTGGATACTTACACAGTTGTTGCTAATGACCACGTCGTAGCCACTCGTATCACCCAACCTCACTTTGACCTTGACCTTGACCTAATTTGGACTTATAATAATTCAGAAGTGCCATTTCTTGGTCAACTAGATTTTACCGTTTCATCTAGGACCAACACCGCTTACTACAACATTTGGATATTTACACAGTTGTTACTAATCAACGGTTCCAAATCCACCCATATCACCCAGCCTCACTTTTACCTTGACCTTGACCTAATTTGCACTAAGAAATGGGCTATACAGCACCAACTGGGAGCACGTGTGTTTATCAAACACAGAATTTTGTTTTGTAATTGTCTTTGGTTGTCTTGCGACGTCAGAATTGACATCAAATATCTCAAAACCAGCAACTCAAATGTCCTAAGACTAAATGACTGCGGCTTAACATAAGACACCTACAAAAACAGTGTCTTAAAAGGTTAACACATTTTAAATGGGTATCCATGGATAAGACATGATGATCATAATATAAGAGTGCATGTACAGGAACAAGTATTTGCACTAAATTTGCACTAAATTCCAGAATAGAACAAATGGCAGATTTAAGTAAGATTTTATAGATACCTAAATATATTTTATTGTACAGCTTTGGTCTATGCAGTTGGATTAACTGGAGAAAAGTACTGCTGAACTTTGTTATCTCTAAATCTAATGATCAGTTTATGATCATGTTTTGTTTGTAGACCTTTTTTTTTTCATTTCAGACAAATTCAGACAAATTCAAAGGAGATTTGGGCAAGTCGAAACTGCATGGTTTATGACAAAATCTGCAAGTTCATCCAAAACATTAATGCCGAGAATGCCCTATGTGGTTCACATCAAACCTTGCTCTTCTTTCATTTTCCTCGTTTTCCATTGGGTTAATAAATTTACTTTATCAGCTACACCCTAGCTTATAACAGGCCAAATCAAAATGCAATTCTAATGTTTTATCAAACTTGTGAAAACAATGGGCAGTTTGTCAGCATTCATTGTCTAATTAAAGATTATTGCTAGCAAGCTCTCGTTATATCAACACTTGATTATATTATGAAAAGCAAAAAATGTCTGTGTTACATGCTATATTTTGACGCTAAATGGATCATTAATAAATCTGCATTAACAAAATAATTTTAAAATGCCTACTGACATACCCGTTACCAGTAACCTTGGGTAGGCAATGGCAAACAAACAATTTTTGAAGGTTGGCCTTAGGCATATTGGGCCCCAAATTCAATTCAACACCGACAAGCCAAAGCTAAATTGTTTTTGGATTTAAGTAGATGACTAAATGACATTTCTATTTTTAAATTTTAAGTACAATATTATATATGAAAATACTATACAACATAGAAACCAAACATTTTGTATAGTCAACTTAAAATTCCAGGAATTTGATGAATTGTTTGGGTGTACAGTGGTCCTTTTTAGCTTCATATACAATTATACAAATAAAATATGGGTAAGGGTTTCCAAAAAAAGCATATCATTATGGGTACCCAGGTGAACCCAGGAGTTATTCAGCAACTGGTACCTGGAGAGTCAACTGCTACTGTTTACAGCCCTAAATGAGCTCACCCTAATTACCCTAAGTATTGGGATGCCCTAAATATTGGGAAACCCTAAATATTGGGAAACCCTAAATATTGGGATGCCCTAAATATTGGGAAACCCTAAATATTGGGAAACTCTAAATATTCGGAAACCCTAAATATTTGTAAAAATAATTATTTCTTGCATCCCTGAAAATTGGGACACATTTAAAAATTGAATTGTTTCGTTTCTCTAAATGAACCAAAATATCCCCTTTCGCATCCCTTAAAATTGGGACACATTTAAAATTGAATTGTTTCGTTTCTTTGATTATCAGGACACCAAAATATCCCCTTATGTTGTAAGTGTATAAACATTCCATACCCTGCTAATAAATGGGTTGCATAGCTACTTGTGACACAGTATATCGTGATTGCTTATCTACACACCATAATTAACACCATCAGGGGCCTCTTTATTTGACAATTGGTGCAAACATACACTACTGGAGAAGGTATCCGGACATCGTTTCCTACAGACATTCGTTCCTACGCTATTTTTTACTTAGGCGGACAATAGTTCCTACATGATTATGACACCCGAACACTCGTTCCTTAATTATTTTGATAGCCCAGACATTGATTCCTACAGTATTTTGACAATTGTTACTTTGTAAGATTATTGTCACCACGGACATCATGGTCGATATGGTGTATTTATCAGCGATATAGAGTCATCATTTTAGGATAAACACCCAAAAAATCACTAATAAAATCATGCATTTGTTTAAAATAAATAAACACAATTAAATGCATCTTCTGTTATCATTAGAGTTACAAATTTGTTAATGATTTTATTGCAATAACATGCATTGTTAATTGATAGACACTAGAAAACAGTATGCCAATTACAGGCTAATTAGCAAACATAACTGACAATGCCAAGCCAATTCATAATGAGCCGACAAACGCCCTTAATTAACTAATTGTTCACACTTTAAGAAGTATGCAAGTTATTGTACCTAACTGACAACAATAAGGCAATAGACACTTTTCCCATACTCGTTATCGAGTAATCGCCCTGAATCCTGCAAGGGTTCTTTCATTACAGACATTAGTGTGTGTAAGTTGATTTATACAAGGACGAAAGACAGGTAATTAAGATTTTAGTATGTTATCCACAAAACTTGTCAAAAACTTATAAAAAATATATATAAATATATCTATATAAGAATGTTAATAATATGTTATATAAATATTATCAGAGTAACATTTTCAGGCTGGATAAATACATACATACAAATGGCCGCCGTCTCGTGTTAATTATTACACACGAACAATTGTCCAGGTTGTCAAAATATTGTAGGAGACAATGTCAGGGCTATCAAAATAATGTAGGAATGATTGTCCGGGGTGTCATAATCATGTAGGAACCAATGTCTATATCATGTAGGAACCAATGTCCGTCTATGTCAAAAATAGCGTAGGAACCAATGTCAAATAGAAACCGTTGTCCGGCATTCACTGGAGCATGGTCTTCTCAATTAAGCATCTCGAGTATAATTCTCATCCCTAGCTACAAAATAATAAGAGATCAAATGTATCAAACGGTACACGGCAAAGATAAGTGCAGAATAGACTGTATCATACATTTTTCCAGTGTTCATTCTGGGCCGCACCTTTGCAGGATTGCCGAAAAAATATTAAATGGGTGCAACAAAAATACTGTCAGCACGCCATTTGGGCGCATGAACAATATAACAGACGCATAGAAAATTGCATCTGCAGGCGATTTTTTTTTTTCACATGAAATTTTTAGAAAATCGTCTTGCGAGTTGTAAACATTGCATAGCCATAGATTGTTAGTGGAAATTAACCGTTGCTAGGCTACCGCGTGCGCACTGTTTTATAACCAGCAATTTCATTGGCCGATAAGGGTCACGCGCCATTTTACCTTGCTTACATCATCGCAAATTAATAACAGTGCTATCTGAAATTTACATGTGGTTTTATTTGATTTTAATAAAAAAATAATGATGTCAAAGCAGAAAGTAGATAAAGAGAGCATCGAGGGACAAACGCTTTTGAATTTTTCACAAAAGTTCCCAGGCAAAACGAGAACACTGGGAAAATGAGGGCAAGACAACATCACTTCATTCGGCAGTACCCATACTTTGTCTGCAAGTTCAGGTGACAAAACTGATAAATCTTCCAAAAAGGTTGATGGTCACAAATTTCAGAAAGGTTGGTTAGAGAAATTTTTGAGGTTATTGTACAATTAATTTTTTTAAAGTAATTTTATGTTTTTTTGACATTTGTAAAAAAACATAATAAAAGTAACATGAACAAAATGCTAATAATTTGTCGCCCCCAACAAAATCCTTAAATGACACACTCATTTTGTGGCTGATGGACACTTTGGGACACGATTTCTGGAACAATTTTTTTAGGTCCCTAAATATTGGGACAAGAAAAGTATTAATTATTTTTAAGTGTCCCAAATTACTGTATTTTGTCAACATAATTGCTTAACATTCCCCAAAACAATTTAGATATTCATTTTCCATAAGATCAGATTAACACCAGGTTATATTACTAAATCAGCAGTATCAGACAAGTTAAACATAACTGGAGACAACTGCCCGACATCTGGTCCAAACAACAGACAATATGGATCATAACTGTACAGCTTAATATAGACTACCAGATTGCTGATAAAATATTGAATGTCTGATATTTGAATTGAAATATGACTGGTGATTAAATGATGTTTATTCAAGAACCTTTCCATTTGTGGCATAAATAGAAACTGTTATACAAAGGGTACCAATGACCGTAAAGGTAACGAGAAACGCTTCTGTCATCATTATTGTGCACAGGTGGCATTGAGATGTCTAAACGTTTCAAATGTTGTGGGTGGGGATAGGAAGTTTGGTTTATTTCACAAGGTTTTGTCTCATTGCAAACTGCTTTTAACCTGCAATATCATAAATGCACGATTTTATTCCTTCAATACCAGTTTGGTTCAGTTTTCATTCAAACAGTTCCTTTGACTTTTTTTTTTCACATTTTCCTATATGTTTTGTTTGTTTGTTTGGATTTTTCACCGTATTCAACAGTATTTTAGACATATAACGGCGGTCAGTTAACCTACTCCCACTTTTCCTGGGTAAGCTGGTTTACCAGTACTAAGTGCACATACTTATGCCAGTAACTGACAACTGCCCTACTTGAATCAGAGGTAGGGGGAGAATGGCCGTAGAAATAATTTCATGACCAATCACCACACAAGTTATGTGGCCGGGCTGGGAATCAAACCCGCGATCCTTGGATTTGTAGTCCAGCGCTCTACCAATTGAGCTATCCGGCCCGCACATTTTCCTATATGTATGAGTAAGAGTACAGTGCATTAAATATTGTTAGTTAAAATAATCTTCAATGAGCAATGTTTGTTACAATGTGACAATTACTAATTTAAGTTCAATTGTACAAACAACCTTTCCCTTCTCGAAAAAGTGTATTCAAAATGCATTTAATACGTATTAAATGCTGCGGTATTGGCAACATATTTTTTCTGCATTTAATACACTTGAAAATGCTGAAAAAATACACTTATTACAGAAATAAAGCGTAATTATTCTGCATTTTTCCTGCATTTACACACTTAAGTGCATTAAAAGTGTAGTTTTCTCCTTGAAAAATACACCGTATCTTCCAAAAATACACGTATGTGTATTTAAAGTGTATTTAAAGTGTTTTTTCGAGTGCATTAATGCACTTTTATATAAAAAATGCAGTAAAAGTACAGAAAAAAATACACTTACTGTACTAAAAGTGTATTAAATGCGCATTTAACGCAGAAAAAATATGGTGCCAATACCGCAGCATTGAATACACGTTAAATGCATATTAAATACACTTTTTCTGCAAGGGTTGGTCTGACAAAAAACAAACAAACCCTGTTTCTTCTCCAGGGCCTGTATTCGCCAAACCAGTCTTAGACTTAAAAATAAAGAATTGACTTAGACTCAAAAAAAAATCTGTGTGCCGGGTACCAATGTCACTTATGTCATTAAGAGATCGTTCTGAATAAAAAATGCTATAATGAGAGTTACCCTACTTGAAAATGTGCATTTAATGCGTATTAAATGCTGCGGTATTGGCACCATATTTTTTCTGCGTTAAATGCGCATTTAATACACTTTTAGTACACTAAGCGTATTTTTTCTATACTTTTCCTGCATTTTTTACAAGAAAATACATTTGAAATACACTTAAGTGTAATTTTTGAAGATATAGTCTATTTTTCAAGAGAAAAATACACTTTAAATGCACTAAAGAGTGTTAATGCAGGAAAAACGCAGAAAAACTAAACTTGTTTCTGTAAAAAAGTGTATTTTTTCTGCATTTTCAAGTGTATTAAATGCGTATTAAATATACTTTTTCGAGAAGGGTAGACTCAAGAAAAAATCAGTGTGCGTTTGCAAATATGCTGGTAACAATGTCGCTTATGTCATTAAGAGATCGTTCTGAACAAAAAATGCTACAATTCGAGTTAGTGAATACCATGCAAGGTTCACATTAATGGCTTTTTGAGAACAAACTAGTTTTAGAATATTCTTTATTTTTAAGTCTTTAGTCTAAAAATGGGTTGGTGAATTCGTGCCCAGGTAAAAATATCCACAAAGCTCCTTAGCAAAATCTTACCTAAAGTCATATTTAAGTGGAATATTCAAATAATATTTTTCTTGAGAAATTCAGTCTTCTATTTTCTAAATATGGTGACAGAAGAAGCGTCTTTGCATTCTGTACCAGATTAAAAAATTTTAAGACAAAATGAAGTTTAAATAAACAACCCACACTCTTCAGGAATTTTAAGATTTTAAGAAATTTACTTAAGTTTTCACTAAGGAGCTTTGTGGATACGGACCCAGGTCACACTTACAAACATGAGAAATAGAGCAAAACTTCTTTAACTCAAGGTCGCTTCACATCTGTTGATGATACGGACCCAGGTCACACTTACAAACATGAGAAATAGAGCAAAACTTCTTTAACTCAAGGTCGCTTCACATCTGTTGATGATACGGACCCAGGTCACACTTACAAACATGAGAAATAGAGCAAAACTTCTTTAACTCAAGGTCGCTTCACATCTGTTGATGATACGGACCCAGGTCACACTTACAAACATGAGAAATAGAGCAAAACTTCTTTAACTCAAGGTCGCTTCACATCTGTTGATGCTCGAGTTAAATGTGGTATTTCTTACAAACATGAGAAATACAGCAAAACTTCTTTAACTCAAGGTCGCTTCACATCTGTTGAGGCTCGAGTTAAATGTGGTATTTCTTACAGACAACTTTGCCAAGACTTGCGCATGAAAACTACGTCAAGATTCTAGGACATATGCAAATATAAACTCTTGGTTACTCAAAAAAGAAACTTACAAGATGACAAACTGGTTCTGGTGGTCAAGGTCATTCAAGGAAAATGGTGGCCATACAGTGGTTCCCATGGAAACTATGACAAAATTCCAGGATATATGTAAATATAACTCACGATTAATCAAGAAAGCCTGGGACACTTAACAACATGAAAAGATAGCCTTGTACACTTACAAGATAACAACAAAGCCTAGGACACGTACTAACATGAAAAGAAAGCCTTGTACACTTACAAGATAACAAGAAAGCCTGGGACACTTAACAACATGAAAAGAAAGCCTTGTACACTTACAAGATAACAAGAAAGCCTGGGACACATAATATCCTGAAAAGAAAGCCTTGTACACTTACAAGATAACAAGAAAGCCTGGGACACGTAATATCGTGAAAAGAAAGCCTTGTACGCTTACAAGATAACAAGAAAGCCTAGGACTCATAGTAACATGCAAAGAAAGCCTTGTACACTTACAAAATAACAAGAAAGCCTGGGACATGTAATATCACGAAAAGTAAGCCTTTTACACTTACAAGATAACAAGAAAGTCTGGGACATGTAATAACATGAAAAGAAAGCCTTGTACACTTACAAGATAACAAGAAAGTCTGGGACATGTAATAACATGAAAAGAAAGCCTTGTACACTTACAAGATAAAAAGAAAGCCTGGGACACATAATAACATGAAAAGAAAGCCTTGTACACTTACAAGATAACAAGACAGCCTGGGACACATAATAACATGAAAAGAAAGCCTTGTACACTTACAAGATAACAAGAAAGCCTGGGACACATAATAACATGAAAAGAAAGCCTTGTACACTTACAAGATAACAAGAAAGCCTGGGACACATAATATCATGAAAAGAAAGCCTTGTACACTTACAAGATAACAAGAAAGTCTGGGACACGTAATAACATGAAAAGAAAGCCTTGTACACTTACAAGATAACAAGAAAGTCTGGGACATGTAATAACATGAAAAGAAAGCCTTGTACACTTACAAAATAACAAGAAAGTCTGGGACATGTAATAACATGAAAAGAAGCCTTGTACACTTACAAGATAACAAGAAAGTCTGGGACACGTAACAAGATGACAAGAAAGTCTGGGACACTTACAAGATGACAAACTGGTTCTGGTGGTTCAGGTCGAGGGAGATGGCTGCCCCATGCAGGTCGATGTGGCAGTGAGGCTGACGGTGCTTGTGCACGTCCTCCTCGGTCTTGTAGAGCAGCAGACGACACTCGCTTTCCTCTAGGATACACCACACCTTACGCCTCGTGATAAGACGACCCAGGGCTGCAGATAAACATCTATGTTAGCATAACAAGTAGCCAAAATAGCCAATAGCTACTAACAATTTTAAAATTATTTGAAAATGAGGCATTATTTACCATTTTCTGGGAGAAATATTTCAAAATGACAAAACTATTTTTGCAACATTAAAAATTTTGATTATTTTTTGTTTCTTATCGCCAACGTAGAATATAAATAAATAATGAAGTAATCTAATAGTATAAACAAGCAAGAGACCCAAGAGGACCTATAACGCTTAACAGACATCCATGACATTATTTTGAGTACATGTGTTAATGTTAAATGCACCACTGCTTATGTCATGATCAGCTGACCCAGGCCCAGGAACAGAATAGACCTTTCCAGTTTTAATAACATTTTAGGCGTGTCGTGGGAAAACCGGGCTTAATGCATGTGCGTAAAGTGTCGTCCTGGATTAGCCGTGCAGTCCGCACAGGCTTATCCAGGACGGCACTTTCCGATTTTATGGTATTTTCTGTTTCAAGAAAGTCTCTTCTAAACATAAATCCACTGTAGGTGGAAACTGTTGTCCCGGGTTAGCCTATGTGGACTGCACAGGCTAATTCGAGATGACACTTAACGCACATGCATTAAACCCGGTTTTTCACGAAACGCCTCATTTAAACTCCTCCATAGCTATTGCTAACAGGTTAATTTTCATTCATCAATGATCACAAACACCTCACAAGCTTTACCACTTGCTCTTTGTGTAAAATACATGGTCTGTAATCACTGGCGCCACCTCTTTTTGGAGATGCATTGGAAAAAGAGCCAATTATACTTCCGAGGTGGCGCCAATGACAGGAATTAGTAGGACTAAAGCAAACAATGATAGAAGGCAAGTTGGTTTTATATGTTTTATGACAATTTTACACACTGTATTAAAAATCGGACAATGTAGTGCGATTTGAAAACTATTTTACCTTCCAACAATGTAGAGAAGTATGAAATCACAACGCATTTCAAAACGTGAGGACTTTTATAAGAAGTAACATGGTGGAAATTAAACAGCTAATTGATGAATTTGAACATGTTCAGACATAATTTACACACAATCAGTGTATTTATGGCATAAATTAATTCCTTCAAAAAGAGGTGGCGCCAGTGATTACAGACCGTGAAATAGGGTGCAAAATAAGTGATATTTGAGTAAAATGATTGGAACAAATACTAGACAGATTTCCATATGACTGGCATTTGTGAATGTGTCTATTATGTAAATGCTCAATTAATGTGTTCCAGCATGGAGAAATGCTCAATGGCTATAATAAACAAAAGTATTCATAAACTGACATGTATTTACAAAATGCCAAGAACAAATGTCAAAACATCTGACAAAGAAATACTTGTTTTTGTTTGTTTGTTTGTTTGTTTTTCCATATTATAGGCACTTCATTGTAGCAAATACAACCACTACAAATTAAATATAACAATAAATATTAAACTGAATGCACCAAACTCTATGCAAGAATAGAAACAAGCAAGAGCCTGGCTTACCGGACTGTGACTCACCATTTCCTGACTTGTACTGGAGATGTCCTGACAGACTGTGCCACCCTGACATTGTAATGGTGAGGCCTCTAGTGCTCAATATCACTCAACCAATCTGCATTCTGGAAAAAAATAATTGAAGAGAACAATACAGAGATTATAACCAGACTGCATTACACAGTACTTTCAACCAGTCTGCATTCTGTGAAATGAAATACAACTAGAATTTTCACATGAGTGAAGGAGATACCCCACAATATGGCCTTGTCACAAAACTATGGCATCCATTCAAAAGAAATGGACAGAGAGAGTATCCTTAATTTGTAAATGGTCAACAGTGTTAATTGGAAAAATTTAATTTCAATAGGAGCCATAACTCTGTCAACATTTAGTGGTTTGTAACCAAAGTTGAACTTAATCTGTATTTTATGATGTGACCTATGTACCAAAAATAATTTAAATAAGTGAAGCCTTTCATGAGTTATTGTCCATGTTTTTTCGGAAATTTAAGTCAAAAGGGGGGCCATAACTTTTTTGTCAAAATTTAGTGGTTTGTAACCAAAGTCAAACTTGACCTGTATTTTATGATGCTACACATGTGTACCAATAATTATATGAATATGTCAAGCCATTGTTGATTTATCGCCAGGAAACCATGTTTATAGGGAATTTATGTCAAATAAAGGGCCATAACTCTGTCAAAATGTAGAGGTTTGTAACCAAAGTCGAACTTGACCGTATTTTATGATGCTACACATGTATGCACTGTAACTCCATTATATCGCGATTTGCGGGGACCACGGATCGCGATCACGATCGCGATATATCTGGATCGCGATATAACTTGCCAGGCCCTTCAGTAGATATACATGTATACACTAGCCTGTTTTTCCCCGATCTCAAACATAAATGTACTTTAAGCAAATAACTCATTCTTTTCAATGTAGTTAACATCCATTATGTATTAAATCCATATATAAAATATTCCATTTGTATATGAACATATAAATATAATGTTATTCCTTTAATTCCGTTGAGTAAATTTCAAATCGCGTATAAAAATATAAGTCCAAAACGCCTATCCGAACTTCACTATTCAGGTGAAGTAAACATAAATTCTATTAACAATTACCACACGCATGTATTTCGTGTAAACTCTTTGTTCTGCTGAAAAAGCGCGCGAAAAATTGCTGACAATCATTTACAACGTCACGTCGTCCACATGGAAAGCGTGGGTGTATTGATCGCCATATAAAAACTTTGTAGTGCAGAGAACATAGAGATCTATACTTTTGTATAAAAGTTTCGTAGCACACATGAACAAAATTAGGTGTCTATATCGCGAACGATATGCGGTTAGCATTTATCCGGAAACAAAAAAAGAAACAGATAAGCCGTATCAATTACGTAATTGTCATTCAGATAGCTCAGTATTGATTTATGACATACAGTTACTGTATATACCCTCCACGTGGACTGCGTGTAATTCGGGTGCTAAATAGAGCGACAGCAGTGAAAGGACGTTGTCATGGGTGGCACGCTGGCTGTAAGCTGATGTCAAACTGTTACACTTTGATGTTAAGCAAGTCGGCATATTGTTTGTCGCACTACAAGAGTGTTCATAAAAGAGAGGCCGTGAAGGCTCGAAAATCCGGATCAAACTGGATTTATTATGAGCATTTGGTTACAGGAAAATATTGAAGTACATGAAAAAAAATCGCGATCCACCGCCGATTCGCGATATATTGGACATCGTGATATAACGGATCGCGACATAGCGGATCTGCAGTGTACCAAGAATTATTTGAATACGTCAAGCCATTCTTGAGTTATCATCCGGAAATCATGTTTTTAGGAAATTTTAGTTGAAAAGGGGCCATAACTCTGTCAAAATTTAGTGGTTTGTAACCAACATCGAACTTGACCTGAATTCTATGATGTTACGCATGTGTACCAAAAATTATTTGAATATGTCAAGCCTTTCTTGAGTTATCATCCGGAAACCATGTTTTTAGGGATTTTTAAGTCGAAAAGGGGCCATAACTCTGTCAAAATTTAGTGGTTTGTAACCAATATCGAATATGACCTGTAACCTATGATGTTGCACATGCCTACCAAAAATTATTGAAATATGTTAAGCCTTTCTTGAGTTATCATCCGGAAACCAAAAACCAACAGATCGACAGACCGACAAACTCACTCCTATATACCCCCCCAAAACTTCGTTTGTGGGGGTATAACAATACAGCATTCTAAACCAGTCTGCGTTCTGGATAATGGGAACACATTCATGGCAAGAACCATTTTAACTTTGTTGATACCAGTCAACAACCTGTATTCAGAAACAGCCCCAATCAATGCATTAATTACAACTAATTGTTTGTTCAAACAAGGGACAATAACTCTGACTGACCTGGCCAATTCTCTTATTTATTTCAGAACTCTTGGTCAAAACCAATCTCAGCATTTGGTGGAAAAATGAAATATATCCCAGTACTACCTATTTTCGTACACAACCTATTATCGAAAAATTTGTAAAACGGCTTAATTCGCATTAGTTTACAATCGTCATTTCCGGAAATTCACGTGCAATTTGTTTATCTTGGTTAAAGAAATGATCGCAATAAGTTTTTAAAGGCTATAATTATGAAATTGTTCAGCAATTATCACATGTTATCATTTTTTACTAATTCTGAATTTTGGCATATGAATACTAACATTTCCACGCGACACATAAGATGAAAAACATGCAGTTTCATTTTGAAAAGTTTGACCAATTAATATTGAATATGAAAAACCATGCCAGATCATAAAAAGATCAGATTATACAATACGGTAGAGGATTTATAATAGTCACTGTTGCTATGTAATGGTTGTAGCACACTTTGACTGAAATATGTTAGTTATTTAACGAGTCCGAAGGACGAGATAAAATAATTTTGTATGTCATTTTGGGAGGTTCCGGACAAATAGCCACTTGTTATACTGCTTAAAAGGTTGAAGTATGAAGTTAAACCTAAAGGTGTTCGAAAATAGGGTGGGAGACCTAAACGCGACCTGTTTTAGTGTAGCCATTATCCAGCACATTACAAATAACATATGCAAGATAATTATGTGTTTTGATTTCATATTTTAAGTAAATGTACAATGCTTTTTTAACTATGTTAACAGGTATGGAATTTGTATGTTTCCTTTAAACACAATTTGAAATTGAACGTTAAGTGACCGAAAACTGGTTGTACCAGGATATATCAAGCAATCATGAAGACTGTCAACAATTTGTTTCTCAAATAAAAAGGCAGTAAGTCAGGTGGTCCTTTGAATGCCAGAAGATGTTATCAGCATGTGTGTCAGCCCATGAGATTTTTGGCCCAAATGCGGTATCTGGACGAAAATGAGTTATTGGCAGTTTTGAATACACTGATACGTGTAGAAACTGGAAATGGCTTCCTTTTTTCCTTTTTCGCAATTATGAGTTTTGAGCAAGACTGAGCAGTTTATGTAACACCACCATAACAACACATTTTCACATTTCACACAGATTTTAATGTTTGTCATGCATACAATACAGAACATAGCATGATGAGGACAAGTAATTTATATAATATATAGTTACTGGACTGCCTTTCCGAAATAAAAAACTTTGAATGTACAAATGTTTTGGACAAAAATAATAATACAGAGATGGTTGCTTTGGCAACCAAACAAGAAATCATAGCAAAAATTACAATATTTTTACAAATAACCCAATATATAATACGTTTCGTTGACAGTTTCAAGATTTAAACAAATGCTTGAAATATCTTAATCATCATCCTGACTTTCTCATAAAAATCACGTGCCGCAACTTTGATGTCAGTTTTCTCGAAACGAGGCAGGCCGCAATTGGGATAAAAAATATCATGGGCTGCTATATTATATGCACGGTATTTTTAAGTCAAATGGTTATGCACCCAAATTAATCTTCAGTATTATCCAATCATCACACTTGGAAATCACGAGTTTAGCAGTTAAATTATTTCATACAAAAGTGCACGTGCATAAGGTTTGTGACATTTCAAACAGCACATGCATAAGGTTTGTGATATTCCAGAGAGCACGTGGTAATGTTTGTAATATTCAATAAATGGACATTCATCCTTTAACAATAGCTGGGGAAGAGTTTAAACTATTCGTGGCAAAACCCGGATCGATCTATTGTGAATTGGGTCACAATTGTTGGCGAGTAATGGACAATTATACAGATAACCAATTTTTTCATTATCATTTTTGTTTAAAAAATATATTATGCACCTTTAATATTTACTTCTGCAAATAAATGAAAATCTTTAATTGGTTCACCTGTTCACGTTACTAAAAAAAAATAAATACTTCTTTAAAATTCTGAAAAAAATATTTAAAAAATCTGAAAAGGTGTTCATACGCAAATACATTAATATTACCTTAAGAGTGGGTCACTTTTTATACCTGTTAATTCCGTTAACAAAAAAACAACAACACAGGAACGTAAAAATTACATCATGAACAAAAAAGCAATCAAGGCTGTATTAGATAATTGTTACACCTTCATATATACCTTACACAAACAGGGTCCGAAATAAGAATGTATTAATCCACACACAGTTGAACCTGACAAAACAAATCAACAGTTCATTTATCAGACACAAATAGTAAAAAGTTCAAACTAGGTAAGGATAGTGAAGTCTGCTAGATCTGTTGTACACCCACGACTCATCATGTTTGCCTAATTAATCCCCCAGTTTTCATGATATCCATGTTCCTGTATCGGCCTGTTTAGATCTACACTCTCTTTAAATCATGAGTTCCATTTATAGTAAATGAAAAGACTACTGCAAATCTATTCATGCCGGTTATAACACAATTACGAAAAATTACATACAAAGTGTCACTAAGTTACACTGAAATCATGACAATCTTAAGAGGAGAATAACATGATCATTCAGGCAACTGATGTTAGTTGCAGATTGGCAAAGGCCAAAAAATATACAGTGTTTTTTTTCACCCTTGGGGGAAAGGTGACGGGGCCTTTCAGATGGGGAATTTTAAGACAAAAGGGGATTTTTTTAGAAAAGCATTATAACCTGTTAATATTCTACATTGTTATAAAACATCAATGAATTGTTTTGCTACAAATTATAACTTACATTAACTTGATTTGATAAAAAATTGCTGGGATTGTTTACGAAAAGTTATTTTTTTTCAAAATAAAGCTTTCATTCATAGGTGAATTTTACGGTAAATATAGGGGGAAACTTTATACTTTTTGAGCAGGGAATGGGGCCGAATTTTGGCCTAAAATTGGCCCTAAAACAAAACACTGATATAAATTGTGTGTTTCGGGCAACGGTCTCAAAAACGTTAGGTAGGGTAAGGATTATGTTTGAGGCGTGTCGTGGGAAAACCGGACTTAATGCATGTGTGTGAAGTGGCATCCCGGATTAGCCTTTGCAATCTGCACAGGCTAATCCGGGATGGCACTTTCCACCTACAGTGGATTTATGTTTAGAAGAGACTTCCTTGAAACAGAAAATACCATAAAAGCGGAATGTGCCATCCCGGATTAGCCTGTGTGGACTGCACAGGCTAATCCGGGACGACACTTTACGCACATGCATTTCTCATGACACGCCACGTTTGTTTTTAAGTGTTTTTTTTTTACTCTAGTCATAAAAGTGAAACAAATCGCAAACACTTAACTGCCAATACTATTCATACATGAAGAGATTTAGAACACTCAGTTAATAATATAAAGTGCCGATGAACTTCCATGAAAGTAAAAATTCAACGAAATCAGATTTCTCAGAAAACGATAGTCTCTAAAAACTTTAGGGTCGGGGGGTTTCGCTAGGTAGAACTTTTTTGTATTGGCTTAATTAACAAGTTTACAATTTTATTTCTTTTCTCACATACCAAAGGAGAAAAAGGGTCAGTATATTCAAAAGCAGCCCCAGAACACAAATAAATTGACACAATGTAACTACATTCCCTAATAAAAGGCTCCAGGGGGGGGGAGAGAGGGGGGGGGCTTTACATTTTTCCAGGAGGGGGGGGCTGTAATACTAGTTTAGTTCTTGGTGTTCTCTCACAAATACCAATACATCTTATGGGGCGATGTCAACAAAATATTGGTTTCCTATTGCACTATAAATGGTAGTAGATGATACAAATACGCTATACTAAGACATGTACATTCAATTAAGAATAAATAATATAATACATAATGAGATATTTGAAAAAAACAAATCAGCAAAACTGTATTAACAAATTAAAACCCCAAGCAGCTATCAAACTTAAGACTTAGGAGCTCATACAACGAAATTACAGTAGACAGCGCTTCTATCAATTGCGTTATTCTGCTTTGTTAGGAAACATGTGTAAACTATGGTTTTACAAAATAATCACAATTCTGACGTCAAAATGTAAAAATGAAAAGGGCCAAACAAACATGACCCATATTTTTATTTGATTTTTATCTCAGAATGCGAAAACTCTTTTCCCATTATATATACCTTATATACCTTATATCAAACATAGAATGGACATGAAATATTTCTTTTTTTTCACATAAAATTTGTGTATTTGGTGGTGTTTGAGTTTGTTTGTTATTCTTGCATCAATATTTATGGTATTTTTGCATTATCCATAACAACTTTCAGTACATCTGATTGTGTCTTTGATCGCTTTTATTATACTAACAAAACTGTGTTCATGCATGCATGGACACAGTTCTATGTTTTTGTGACAATTTGGTAAATGCATGCATGTATACTGTTTTGTAGTAAAATCAATTTTACTGATTCAATTATCTATGCAGGTGTATATTACACTAATAACTCTGCCAATTTGTTAAATTGCAAATGTTTAACTGCATATTCAACATTGGTATAATACAACAATGTATTCTATGTTTGATGTCTTATTCTAACTTCACATAATAGTGTGTTACCACCTTGAGGCCCTTTTTGTTGACATAGTACCTTTCAACACAATTTTGCTGTACAGCAACTAAATAATGCTGCTCATAAAACGTACACAATATGTACTGTTTGTCTTGTAAAAAAAAAAATTGGGAGAAAGAAATCTGCAAATTTACTTTTAAAAACATGTTCATCACACTGGACAGAGCAGTAGATTATTCTGTAGATATTTATTTCAAAGATTCACAAAAACAGGTGTTATGTACATTTACATGAGGGAATTCAATAGACATGGAATTTGGGATATTATTAAAATTCGGCGGGGGTGGTGGGGGGGTTAATTAGGGTGGGGGCATTTATAAAGAAATAGTCAGTATCAAAATGAAGATGAAAAAATGCTTTAAAGTCATATTTCTCTTTAAAATCACTATACTATATATAATTAGCAAACAGAGTTGAACGTATCATTATTTATTATGTCAACCTTGACACAATTTTCCAGGTACATGTATATCTTTAGTAAAAACATTTAACTCCATTCATTTTAATATTATATTTGTTTTTACTTTTTACAGAAACAAAATATGAAAAACTCTTATTAAATTTCCATGGTACCAAGAATTATTTTGTAATACTTAGGAATATGAAGCATTGCACCGGTATTAAAGAGGGACTGACTGATTTGATAGATCTATTTGAGGGGCTTCATGGGAAAACCGGTCTTAATGCATGTGCGTAAAGTGCCATCCCGGATTAGCCTGTGCAGTACGCACAGGCTAATCCAGGATGGCACTTTCCGCCTACAGTGGATTTATGTTTAGATGAGACTTCCTTGAAACAGAAAATACCATAAAAGCGGAAAGTGCCGTCCCCGAAATTAGCCTGTGTGGACTGCAAAGGCTAATCCGGGATGGCACTTTCTGCACATGCATAAAGTCCGGTTTTCCAAGACGCGCCACATTTCAAGTCTCTTTCATTACCCACTAACAAAAGGCAGTCTTATAGTACATCGACAAAAACTATTAATTTTCTTTTATCGAAAAATGCAAATATAAATTTTCTGTCGTTAAAGGTTAATTTATTCTGCAGCAACGGCTACCTTGGGTTTTGAATGAAAAAGTAAGAACAGCGCAAGCGTCAACAATCAATCTGACTCGTCTAGACGCTGTATATACATGTATATAATTGTTCGTTGCGCAGCAAAGTATAACTTTAGTTTAAATTTCTCTCTTAATACGTATTTCTGAACATAAGTTATTATCAACATTTATTATAATATTATTTTAAAAATATATTGACATCATTAGAATAAACGGAGCCTTTGACAGTATCATTTGATTTGCTGGATACTGTTTATTGCAAAAACACTGATCCTCCAAGTAAAACTGTTTACAAACACTCGCCTTATTTACTGACAAATTTCGTGTCGATGCAGATTAAATCCAACTATATTCATCGTTAACATTCCGCGAGCTGCGCGATATTCCACATCAAACTCGAGGAACTTCGGCTAGTTTCATAGTGTTAAAATGTAAACACCAAACTGAACATCAAACTGTTCAAACTCACCCTTCTCGAAACAGTGTATTTAATACGCATTCAATGCGTATTCAACGCTGCGATATCAGCACCGTATTTTTTTTTGCATTTAATGCGCATTTAATACACATTTAGTACACTAAGTGTATTTTGTCTGTACTTTGTCTGCATTTTTTTCAAAAAAGTGTATTAATGCACTAGAAAATACACTTTAAATACACTTAAGTATATTTTTTGAAGATATATCCTTGAAAAATACACTTTAAGTGCACCTAAGTGTGTTTAAGCAGGAGAAATGCAGAAAATATACACTTTATTTCTGTAATAAGTGTTTTTTTTTCTGCATTTTCAAGTATATTAAACGCGTATTAAATGCAGAAAAAAATACGGTGCCAATACTGCAGCATTTAATACGCATTTAATGCGTATTAATTGCACTTTTTCGAGAAGGGCAAATTATTTTATGAAAATGTGCAAAAGTTGTTGGCTCATTATTTGATGTTTGTTATCTCAACATTAAACTCGTCATGTTTAGTGTAGGTGCTTTCACCTTATTAATGCCTTTAAAGGTACCTGTTCACAGATTGACAAATTGACAATTTTTCAACTTTTTGTCACTGATTCCAAAAATAAAAGAACAGTGTATACAAGGGAGCAATGTCAACACTATGGACCTAGAAATATACTGTAAAAACCATTTTGTTTATCAGTAATCATCAGCTGAAATTGATAAATTTATAAAGCGTTTGTAACGCTAAACGATGGAATAATTTGGAGTGTGTCTGTTGTTTTCGTTGAAACTGTTGACATCATGTGGAACACTTACATAAGGTAAATAATGCAGAGTGTAATACAGAAGTTGGAATGGCCGAGTGGTTAAGGCAATAGCCTTTTAATCCAGAGGTCCCGGGTTCGAACCCCGGTGGGACCAATATTTTTATTTTTTTTCTAAATACTTTTCTTGGTATTATATTTTTGCTTTTCAGTTTTGATGCTTAAATCTGTCAAATTAACACATTTAATGGCATACTTCAAAACATGCCAACATCTGTAAACAAGTCCCTTTAGGCAAGACACTTTTCAACCAGAAAAAATATACAAATGTTTTTGCTAAGATCTTATCAATCCAATAACAAACTGAGAGGGGTTAAGAAAATATGTCATTTAATGAATGAAAAAAAAAAGGGATGAATGTATAATAATTGTGAGTGTGTTAGTTGATTGTAGATTTGTGTACAAACACTGTCTACAATAAAGAAATACATGATTCATATCTAAAGTTGGTAAAAATGCAAGTGAGAACCATTATTTACATTGACAATTCCAAACAGGTAAATCAGACGATTAATAAATACAGATGATTGCAGCTTATTTATAAACAGAAAATAAAGATTCCCCCTTTTTAGCTCACCTGGGAACGAAGTACTCAAGGGCTATTGTGGTCAGTCTAAGTCCGGCGTAAGGTGTCCATCGTCAACATTTTACTTCAAACAACTTCTTCTCTGAAACCACTAGGCGGATTTTAACCAAACTTGGCAGGAATGTTCCTGGGATGGTCCTTTACCAAATTCCTTTTTATTAAAATATATTGAAAACTCTGGTTGTCATGGCTACCAAAAGCTTAAAAACTGGAAAACTTAAACAATGTTCTTGTCAGAAACCACAGGCTGGATTTGAAAATAGTTTTCACAAAAGTGCTCCTTGGGGGACCCTCTACCAAATTCCTTGAAGTCATTTTGATTTGTTAAAAAACATGGCCGCCAGGGGGCGGGGCAGTTTTCCTTATATGGCTATATTGAAAATCTTTAAAAATCTTGTTTGAAACCACTGGCTGGACTTAAAAATAATTTTCCAGAAAAGTTCCTTGGGTCACCCTCTACTAAATTCCTTAAAATTATTTGGATTCGTTAAATAACATGGCCACAAGGGAGGCGGGCCAGTTTTCCTTATATAACTATATTGAAAAATTAAAAAATCTTCTAGTCTGAAACCACTGGCTGGATTTCAAAATAATTTCACAGAATTGGTCCTTGGGTGACCCTCTACCAAATTCCTTGAAATCATTTTGATTTGTTAAAAAAACATGGCTGCCAGGGAGCGGGGCAGTTTCCCTAATATGACTCTAGTGAAAATTTTTAACATCTTCTAATCGGAAACCATTGGCTGGATTTCAAAATAATTTCACAGAAATGCTCCTTGGGTGACCCTCTACCAAATTCCTTCAAATCATTTTGATACGTTAAAAAACATGGCCACCAGGGGGCGGGGCAATTTTCCTTATATGGCTATATTGAAATATTACACGATCTTTTTGCTAAAAGCCATTATGATGCTTTACACTCAGGTGAGTGACCTAGGGCCATCTTGGCCCTCGTGTTTCAGTAAATGGTTGATCACCTCATTATCAACAATATTTATACCCGAGATGAATTTTTGTTACAAAAATATAATTAATACACTCTATTGTAAGGCTCAGTGTAAGGGTCTTACAACTAAAATTACCGGTAATAATTTGAGGAAAACAAATGACTCTAATTTGTTCGTTTGTTTGGCTTTTTCGCCGTATTCAACAGTATTTCAGTCATATAACGGCGGTCAGTTAACCTACACACACTTTTCCTGGGTAAGCTGGTTTCCCACTACTGAGTGCACATACTTATGCCAGTAACTGACAACTGACCTACTTGAATCAGAGGTAGGGGGAGAATGGCCATAGACATAATTTAATGACCAATCCCCACCCAAGTTATGTGGCCGGGCTGGGAATCGAACCCGCAATCATCGGATTTGTAGTCCAGCGCTCTAATTTGTAAAATTCTAGCAAAATTGGCAATATATAATGTTGTAGAACACTAGGTCTAACCCTTCTTCCATTATGTAGGTATGCTACAATGTGATTATTTGTTTCTATGTCCTTTTCCATGACTTGGTACATTGTTTACAAAGTGATTATTCGTTTCTATGTCCTTTTCCATGACTTGGTACATTGTGTACAATGTGATTATTCGTTTCTATGTCCTTTTCCATGACTTGGTACATTGTGTACAAGTGATTATTTGTTTCTATGTCCTTTTCCATGACTTGGTACATTGTTTACAAAGTGATTATTCGTTTCTATGTCCTTTTCCATGACTTGGTACATTGTGTACAATGTGATTATTTGTTTCTATGTCCTTTTCCATGACTTGGTACATTGTGTACAAAGTGATTATTCGTTTCTATGTCATTTTCCATGACTTGGTACATTGTGTACAATGTGATTATTTGTTTCTATGTCCTTTTCCATGACTTGGTACATTGTGTACAAGTGATTATTTGTTTCTATGTCCTTTTCCATGACTTTTACAGATCTGTACGAACCCTGTGAATAGGGAAAGTGTACACATAGTCCAAAATGTATGAGGGTAACTATACTTTTAGACCGAAATTCACTCTTTGCTTTGGAGTGCTTAATGATACAAATGTTAACAGCCTGATATCTTTTATGGCGTTGTTTTCCATTTGCATGTGTATGCAAAAACGTTTGTGCATTAAATTTACACCCGGATTTTAGTCTTATACATATGTTGTGAATTCTGAGTGTAAATTACGCATGTACGCGGCTTATCTGGTCAGATTTGACAGCTCTGATGCAAGCATGTTTTTCCTGCACAGTGCAGTCTCACATGTCCGTCGTCGTCAAGCACAGCTGCTCTCGACAACCATCACTATCAGCTACCATGCGTCGTCATGGCAACTGCGTGGAACGCTTGCTGCTGATATCATGTTTTCACCATGGACTAATGCTGCACAGTCAAAAACAAAGTAAGAAGCACAACAGAAATTATGAAAATTAATGTAGATGAATACCATTTGAATTTTTGTAAAATGTACATCAGTGACCATTAAACACATAATTACCAGAATGTGAAATTCGTAAATAATTGTATAGCATAATAATATTACATTTAGGGATGGGACCGAATACTGAAATCAATATTTGAATATTCATTTTAGGTATTCAAATATTTTCGAATATTCGTTTTGTAAATACTACTATATACGGCACCCTGTCCGAATATTTACCTATCCCAAATATGTATACTACGTGTACGTAGTTGTTTTACCTTGTTTCAGTGGTAAAGGAGCGATATAAATGAGCCCCCGCCCACCTGCTAGGCAGGAAATATGTCAACATTGCAATCAAACTGGAAAAAAACATTATTTTTTTAAGAAATTTTGTTCTTTAAATAAATGAGAAAATCGAATATTCGTATTCGTTTTTTTATATTCGAATATTATCCAATATTCGAATATTCGAGTATTCAGTCCCATCCCTAATTACATTACTTTTCCTGAAAAGGTGCAATTTGTAGACCAAAGTAAATTCCTACTGGAACCGTAACAACAAACATTTTCCATGAATCCATCAACATATTGTTGCCATTCGAAAAATGTATTTAAGATAAATAGGAGCGTACCAGCACCTTGGTCTGTATGTCTGTGTAATAGCATCAATATGCCCCTTTAAATCAGTGAAACAAAGTCAAAAACACAGCCAAATAATTATATATACCATACAAAAAACAAATCCATAATATGTATGTCTCATTTGGAATATACAATAAACTTACCTTAGAATTCTGGTGAAGAAATTTACTCCATTAGAAAGCACTCCAATAATTTGTTTAGCTACCAGTTCTCCCTGCACCAATTAGCTAAATAATCTCCTCTGAACTTCCATTCAATGTAAATGTCTTTCAATTGTGCATAAAAACATGAACTTTGTGTCAATAGAGTTTCGAAAGTTTTTGAAAGCTTAAAAGAATCTGGTTTTGTTCACATTAGAATGTTATCTGCAAGTTCAGTAGACGTGTTATTGAATGTTACACAGTATAATGCAACGATGTTATGTCACCAATAATACTTATAAATATCTACTTCAGTGTTAACCAGTGGACACAAAATTGAAATACAATTACTCATTACAATGAATCTACCTTTTATTTTCACTGTGGCATTTGTAACCAAATTACACACCATCACAAAATCCATCTTAAAGGGACATCACCATAAAATGTATATAGCGAATTTGTTGAAAATTCATTAAATCTGTACATAAATACCTTTCTAAAATGTTCTGTTTTTAACAAGCCAAAATTGTAAAGATAATTGTCTTACTTGTATGTTAATTACTGTTCATCAATTATATGATGTTATTATCTGTTTGCTTTGTTTTTAAAGGGGCATATCATTCTTAGTTGGAAAATAACATTTGAAAAAACAAAGTTAATGTATTTAAATATTATTTTATTTTATAAATAGGTGGTTGTATCGGTATTTAATTTGATGGGACAATTAGCAGCAGCAGTTAGATCTACTGGTATATGTATGTTTTTTTATGCACATGCAGGTAATTAAAAGTTATTATTGATTTGTATATTTTCACTCAGCTAGTCCCAATTTAGGATCTACCGGAACCATGTAAAATTGTATTTGTATGTACGAGGCGTGTCGTGAAGAAACCAGGCTTTATGCATGTGCGTAGTGTCCGCACAGGCTAATCCGGACGACATTTTACGCACATGCATTAAGCACGGTTTTCCCACGACATGCCCAAGATATTGTTGCTGCTTGAAGCCTAGACACATTATCAGATAAATGGAAAATTATTATGTTTTTAATATTTTGGCTGTATTTCTTAGAATACCATCAATGTACCCCTTCAATGTTCTTTCCAATTACTTTTTTGATTTTGGATTTTAGCAGCATTACTAGTGGTAGTTAATATTATTATTTTATTATTATTTTATAAATGGAAAATATTGCTAATCAATTTAAACACTGATAATAATAATTTCTGTATGATGCATCGTATCAATATAAGCTTGAAAAACAAAAATAATTGTATATACAATATGTAAAAATAAGTTTTAATCACACAATTTCTAAATAATATGCTCTTGAAACTTCAAGTTATTTTTCTGAGAATTATAAATTTAGTATTTGATAATGGTCTGATATAAAGTAAAATTGTGAAAACATACTACAACTACAGCTTAAATTCCAATTCATTTTGAGTACCAGGTAAATATTGTGTTTCAATGAATCAACACAAATAATTACTAACAAACAGTCCGATGTTCTCAGCAAACTATTTGTCCCCACCCAATCTAGCTGCAATATCAGGATAAACATTTTCATACATTGAAATTGTATTGAATTGACTTCATTTTTGTTTCATAATAACCCATTATACACTTCAACACAATAACATATCCAATATTTACATTAACTAAAAAAAACATATATATAAAATATTTTAGAATCCAACTTTTTTTCATGAATAAAACACACACTATTGTTTCATGAGTCAATCTCAAATTTAACTGCTCCCACAGCAAAACGCTTATCTTATTGCACTTTCATTACGGTACCATGGTGCTGCATGAGTAATGGTGCCCAAGGAAAAAAGGCTTATTATACATATATATAATGCTATACAAATATTGATGAAATAACAGCTGTGTATACTGCGCAACAAAAATATGGCCAGTCCTCTATTTATCATACACAGAGCTCTGTGATTTGTCATTAATTTATAGGATAGGGAATGATCTTGTATCAAAAAGGGTACAGGATGTTGCCAGCGCTTTTCCTCACCACTTTGGGAATGGTACCGGTACCGGTCAGATTGGAAAAATTAGCGTAGTTTGCAGCCAAATTGAGAATTTTGTCACTTTCATAAAAAAATGTCATAAAAGATGTAAAAACAGTAAGTTACTTCCCCTAGCTGTTAACAGTAACCCAGGATTTTTCTCAGGCGCCCCGGTCCCTAAGTCGAAATTTTTGTTGTTATGGTGTTATCTGGTGCGTTTTAGCTCTTAAAATTAAGCCTATCACGTTTTCAATTTTTTGTAAACATTTTAACCAAATGAAATAAACGAAACATCACAGTTTAAACGGTATACCTCCAGCCTTTTAAACGGTATACCTCCAGTCTTTTAAACGGTATACGTCTAGCCTTTTAAACGGCATACCTCCAGCCTTTTAAACGGTATACCTCTAGCCTTTTCAACGGTATACCTCCAGCCTTTTCAACGGTATACCTCCAGCCTTTTAAACGGTATACCTCCAGCCTTTTAAACGGTATACCTCCAGCCTTTTAAACGGTATACTGCCAGCCTTTTAAACGGTATACCTCCAGCCTTTTAAACGGTATACCTCTAGCCTTTTAAACGGTATACCTCCAGCCTTTTAAACGGTATACCTCCAGCCTTTTAAACGGTATACCTCTAGCCTTTTAAACGGCATACCTCAAGCCTTTTAAACGGCATACCTCAAGCCTTTTAAACGGCATACCTCTAGCCTTTTAAACGGTATACCTCCAGCCTTTTAAACGGCATACCTCCAGCCTTTTAAACGGTATACTTCCAGCCTTTTAAACGTTATACCTCCAGCCTTTTAAACGGTATACCTCTAGCCTTTTAAACGGTATACCTCCAGCCTTTTAAACTGTATACCTCTAGCCTTTTAAACGGTATACCTCCAGCCTTTTAAAAGCAAACGCGTCATTGTAATGATCATGATTAAAATACATGTATGCACTGTAACTCCATTATATTGCGATTCGCGGGGTCCACGGATCGCGATCGCGATATATCCGGATCGCGATATAATTTGCCAGGCCCTTCAGTAGATATAAATGTATACACTAGCCTGTTTTTCCCCGATCTCAAACATAAATGTAATTAAGTAAATAACTCACCCGTTTCAACGTAGTTAACATCCATTATGTATTAAATCCATATATAAAATATTCCATTTGTATATAAAAATATAAATATAATATTATTCCTTTAATTCCGTTGAATAAATTTCAAATCGCGTATAAAAATATAAGTCTGAAACGCCTATCCGAATTTCAATATTCACGTGAAGTAAACATAAATTCTATTAACAATTACAACACACATGTATTGCGTGTAAACTCTTTGTTCTGTTTGAAAAAGCGCGCAAAAAATTGCTGACTATCATGTACAACGTCACGTCCGCCGCATGGAAAGCGTGGGTGTATTGATCGCCATATAAAAACTTTGTAGCACAGAGAACATTGAGATCTTTACTTTTGTATAAAAGTGTCTATATCCCAAACGATAGGCGGTTAGCATTTCTCCTGAAACAAAATAGAAACAGATAAGCCGTATCAATTACGTTATTGTCATTCATTGATTTATGACATACAGTTACTGTATACACACTTCACGTGGAATGCGTGTAATTCGGGTGCTAAATAGAGCGACAGCAGTGAAAGGACGTTGTCATGGGTGGCACGCTCGCTGTAAGCTGATGTCAAACTATTACATTTTGATGTTGAGCAAGTCGGCGTATTGTTAGTTGCACTACAAGAGTGTGAATAAAAGAGACGCCGTGAAGGCTCGAAAATCTGAATCAAACTGAATTTATTTATGAGCATTTGGTAATAGGAAAATATTGAAGTACATGAAAACAAATTGGCATCCACTGCCGAGTCGCGATATATTGGACATCGCGATATAACGGATCGCGATATAGCGGATCTGCAGTGTATTATACATGCCTTGTTCTTGCAAAAACAGCGGGAGAATTTCCCCATGCACGTTGTGTCTATGCGCCTCAAATGTTAAAGACCTGTATTTAGAAAGCACATGATCAGTTCATGCACGCTTTCCATGCGTGGAACGTGACGTCGTGGTTGTCAGCAAACATTTCGCGCTCGTTTGCAGAAAAGATATGGCATACCGCTTGTGTT
This sequence comes from Congeria kusceri, assembly GCA_027627225.1. Lineage (NCBI taxonomy): Eukaryota > Metazoa > Mollusca > Bivalvia > Myida > Dreissenidae > Congeria > Congeria kusceri. The sequence goes on along the minus strand of CM051037.1, from coordinate 5,178,775 downwards.
TACCTAACTACAACACTGAGCAGTAGCACTAAATAGGCTTTTCCGATTACGATTTCATAGTAGTGTATTTTATACTGATTTTTGGCAGTTTATTTTTTAAAGTTATGAAATTTATTAAATAAATAAGTGTGCTTATTATTAAATATGAAAGCTCATTTACTTTTTAGGTTGATATTACGCTTGACGCGCGTATAAGGTTACTTGTGTGTGGATACATGCCAACTGCGCCAATTGGTCAGTCATAACGTCATTCCAAAGCGAAGATAAACTGAGCGTTTCTATTGGCTCATATCAATTTTACTGCATGCTGAAACTCCGCCTACAGGGCGGTTCTTCATGGTAATTGACTGCGGCTTAAAAATAACTGTAAATTGTTAAAGTATTTGGCGAAGTGACACTCACTTTCATAATTTACTGACTTTATAGAGTGGGTGTACATGTTTCTCGAGTGAAAAACGGCCATTGTGACGTAAGAGATTAGCTTTCACAGCAGGAATTGTCGGTCTGCTGCAGTCAACACAGCTAATTAATTGATAAAATACACGTGCCCCGGACGATGTTTATAAGCACAACACTAACTTTTGGCACCCCGGGTATGTTCAACTTCAAATTTAGGCGCCCGGGCACCGGGATGCAAAGACAGCCAGGGGAATGCTTGCAGCTGTGCGTGGAGGTTTACGCTTGGGTAAAACAAAAGTAAAATACAGGAACATCGTTGATCTTTTCAGGGTCTTTTTGGAATTTTTTCTTACATTTGGGATTTTTTTTACTTCAAATTGGGAAAAATGGTCAGAAAATCGGATTGGGATTGGTACCGTTTACCGGTACTGACTTTATATAGAGGAAAAACGCTGGTTGCTCAAAAAGAGCAGTAGGGAAGCTGGAAATCAAGAGTGTAACGAGTGTAGAAAGACTGTTGGCGGCTATATAGAACAACACATTTTTAACAGAAAGGACATATTTGTTTGAATGAAATTTAATTTCGGCAATGCCATTTTTGTGACAAGACAAATCAAACTACTAATTGTTATTCTCCCTACTTTCAGCATCTTGGTAGATATATAGGTTTGTATGCAAACTACTTAATGCAACGCAATAATATGTATAACAGTCAATGTGTCGACTTATCCTGAAAGGGTCGAAATTGCCGATGGAGCGTATGAATTTAGGGGTATCAACTGTTAGTGCTTCCTAGCCTGCAAAGTAAAAGTAGGTCACACAATTCAATCTTTTGAAATCACCCCACTAAAGACCAATGCCTTCCGCTAACAATCTAAAAACCTGTGACATTATCTAATAGCTTGATCATTTTAACTATTTTATCACTGATGCTTCTTAAATTATGAGTAAGGATTGCCAAAAAATTGTCACTTCATAATAGCAGGGTGCAGCACCCTATTCCTTTTTGGTTTTGGTCCCCCCCCCCCCCCCCCCCCGCTGCCCCTCTGGGTTGGTCAACACAGAAATGTTGAATATCTTTTGATATTCAAGATATTTTTACAGATATTAAACTACAAATGAATAGACTATGCATATAAACCATAATTAGAAGCATAATACTCATGAAAACCCTGGAATTAGCAAATTATTAGAAAATGTTAACACAAAAATGGTCCTGTTCCCCCCTACCCCCCCCCCCCCATTCCATCCTGCTCCTTTTTAGCAGCACCCTGTACCCTTTGAGATCCTAGATCTTTCTCTAAATAAACTACATTTCAAAAGATAATCAACATTCCTGTGTTGCCCAGTCCAGAGAGGCAGTAGGAGGAGGCAACCAAGGGGGCAATCGCTGACAGAGAGGCAGCAGGAGCCAACCAAAGGTGGCACTCTGCTCCTTCACTCTGGATCTATCCTTTATAAAAGAATTTTATCTACAACAGACTAATCAAAACCACCAAAATCAGACGCCATGATTTGTACCTAATATACGATCTATAAATCGATTGACACAGAAACATTTATTTTAAATCTTGGAAGTTTGTTGGTTTTTTTTTAAATGGCAAACATTGCATAATTTTATGTAAGAAATTAAGAAATTTGTTATTTTATATCAAAGTTGGTTTTCTAAATAGCAGATTTTGCAACTTATGTATACAATTATGTTTTTAATCACAATCATGGTTAGCAAAGTTGTCTCAGTATTTACCTAAGTGCTTTTGGCATTGTGAGGCATGGAATTGACAGCTTTGTCACCACTGTATGATAACTGGAACAAGTTAGAGGATGTGAGGCACGGAATTGACAGCTCTGTCACCACTGTATGATAGCTGGAACAAGTTAGAGGATTTGGCACACAACTACTCATGCCCAATTGATAAACAATATAGAAAAACAATATTGAACTACAGTCCGTAAAAATGCAAACCAGAACCATTATAAACATAGACAAATTGAAACAGGTAAATCAGACGATTTATAAGTGCGGGCCACTACAGGGAGTTTATAAACAGCAAATCACCATTCAGCCTATTTTCAGTAAATGGTTTAGCCCCTCATTATCAACAACATTTAAACCAACTATATACAGTATTATGGTTCAAATACTGTTCTGCCAAGTAATAATGGCCACCAATGGACAATGCCATGATTGCCTAATAATATAAATGAAATTGCAGGAGTTTAAAATATTATTGCCATTAAATATTTGCAAATTTACATAAAAGTTAGCATAAGACCTTGATTTAAGATGACTTTCGACTTTAACTTGCATATACATGTACTAGGAAAATATTCAGTTCTTTACAGTGTTTTTTTTTTCATGTTTGGGGGAAAGGTGGCGGGGCCTTTCAGATGGGGAATTTTACTGCAAAAGGGGATTTTTTTAGAAAAGCATTATAACCTGTTCATATTCTACATTGTTATAAAACATTAATGAAATTGTTTTGCTACAAATTATAACTTACATGAACTTGGTTTGATAAAAAATTGCTGGGATTGTTTACGAAAATTCCTCTATCTTAGTCAATTTCTTTCCGATTTTGGTCTGTTTTTTTCAAAATAAAGCTTTCATTCAAAGGGGAATTTTATGGTAAATATAGGGGGAAAATTTATACTTTTTGAGCAGGGGAATGGGGCCGAATTTCGGCCCCAAATTGGCCCTAAAGAAAAAAACACTGCTTTAACTTGATTATTGTCCATGATTGGCTCATCACTAGTTGTGACTATGGTGTGAATTAATGCTAAATATATTTTTCACATTTAAGGTAACACAAATACTGTGTTAATTTTATCCTTTAAAGAAACTAATTTTGTAGGATTATCATCTACAATTATGATTTACAATTGAGTTTTGTCCAAGAGAGCTAAACAGTGTCTTGTGTCCCATATCTATCAACAATAATTACACAATCTCAAAGTCGAATTCTCTATCCCACTACACCACTAATATAAAACCTGTAATCAAATATTAAATTTACATGTATCTGTTCTGTAATATGTAAACACACATAATTAAAAGCAAACAGTTGTATTTTATTAGAATCATCTGAGATACTGGAAATTTATCTTTAGCATTGACAGTAGCAACATGAAGATAGCTTTTGACCTTACCCCAGTGTTAAGATTTTAAGACCACACAAATGGTGAAAATGGACAAATTCAGAATCTACAATAAAATGGTTATCTTATTGTCTGTCTTAAACACTCTATTATGTGAAGTTAGAATAAGACATCAAACATAGAATAAACTGTTTTATTACAGCAATGTTTTATATGCAGTTTACAGTTTACCATTTGTAATTTAAGAATTTTGCAGAGTAATTAGTGCAATAGACACCTGCATATATAACAGCATCGGTAAAATTGATTTTACCACAAAACTGTATACTTGTTTGCATTTACAAATTTTTTCACACAAAAATTGAACTGTGTCCAAGCGTGCATGAACAAAGTTTATTTATAAATACAGTAAAAATGATCAACGGCACAGTTAGTTTTAATGAAGAAGTCATGGAAAAATGCTAATTATACCAAAAGTATTGACATAATATAACAAACATACATAAACAACATGAAGTACTCAGTTTTAAGTAAAAAAAAAAAAAAATCATGTCCGTTCTATGTTTTATTTTAACTTCACATGATACAGTGTTCAAAATAGCATGTGTTTACGTTAGTATATAACCTACGTCTAAAACATGTGCTTTGCTGAATACTGTTAAGTGCAAAAACACTGATCCTTCCAGTAAAACTGAATACAAACACTAGCTTTATTTACTGCCGAATTTCGTGGTATTGCGGAATAAATCTGACTATTCACCGTTAACATTCGGCAAGCTGCATGATACTCTACATAAAACACGAGGAACTTTGGCTAGTTTCGTAGTGTCGAAAATGTAAACCTAAAACTGAACTTCAAACTGTTCAGATTTAATTTATGTTATGAAAATGCGTTTAAATGTTCAGCTCATAATGCATTATTTAATATGTTTGTTATCTCAACATTACATGTTTAATGTATCACCTTGTTAGTGCCTTTAAACCAGACACTATGTCCATAAGGTTACTGCTGTACTGCCATGAACTAGTATTCCTGCATTGGAAGGTCCCTATGGATTTCATCAATACAGCCTGGCAACACATTTTCTTTTAACCAGCTGATAAGATTTTTAATTACTGTATTCTCTATTCTGATAACAAGTATGAGCCAAAGCTTTTAGTCAGTTGTTCATTTATCATTTTTAGCTCGCACACATTAAAGGGACTGCGTCATGAAAAAGCGGTATGACTAAACACCGAAAAACTGCGGAAACCCGCGAAAATCTATGTTAACCTACTTTGAATAAAAGAAAACGCTAGAAAACCTGAACTAAACTGTAGAAACCTGCGAAAAGCAGCTTAAACCTTCTTAAAATAACGAAGAACCAAAGAAACCCACCATTTGAGAGCGAAAACACGCTAATGGCGCACAATTCCAAAGTTTCGTATGTCTCCTTGTTTTCGCGAGTTTCCGTTAGTTTAAGTGGGTTTTCACGGGTTTGCGTAAGTTTATGTATGTTTTTGTATGTTTCCGTGGGTTTACGCTTTAGAGTTTCATGTGTTTATTTGGGGTTTTGCAGGTTTCCGTTAATTTAAGTAGGTTTCCGTGGGTTATCAAAGGTTTTTGGTGTTTAGTCATAGCCATGAAAAAGGGCCTCAAGGGGGCAATTTCTTAAAAAATTCTGAAAATCAGATATTAATACTCACATATTATAATGGTTAAAACACGATATATATTATGAAAAAAGAGTGCACGCATTCTGAGATAAAAATCAATTTATAATATGGGTCTTGTTTGTTTGGCCATTTTCATGTTTACATTTTGACGTCATAATTGTGAGTATTTTCTATACCATAGTTTACACTCTACTTCCTACCAAGCATGATAGCGCAGTTGGTTAAAGCACTGTCTAGTGTGATTGCTTCATACGACTCCTAAGTCATGAGTTGGGGTTCAAATTTTTCAAACCTTTTTGCTAATTAGTTTTTATCTAATATCTTATTGCGTATTATTTTCCACGGCGAAGGTCCTTTAATCTGACACATATGAACTCTATTCATTATCGTATATTACACGCTCGATATATATACAGTGTTCTGCCGATAACTTGGACTATTGGGGACAAGGGCCCTCTAGGCTTCAAAAAGTGGGGACAAATTACTAAAATGTAGGGACACAGGTTAGAATTGTTATTTACCTCATGAATATTCCCAAATGAGATTTTGTTTGAAAAGTTCTTAGCTGTTTTTTGTGCATGGGGCCTTCAGTCTATCCTTATTTTCCAATCACAAACTACCAATAAAATTACCGTACAAAAAGTGTATAACGCACCTTTTTACCCTAAAATTCGGCTATGAAATTTTGGTACATGTATACACGGAACCAGTCAGTTTTATTCAACTGTTGAAAAAAATGGTTATTACATCATTCATAATAATTTGTTCTGAATTAATTCATAATGTTCTGTTTATCAATGTTACTAAAATGCATTCTTATTACCTTTCATTATTAATTTTGATTCGAACAAACAATAAAATCTGCTAAAAACAGTAGGGGTTAATAACGAAATTTATACTGTAACAGTGTGACGTCATCAATAAGCTGGGCATCCAAAACTGCAAGCCATAAGCAACAGCCATAGCAACGGTGTCGGTTCGACTTCAAAAGCCTCTGATGTGTCTGCCGAAATTGCGACTGTCGTTTAGCAGTTTGTCGCGGATAAGCGTGTTTCATGCTTAGCATGTGGACCACATTTACAATTATCGACCAATACTACTGTACCTCAACTGCTCAAGTGCTGTCGATATAGCATTTTATCAGGACTAAAATCTTAATAATTAAATTTGGTATTTGTAAATTGTGTGCGCACGCAGACCCACTTACGGAAATTCATTGGGGACAAATATTTTTTTATTGCGCCAATGGCGCAAGGCCGCATCCATGGCAAAACACTGTATATATACTCGGTTTTGTTCATGAACGTGTTTCACGTGTCAACTGACAAAATATGCTTACATCAATAGTACTCGATTCTAAATAGGAAACTACTGTATTCATCGGAACAGATTTGTAAAATATTTATGCACAAGGGCCGGTGTCTGAGCTATACCGCTCTTTCAGGTTGAAGATGTAGGTAACATAGGTTAAAAGTATAACTTGTGCTATAATATGTAACAATCTACACCTGTATATATTTTGGGTCATTGTATAACTATTTGTTACTCTGTAATAAACTTCTTAGCCTACGGTTGGCATTGTATTGTGTTTTGTCTTTTTATTTTTACTATGCACATATTTGTTGAAATTGATCCCTGTGCTTGCGTTTCGTACTAGGCCGATAAGAAAATTATAATCTTTATGTATAAAGGGGATTTAATCTTAATGTATAAAGGGAAGTAATCTTAATGTATAAAGGGAAGTAGACTTAATGTATAAAGGGAAGTAATCTTAATGTATAAAGGGAAGTAATCTTAATGTATAAAGGGAAGTAGACTTAATGTATAAAGAGAAGTAATTCCAAACATGCAATGTTAAAGGAAAAACAATCATACCTTTACTGTATAAAGGGAAATAATCTTAATGTATAAAGGGAAGTAATCTTAATGTATACAGGGAAGTAGACTTAATGTATAAAGGGAAGTAATTCCAAACATGCAATGTTAAAGGAAAAACAATCATACTATATAATATTGCAACAAATAAACTTGCTATTACCTGCTATGGTTGCAGTGATGTTTTGATGCCCCTTTCTTGCTGTTTACTTATTAATAGTACTAGTTCCAGTGACCCACCAATTCATCATAAAACTACATGTTAAAATAGAATTTATTCAAACATGTTAAAGCTATGGCTGCAGCTGTCAAACACAGAACACTTGTATCAGAATGAATAATGTTTACACAGTAATCTCTACCCTTTTTCATGGCATGGGCAGTAGAAGTCAGTTTTTCTCCTAAGGCATGAGCAAGATCAAAACGGCAAACACATTATACAAGGAGCAAAGTAGGATCAAAGTAACATTATATATGATGAATTCGATATTCAGTCTATGACCCACACAACATTGTTTGATTCTGGTACACAAACTTTATTACCAAATATTAACGCTAACAGGTCTTCACCCTAATTTTTTCAAAGCACTTGCCAGTTCGGGCAAGCTTGTTAGCAAAACCACTTGCATGAAATCTGTTTAACTTGTCCGATCTTCAAATGGTACTCTACAGCAATATAAGAAAATGACGTGTTCTATCATTTTATTTATTCATATTTTATTCCCAGTCTGCTCAAAAGGACAGGAGTGGAAAGCTGGACCAATTTGTTGATATTCTCTAATAACTTGTAAACTCTCTTAAATGCTTCTAATGAAGGTATTTATACAAAGTATATTTGTTGGATAATCATATTTCCACAAAAGATATTTCAAAAGATTATATTCAATATTGCTCTGTGAACCAACCCAGAGGGGCAGCAGAGTGAAGCTAAACAAGGAGCAGGGTGAAGCAACCCGCCATTTCGCCACTTGACGAAAGTAGTTCCAAAATAGTTCCTACCAAAGACAAGCATTTCAAAGCAGTTTTACTTTCAAACAACATGCACTTATGCAATTAGTATCATATTCAAAATAAAAAACTTATTTATAATTTATATATTTGTTAATTACCGCAAACAATGCAAGTACGTGCACACTTCAATTTCAGCCAAACTAGCATGTACTCTAACTCATCTAAGGTAGTCTGCATCTTAAGCTTTTAACAGAGAAGCGTTTACTCGACTACGATCAATTGTCTATATATTTCAATAAGCGTCTACACAATAATGAGGACAGCACAGCATCATGACATCATATGTTTATGTGTAAATACTTTATGTGCCAATAAAACAACGGGTTTAGTATATATTTTCCTCAAAGAAACAATCTTAAATGTTATTTTTAATGCATTTCTGTTTTCACATAATATATCAAGCCTCTGAAAACACTTGCCCGATCGGGCCAGCATCTGGCATTTTCTGCTAGCCCGAAATCAAATCTACTTGTCCCTGGCATCGGGCAACCCCGTTACGACGAAGACTGACGCTAACCACATTATTTCAGCAGATGAACGTGATCGCTGCTATGTGTGCTGTATCACTGCAATGTGTGCTGTGATCACTGCAATGTGTGCTGTATCACTGCAATGTGTGCTGTGATCGCTGCAATGTGTTCTGTGATCACTGCAATGTGTGCTGTATCACTGCAATGTGTGCTGTGATCGCTGCAATGTTTGCTGTATCACTGCAATGTGTGCTGTAATCGCTGCAATGTTTGCTGTATCGCTGCAATGTGTGCTGTGATCGCTGCAATGTGTGCTGTGACCGCTGCAATGTGTGCTGTGATCGCTGCAATGTGTTCTGTATCGCTGCAATGTGTGCTGTATCGCTGCAATGTGTGCTTTATTGCTGCACTGTGTGCTGTATCACTGCAATGTGTGCTGTATCGCTGCAATGTGTGCTGTATCGCTGCGATGTGTGCTGTATCACTGCGATGTGTGCTGTATCACTGCAATGTGTGCTGTGATCGCTGCAATGTGTGCTGTGATCGCTGCAATGTGTGCTGTATCACTGCAATATGTGCTGTATCGCTGCAATGTGTGCTGTATCGCTGCAATGTGTGCTGTATCGCTGCAATGTGTGCTGTATCACTGCAATGTGAATGTGTGCTGTATCACTGCAATGTGAATGTGTGCAGTATCACTGCAATGTGTGCTGTATCGCTGCAATGTGTTCTGTATCACTGCAATATGTGCTGTATCACTGCAATGTGTGCTGTATCGCTGCAATGTTAATGTTTGCTGTATCGCTGCAATGTGTGCTGTGTCACTGCAATGTGTGCTGTATCGCTGCAATGTGTGCTGTATCACTGCAATGTGTGCTGTATCACTGCATGTGTGCTGTATCACTGCAATTTGTGCTGTATCACTGCAATGTATGCTGTGTATTAAATTTTCTATAATATAAATTGTCTTTTAGCTGTAAGGCCTGCGAGACAAATATTGGCCATATAAAAAGTAGCTCAGTATTTGCCTAGGGCCTTGCAGTAGCATGTAATGGCATGAACTTAAAAGTCTTTATAAGTTTATAAACATCCCATTCAATAAAACTTGTTTTGTACCCTGGTCAGTTGCAACATTACAACTCCCAGCTATATGACCCTCAGGGTCGCTATGTACACATTTGCTCAAAATATTCAGAAAGAACTAGTACCCTTGTGTGTCCCAAATTTGATGACACCTACATTTTGATTTGTTATTATTTAGAAGATATAATGCAGAGATGGAAATTAACTAGCGCCCACTCGCCCCAGGGGACCGCATTTTGCATGGGCGAGTGATATTTTGCGACTAGCTTTTTTGAAAGCTTAACTCCTCTTCCGATAACAATTACTCGCTGATTTTCTTATAACGCCATACCTCTGCGTATTAATTTCGTCCAATAAAAGCTATCAATACATATCTCAGCCAATTGTAACACTCGTTTCGTCTTGTGCATTAAAACACGGCTGCCCCCGTTGTTTTTGAAGCAGATATAGTTTTTACGCGTGTTTAACGTTGTTTTTGCAAATTCTAACAATTAAACAGCTGCATCTATTTTTTAATAATAAGTTATTTCGATTCTTTACCATGTTTTTGTTTTTTTAATTTAATATGTGGAAATAAGTTGCAGCTAACGATGCTAAACGTAAATATCTACAAGTTTATGACAAAAACAATAGAGACTGTTCTTACAAGCTAGCATATATATTAATCATATTTAATTGACTATTTTTTGTGTGACTGACATGTTTTAATACTAAGTCTTAACGATTATTATAAGTTCTCAAGTTCTGTTCTGATGGATGTATACTACTGGCGCAGTGCCTAAATCCGCCACTTGCCTAAATCCGTGGCCCCATCCGAATAAGGGTATTTTTACCAGCGATTTCTATTCTGTTGATCTCGATCAATCAGATACTTTCCCTTAACAACGCTGATGAGTTTTTATCTTGATTTGTGCATAAATGAATATTTATTCAAATTATTTTGTACATAACCTCTAAATGCAAACAAGCTGCCTGCGGGGAATCTATTTAATACTGCGCATACGCAATTTTGAGGCCCCGCATGGTGTCCATAATAAAATAAAATTATCGTGTTTTAATATTATGTCTATGGGAGCATATGCAGCATAAAAATAACCATTATTCATTAGCATTACATACAATAAAATGCGGAAAGTACTGCATATTAAGAGCGCAAATGTCTCGCTACTCAAAACCCTAATTATTTGTCCCACGCGCACGCAGGGCATCAGTTTCAGAGCTATTTTTAGAAATGCAAAGGAGAATTTGAAGAAATCGAAACATTGTATTAACAACATATAACGAGATGCTTAATATGGAAAATTAAATATGAACAATAGTCAAGTGTGAAATAAGCATGTCACAGTTCATGTTCTATGATTTAAAAAAAAAAAACTTCCGATCACCATGTTTATTTTTAACACTAGAAAATGAACCTTAAAGAAACAAAATTTGGGGTTTTGTCAATAGAAGTCAATAGGAGTTGATTTGAAAACAGATTTCATAAAATATTATTATTTTCGAGCAATTTGAACATTTTAAAGACAGGTGGTGGATTTAGGCACTCCGACGCTCATTTTTTTACACTGTTCAGGCCTTCAGTTTCAATAAATATTTTTCATTTGCCAAGTATTTGAAATGTAACCAAAACAAGCCAGTAAAATGCACATTAAACCTAAATTGATTTATGTGAATTTTTATGTCAATCGGTAAACAACTTTTGAAAATATCATAAAATACCCCCCAAATGTGGCGGATTTAGGCACTGCGCTAGTATAATTCATGTATTGATTTATTAAAGAATTAAATTTCCAATATAGTTTTCAACCAGCCATATTTTTCCATGTACTGAATATCACTGTAATGTTTAACATCCCTTTTCAAAATTTTAATTTGGTGGGCCCCTAAAAATTTGGATGGGCTCCTAAATCTAGAAATCAAGGGGCCCACTTGGGCAAACAGACAAAATTAGTTAATTTCCATCCCTGAAATGTACATTCAATTATAATTTAATCACTGAACATTTTTTAATGTTTTCTCAACAAATTATGTCGAAAATTCTCAAGTATTTTCATATTTTACAATAAAAACAACATATTGTAGAATTTAGGTTAGATCAATGTTGAATTGGGGTTGCAATAAGAATAATCCAATTTAAGGAAATATCAGCCGGCGTTGAAAATGTGTCACTGTAGGTTGTTTGTTTATACTTAGTAAGTTTAAATGTATAAAACAGTAATGACCTCCAAACAGATGGTTTTTACACAACACTGTACTTACAAGATACACAATAGATGAACATGTTCATTTGGCTTCTGACAAAACAAGGCAATGGCAAATTTTGCAACAAGGGAGGTAATTCTAAAATGTGTCAAATATTTAAGGTTACAAACTACTAACATGAATATGTGACACCAAACCGCGTAAGCTCTCCCACAGCCATTAGCACTCAAGAATAAAATAACTTTCTCAGAGATCAGTATTTTCAGGAATGGTCTAGCAAAAGAAGAATCTGGCACCTGTTTAATTATTACACTTGAAAAATACTTAAGTTGTATTATTATATACTTTATTAGAAATAGTAAAAAATTTGTACAGGAAAAAAAAATCAATAACCTTTAGCTATTGTGCCAATACAGGTAGTTCCAGTTATTTGCACGAGTTCAGAATAACTCGCCAAAATTCAGTTTAGCGTAATGACCCAATCTCTCTTCTTTTCTGAATAATAGTTTAATTTACGTGCGTACAATATTAATAATTCGTCACATTTAAAACGTGCTTAAATTAATTTCTGAAAAACTTCTAACTGCGTAGATCTAGACTAATTGCATAAGGCTTTGCCGTTTAATAAGTTATTAGTCCTTATTTCTAAGCGTCTTACATTTTCTTCTTTTTCCCTTCTTATTCCAGTATAAGGTAAGGAGTCTTATCAGACTGTATGGTTGACCTGATTTGAGTGTGTTGCGGCAGCCATCATATGTGGCGCGTCGTGAGAAAACCGGTCTTAATGCATGTGCGTAAAGTGTCGTCCCTGATTAGCCTGTGCAGTCCGCACAGGCTAATCCAGGACGACACTTTCCGCTTTTATGGTTTTTTCTGTTTCAAGGAAGTCTCTTCTAAACATATATCCACTGTGTCGGCATCGGGGTTACCTTTGCCGCAAAGGCACCTTAGAAGAAACGGGCGTACTGTATATAGATCAAGGACCCTGCTACTTTGTAGCAAAATTGAAATGTCTAGAAATATTCCATTTCTGATGGCCTATGTAGAATTTAACTTCAAATAATTAACTGCTATATGGGTGTTGGTGGTTTCAGCACCTACATGTGGTTTAGCAGTTTATGGGTAATGCCGTAACCCCGTTAGGTAACGGAATATATACGCCATGGTGCGAGTTTTATGTTCCAAATTCGTACTTTCAACGCCGTGGTGCGAGTTCTATGTTCCAAATTCATAATTTCACTCCGAAGCGATCTGACGATGGCTGCCAGCTAACCAATCGTGATTAAGAGAACCAGAATAGTGACCTATCGCAAACCATCTGGGACCCATATAAAACAGTTTGCAAAATCCCAAATGGCCCATATGGCTTGGCTTGCCCATGCAGGGCACACATGGAAGCCTAAACTGGACCCATATGGGTCCCATACATTCTTCTGGGGTTGTTATTAGGTAAATGTAATTTGAATTTCAAATTTAATTACATTTGTTTTTTGCTTACAAAAATCCGATATTCATATTTCAAACCTTCAATAGTTGAACAATTCATATTTGTTGCTAATTATCGCAAGGTTAAATAAAGGCTCACTTAGCGAAACATGATAACCCTCCTAGCACAACATGTGTATTTTAGTTCTTTTATACGATTAAAGTAGATCTAATTACTTACAATATAAATCAATTATTAAAATACATAAATAAAACACATAATTATTTACATAATTGGCATGAAACATAATGAAAAATATCTAATATATAGTCCGACTCGCAATCAATTTGGGGTAGTTGTACTTAGCCATGCATATAGTCTATATCTATGCTGATTTCCCCGCGAAACTGGTCAAAATGCATAGTTGGTATACTAGGCGGGGTACCAGTTCGGGGAAACCCCACTCTCAGTTCTAAATATAGCTCAAATCCTTCGAAACTGAGAACACTGTCCGACTCACGATCACTTTACCCTACTCAAATTTGAGCAGTTATTGTCTAGATCCGACAGTAATTTACTAACCCAACTCGAAATGTTTGTTTAACAAATCATCCTGAAATTCTTTTAACATTTTATTGGGCAAAGCTATCTTCCTTTAGATATAAGGATAAATATTACTATAGTAGAGTATTAATTTACTGGTTCCAGCTATTTACATGTACTATTCAAATTCACGGTTAAACATGCAAGTTCATGTTTGGTATGTTTGTAATATGTGTGCATTCTCGTGCTTTTTATACTTCGTTTTTGTGAAATTTTATATGTTTTGTAACTCATATGCCTCTTGGAAACCTTGAAATCTCACAATAATCTCCCCTCTTTTGGGATAAATCACTTCATGATCAAACATAATGTGACCGTAGTGGCTTTAAAAATACAATTCACGCAATAGAATCCGTTAGCGAAGAATATGTTTAAGTTAATTAGTTTTATTGGTTATTACTTTCAGATAATAGATAACTAGTTTAAACATGAACATTTACTGGAAATAAGCAGAATATTTATCCAAACTGAGCGCTACTTTCACTTTCTCTTGTTTGAATGCAGAAGTGAAATACAAGTATTTTGTTAAGTTTGTAGTAGCGATCACAATTCTATTGTTGCAAACAATTATATTTTAGTGGAATAAATATAAAAACATTTATTAAATAAAGGTTATATTAAATATTCTGAAATGTTCATCAAAATTTGGATGTGCAACTTGTGGAGGTGTAACATTAAATATTGACCCCATTAAAAATGGACTCCATGGGTCCTTTTTCAACATTGAGAAATGACCCCGCAAATGATTCAACATTAAATTTTGATCAAAATGTCGTTGAAAACTGATCAGTCGTTAAACTTTGATCAGTCATAGGGTCATATTTTAACGGTTAGTCAAATTTAAGTTAAATGTCGGAGATCTTCTGTTTGTAAAAGAGAAACACTCTGGAAATAACCCGAAACTATTGCCGGCTTGTTTGATAACTTCTTTAAAAATAATTTCACAAGGCCATGAGCTTGAACTACATAAAATAGGCCGCAAGGAAAGATCAAAGACGATAACGCCGCGTATAAAGCGACGTTCTTTTACAGACGTATCCTGTAGTAATTCTAACACGTAGATTTTCATATTTTGTTTCAAGTATATTTTATATAGCTTGTATAACATTTAATTAACAAAGTACACTATTAAAAAAGAAGTCACTATCCTCAAATTGATACTTTGCTTAATCAGAAGTGAACACACATAATGGCAAAATTCAAAAATTGTAATCAAGAAGGCCAAAATGGGTCGCTCACCCGAGGTTAATATCAAGAGGGTCAAGATCGCCCTAGGTCGCTCACCTGAGTTTAACTAGAACTGCCACTGTCATGATGCAAATACCCCCTGCATGCCGCTTAATGTCACAAGGATATTGATACAAGTAAAATGTAGTTTTGAGGTGTTTAAATGTATTTCTATTCAGTAGTTTTCGAGAAAATGGCTGAACAAGGACAAATGAGGGAAATTAGTTTGTAAATAATGCAACTAAAGTTACAATTCGTATGCACATCCATACACAAAGTTTTGAGTTCAATTCCTTTAGTAGTTTTGAGAAAATGTCCAGACAAGGAAAATTGACTCTGAAACTCCAGAAATAAGGCAGCTAGATTTATAATTCTTGTGCATTGCACTCCATCTAACAAACATCTATCCATGTATGAAGTTTGATGTCAATCCATTCAGTAGTTTTCGAAAATGGCCGAACAAGGAAAACTGACAAAGGGGAATTACTCCGCCTAACAACCATCCATCTATGTAGACATACAGACTGACAAGACGAGCCGATTCCAGTAAACGCTATTGTGCGGGGGGGGGGGGGGGTTATAATAAATCATCGTTACATGTACTTGTACAAATGTAATATCAAATTTAGAGACACTTAAAGAAAAATGTTCTGAAAACACAAAACAATGACAGACAAGAGTGCCACATGGCCTTAAAATGCTCACCTGAGTATGAAGATCTGGGCCTTGCGGTTTTAGAGAAGATTTTTGAGGTCATTTTGCTATTTCAGTCTATATAAACCATGTGACCCCTGGGCGTGGTCACTTAATACCCCAAGGGCATATTTTGAACAATCTTTGTAGAGAAACACTATACATTTTGACATACCAAATACGAAACCTCTGGGCCTTCTGGTTTCAGTAGAAAATATTTTTTAAGTCCACTTGCCATATAAGTCTATAGAAACCATGTGACCCTGGGGTGTGGCTTCTTTAATCCCAGGTGCATAATTTTAACGGTCTTTGTAGAGAACCACTATACAATGTTTCACGCAAAATATGAAACCCCTGGGCCTTGCTGTTTCAGAGGAAATGATTTTTAAAGTCCAATTACCATATCCCAGTAAACATTTTTGGTTGGTTAGACATAAACTACACTTCGATAGGTTTTTGCCAATACTTTTCTCCCACCGTGGACAATTTATCTTCCGGTGGCGAATCACCGCGATTATTGGGGTGTTTAAACACTCACTGTCCACGGTGATTACAAAGTTCCACCGTGGACCTGATCAATATGGATTACATGGTGGTCCACATGATCGCGGCGATTCGCCATGCAGTACAGGTAAATGGCGTTTGAATAAATGAAATTTATTTTACATACATGTATACAAGTGTGCACTGTGTACGTGTATTGTTTGCAACTTTGTGTGTTTCAAAATTGTGCCAACAAATTTTGTTGATTCGGTTGCCTCTAAACACCCAATCCAAAAAAGAACAAGAAACGTGGAAATTCGACGAAAACCAACAAGTAGTAGTGTCGATTTTTCAAACGAAATGCATGAAAGTCAGCACAACAAAAACATTTTTAGTAATGGTGACCTTGACCCCACCAACTCCATATGCAAGCCCAAGCAAGGTCTCGATATAAGGTATCAAAGTTAACCTTGACCCACCCAGCCCATACGCAATCCCAAGCGAGGTCTCGATAAAAGGTACCTATGAAACGGTAAAATCTAGGTTACCAAGAAACAGCCCATTTGAATTTTTCAAAGTGCAAATTAGGTCAAGGTCAAAGTGAAGTTGGGTGATACGGGTGGATACGGAAAGGTCATAAGCAGCAACTGTGTAAGTATCCAAGTGCTGTAGTAAGCAGTGTTGGTGCTAGACGAAACGGTATCCTACTTAACCTTGTCAGGGACGGAAGGACAGGACAATCACATAAAAAACATTGCTTTTAAACGTACTATAAGCCAGGTTTTCGTCTGTACATACGGAAACTCAAATACATGTATATACGTTAACTTGACAGTTGGTTAAGGTTACACAACACCAGTAAGAGATGCAAAAACTCGACACTACTACTTGTTGATTTATTCCATATTGAATTGTTTTGCTTTCAAGTTTTATTGTCACTTTTATCTGCTTTTTTGAAAATAATTGATACAAAACATACACACTTTAATCACCATTATTTTGTATACTTTAATCTACTATTAATTAATTGTCATTTTACTGATATTGCTTTGCTTTTTAAATCAAGGATGATCTGGTACGTTTTAGATAATTGCTGCTCTAGGAGATGTTTTCTGTACTTACAACAGCATAGATTACACATGTACAGTACATTAAGTTATTTGTACATTGTCTTGCTGTCTTGCTTCGTCTTGTAAATGTACATGTATTTTTGTCTTGTAAATGTACATGTATGTTTTTGTAATTAACCCCCGATAATCATGGCGATCCAGGGTGATTTCTTATCGGTATTAAATTAAAATGGTACCATCGCCATTGTCCATAACAATGTCCTCATGTTCTATGCAAATAGCACAATTCCATGGTGACAGATATGAAATTCCTCTCAGGCGATACATAGATTGAGGCAAACACCACGCGAAGTGTAGTGTATCGATGTTGGACCCCGACGTTGGATCAACGTTGGATTTTGATTGACTTGCACATCGGTTCGAAATCAGAATCCGATGTTGGTCCAATGTCCATATATTAAGATCTAACCATTATCCAACATAATTCCAACCATTTCCGACATAATTCCAACCATTTCCAACATTATTCCAACCATTTCCGACAACAATCCAACCATTTTATGCATGGTTATTTTTCATGTGCTTGGTCCTTACTTGTAGATACCTGGAAATGGCTATTGTTGTGGATCAAATAGAAATTATTATGGGAACATGAGAAATACAAACAAATTTGTTGAAGATTGGATAAAAACTGTTAGACATAGGAAGCCAAAACTGCTGAAAAGGCCAATTTTAGATAAATCAAGGGCCATAACTCTGCAGTTCCTTGGGCAGTTTGGTCGATCATTGAATTTGACTTAGATATTATAACTTCAAACATTTTCATACAGTTTGGTAAAGATCGGTTGAAAACTGTTGGACTTAGAGAGTGGAAACAGCTAAAACGGCTAACTTATGATAATTCAAGGTTGACAACTCCACAGTTACTGGGAGGATTTGTTGGATTACTGAACTTGATTCAGATATTAAGCCCACAAAGATTTTCACCAAGTTTGGTGAAGATCTGATACAAACTGTTGGACTTGGAGAATGGAAACAGCTAAAATGGCCAATATGAAATAATTCAAGGCCCATAACTCCACAGTTCTGAGGACAATATGGCTGATTATCAAACTTGGCTGAGATATTATATCCACAAACATTTTCATGAAGTCTGGTGAGGATTGGAAGAAAATGGTTGAATTTAAACAGCGGAAATGGCTAAAAGGGCCCATTCCAAATAATTAAATGGCCATAACTGCACAATTCCTGTGGCGATGTGGCTGGTTATCAAACGTGGCCAAGATATTATTAATACAAAGATTTTCATAAATTTTGGCAAAGATTGGATGAAAACTGTTGGACTTATAGAGCGGAAATGGCTAAAAAGGCCACTTCAGATAATTCAAGGGTCATTACACAACAATTCCTGGGGCGATTTGGCTTGTTATTAAACTTTAGCTGAGATATTATGCCCACAAACATATTCATGAAGTTTGGTGAAGATCGGATGAAAACTGTTGGCCTTAGAGAGAGGAAACGAAAGTGGTCTACCGACTGACAGACAGACTGACCAACCTATCAACATTAGCAAAGCCACGGAACCAGGTTTTCAATCTGATCTGATCAGAATATCGACCTGATTGAGTATGGTTTCATATTAATGAAAAAAAAAGTAAAAATGACCTTGATCTTGGCCCCAGAAACCTCATAAACAATCCCAGCCTTTGCACACCAACATTTATGAAAATAATTATGTTAAGCCAAACTAATATTATTGACCAAAGAACCTTTTTTTTCTATTTTAAGTCACATTGACCTGAACCCCACCAACCCTATATGCAATTTCAAGGTATCTATGTATGAAGGTTCATTATAATATTTCAATTCCTTCTCCAGTTACTTAGCAAAAACAATTTTTTCTATTTTTTGTAACTGTGACCGTAACCTTCACCCCACCCATCCCATATGCAATCCCAAGCAAGGTGTTGCAATAAGGTACTTATGTATGAATTTCATTAAAATCTCTCAGTTCATTATCAAATTATTGAGCGGAAACGTCAGTTTATTCTATCATGATACTAGAAATGTGTCCACAGACAGTGGTGCCACCACCTATGCAGCCTTTTCTTCATGGCGCCACCTTGTTCATATGTATATATATTATTTTGCAAAAAGAGAATTGTCCTTTTATAAATGGACTTTCTGCTAATGTATTTCCTAATTCCATAATGTAAGTTGAGGTATCACAAATTTCCAATCAATCGTTTTAGTCCCGACAATATCAAAATGCTGAGGGGGCACAACACCGCTGATGTCTGAAAAAACTGCACCAAAATATCCAGGTGCACAAGTTCACATGCTGATGAATATGTTTATAAAGCTTTATCACTCTAGCAGTGTTTTTGAAATAACTAACAATTCTAAAATCCCTTTATCCATGGCTTATTTACAGCCTGGACAAGCAGAAAGGTAGCAATTTTTTATCTTTGACCTCCAAGTGTGACCTTGACCTCTGACCTACCAACTTCGTTTATGTGCATGACACACCATCTCATTTAAAACAAGAATATTGGTAGAACCAATGGATGCTCCCAGTTGCCGCTTTGATCTCTAAATGTGGCCTTAACCTTAAACCTAAAGACCTGATTCGTACAGAGAAATGCTGTCATGTTGAGGCAAAAATTGTGTAAAGTGATTTAAAATCCATTCAACAAGTCCAGACAAGTAAAATGCCAATTTTGACTTTTGACGTTCACCTACAGTTCTGGTTCATGTGCATAACATGCAGTCTCTTTTAGGCAAACATTTGTGCCAAGTAATTTGAAAATCCCCCAATCCATAGCAGTCCTAGTCCGGTCAAGGAAAAGCTGATTTTGACCTTTGACCTCTAAGTGTGACCTTAACCTTTGACCTACGGTCCAGGTTCATGTTCACTTCATGCTGTCTCATTGAGGTTAAAATTTGTGCCAGCAAGTTTTAAAATCCATGGCAAGTAAAAGTACAGACAAGCAAATTGCCAATTTTGACCTATGACCTCTAGGTGTGACCTTGACCTTTAACCTAGAGACTGATTCATGTGGGGTACACACCAACTTATGGCAGCAAACGTTTGTGCCAAGTAATTTTAGAATACCACCATCAAAAGCCAAGTTATAGTGTGAACAAGCACAACAACCAATTTATAATCAAAGGGCAATAACTCCCTGAAAAATCAGCAGACCTGACAATATGCACATGTCCTTTCGGCTTATTAGTTCCTGAGATCTCGAGCTGAAACTAAGTACCGGACGGAAGGAAAGGACAGATGGACGGACGGACGGACGAACATGAAGTATGATGGATAAAATTGTCAGGGAAATTTGTTTTACACCCAGACAAAGTGAATGGCAGTGGAATTAAAATTCGGACGGACAGACAAGTGGTCACTATATGTTCCCCCCTTCCCGGAGCATAAAAACATTTATGTGAAGGTGTTGAAAAATCCATTTTTGCATGGCCAATTTTGATCTCTGACCTTTAAGTGTGACCTTGACATTTGTCCTAAATGTGTAAAAAGTAGTCTTAAAATCCCCCATCCATAGGCAACATATAGCAAAGTGCCAATTTTGACCTTTGACCTCAAAGTGTGACCTTGACTTTTAACCTACTGACCATATTATTGAGGTTAACATTTGTGCCAAGTAGTTTTAAATTACCACCATCCATGGCCAAGTTATGGCACAGACAAGCAAAGTGCTTATTTTGACCATTGACCTTTATGTGTGACATTGACCTTTGACCAGTTAATGCACGAAACACATGGTCTCATTGAGACAAATATTTGTGCCAAGTATATTTTTAATCCCTCCATCATGGCCAAGTTATCTGGACAAGCAAAAAGCCAATTTTTTACTTCAACCTCTTAGTGTGACTTTACCTTTGATGTACAGACCTGGTTCATGCACGTGACATGCCATCCCATTTAGGCCAACATTCATGCCAAGTAATTTTAAATTCCCACAATCCTGGACAAATGTATGTAGAATGGACAAACAAAGAGCCAATTTTGACCTTTGGCATCCATGTGTGACGTTGACTTTTACCTACCGATCTGATTTATGGGCATGTCATGATGTCTCGTTTAGGCAGACATTTTTGTGCCAAGTAATTTTTAAAATCCCTCCATCCATGGCCAAGTTATTGTCTGGACAAACAAAAAGCCAGTTTTGACCTTTGACCTTTAATTGTGACCATGACCTTTTACCTACAGATCTGGTTCATGACAGGCAAACATTTGTGCCAAGTAATTTTAAAATCCCTCCATTCATGGCTAAGTTAAAGCCCGAACAAACGAAGTTCCAATTTTGACATACATCCTACGAGGTACCTTGACCTTTGACCTAGGAACCTGGTTCATGTGACATATGAGCTAAGTCATTTAACTAGATGCCTATTGGCAACATGTTGAGCCAGTTGTCAAGAAAGCAACTTGTATTGTAACAAGAGCTGTTTGTAAAATAGTTATGCCCCCTGTAGGATAAATACAATCTTTAAAATATTAAGTTTGGTGAGGGTTGGATGAAAACTGTTGGAGAAGTGTATACTGCTCAAAAGGCCAATTTTTTTTAAATCAAGGGCCATAACTCGGTACTTCCTGGGGCAATTTGACTGATTATCAAACTTGGCCAAAATATTATGGCCACAAACATTTTCCTAAAGTTTGGTGATGAACTTAGGAAGCGGAAGCGTCTAAAAATGCTAATTTTAGATCATTCAAGGGCCATAAATCAACATTTCCTGGGGCGATTTGGCCGATTATCAAACTTGGTCGAGATATATTATGGCCACAAACATTTTCATACAGTTTGGTGAGGATCGAATGAAAACTGTTGGACTTGGAGAGCTGAAATGAAAGTGGTCTACCAACTGACCGACAGACAGACCAACCCACATAAGCAAACCAATATACCCTGCCATCTTTGATGGGGGCATACTTGTTTTAAAATCACATTTTCTAACAAGCAGATCTTCTCCTTTGACCTCCAAGTATGACCTTGACCTTAAAGCTAGGGACACCGGTCTAACTAGCAACGTGCAGTCTCCACACGGTGAACATTTGTGGCAAGTTATTTTAAAATTCATCTGGACAAGCTGAATTATGCCCATATTTGACCTTTGACCTCTAAGTGTGACCTTTACCTTTGAGCTAGGGCAAAGGTCGTTTGTGCAACACACCATTTCCACATGGTGAACATTTTTGTGGCAAGTTATTTTAAAATTCCCTGATGAATGATGAATTAACAGTCCAGATAAGATCAGACGGACGGGTGCACGCAGTAGGCGGGCTCAACAAAATGCCTCTGTCCAAGCCTGGACAAGCATAGAATGACAGAATGATGATGGACAAAGTGGTGACTATATGCTTTCCCAGCAAGTTTTTAGGGATATTCCTAATGTCATTCCAAATATTTTTCCAAAGTTGTCCCTAAAGTAAATAAAATTATAATAATGACAATTGCTCAAAAATTTATTTTATATTTGCAAATGATTTTCCAAAAATAAATGAAGTAATAAAGGGAAGTGCTTAAATTTTTTATTTCATATTATTTGCAAGGGGACAACAAAATTAAATGATAAAATATTTATGTCATAATATTTGCAAAGTTTCAAAGGTGTCCTAAAAATAAATTCTAGAAAAATGTCCACAGACACGGATGCCCCCACTTATACAGCCATTTCTACATGGCACCGCTTTGTCTGTATGCATACAAATTATTTTGCAAAAGGAGAATTGTCCTTTTATATTGTACTTTATGCTAATGTATTCTTTTATTCTGCAAAGTAGGTCGAGTTATCGCAAAATAGTTTTATACCCGACAAAAAATCAACAACAAACGTGCAAATTCCAAGAAAAACAAATTTTTCAAACAAAATGCATAAAAGTCAGCACAATAATAAAAAAAAGTTTTGGGTGCAAAGTGAAGGTCAAACACCTATGGCTAGGAAATGGTGACCTTGACCTTGCAATCTACAGCGAGGTTTCAATATAAGGTATCAACAAAAGAAGTTTCATTAAAATATCTTAATTCGTTCTCATGTTAATGTGTTTGAAACAATTTTTTTATTTTTTTTTATTTTTAGTAATTGTGACCTATACTTTTATCCCACCCACCCCATATGCAATCGCAAGCAAGGCCTCAATACAAGGTATCAACATACAGTTTCATTAAAATATCTTAAGTTGTTCTATAGGTATTCAGCAGAAACTGTCTATTTTTGGCAATGGTGACCTTGACCCCACCCACCCCATATGCAATCCCAAGTGAGGTCTCAAAAGTTTCCGTAAAATATCTCTCTGTGTTGTCAATTTTTTTAGCGGAAACCGTTTTTCTATTTTTAGTAACGGTGACCTTGACCATGACCCCATCCCATATGCAATCCCAAGCGAGGTCTCGATATAAAGTATCTATGTATGAAGTTTCATTAAAATATCTTAATCTGTTCAAGTTATTGAGCGGAAACCATTTTTATATTTTAAGTAACAGTGACCTTGATGCCACCCACCCCATATGCAATCCCAAGCGAGGTCTCGATATAAGGTATCAATGTATGAAGTTTCATTAAAATAGCTCAATCTATTCTTGAGTAAGAGCGGAAACGAAAAGTTGATGCCGCCACACCGCCCTGCCAAAAACGACATACCCTAATCTCATAACCAAAATTTTTAATTGAAAAATTTGGTTAATAAAGGGTAGTAATTAAAACTTTTGGGCAATTATGAGTTATGGTTCTTGTATGCTTCACTTACTCTTGCTATCTTAAATTCTGTGCAGAATCAACAAAATGCCTTGCGCACTAACTTCACAAGTGAGGTTCTTGCATGAGATTGTGATGGCGATCATTTCTGCCAATTTATCTGTAAATCCCTGCATGCATGGCAATATTATGCTCTTGACAATTATTTGACCTTTGAACTTGATTAGTGACCTGATCTTTCAGCTAAAGACTTGGTTCTTGAAGGCTATATGCCATCTCATAATGCCTATACTTCGGTAAATGTCAATGGCTTAAACTCTTATATTTGACCTTTGACCTATAAACGTGACCGTGACCTTTGACTAAGGACCTGGTTGTTGCCATGCTGTCTTATAATGCTTATCGCTTCTGTCAAGTCATTTAAAAATTCCTACATGCCTGACAAAATTATGCTACAGACAGAGTCCATGGTATTAATTCTTATATTTGACCTTTGACCTTTAAGTGTGACCTTGGACCTAGTTCTTGCGGGCGGTACATACAAGTTATTCGAAAAGCCTTAAATGCATGACTAAGTTATTGCCTGGACAAGAATCTTAACATATATACATATACTTGACCTTGGACCAAGACACCTAGTTATTGCATGCAACACATTTAGCACCTACCATATACATATACATATATATTCTGCAAAGTTATTTTAAAATCCTTCCCTGCTAGACAAAATTATGCTCTGGACAGTTTCTATGGCTTAAATTCTTATATTTGACCTTTGACCTTTAAGTTTGACCCTGACCATGGACCAGATTCTTGCACGCGACACACCGTCTCATTATGTTTAACAAATCTGACAAGTTATTTTTGAAGATCCTCCAATGCTAGACAAAGTTGTTGACTGGACATGAATCCAAACATAGGTACATATGAACACACATACATAGTACATATGTACACACATACATAGTACATATGTACACATACGTACGTACCCACGGATCATAACTGTCGTAATATTTATTCATATGTAATTATTATTTATATTATTATGTAAATTATCAATACGTAAATTATTATGTAAATATTAATATGTAAAATCATGCTGTAATATTT
The DNA here is from genome assembly GCA_027627225.1 of Congeria kusceri. NCBI lineage: Eukaryota > Metazoa > Mollusca > Bivalvia > Myida > Dreissenidae > Congeria > Congeria kusceri. Next base: position 5,153,648 of record CM051037.1, on the reverse strand, counting down.
ACAAGTCCTAAAAATATTTATATCGTAATATTTGCAAAGGTTTCCCAAAAATGGTGAAGTTGTAATTTTGGCAAGTGCTCAAAAAAGATTTGTCATAACATTTGCAAAAATATCCCAAAATAAATGGCGTAACTTTGGCAAGTACTAAAAAAAAAATTTGTCAACATTTGCAAAAGTATCCCAAAAATAAATGAGGTCATAATTTTGGCAAGTGCTAAAAGAATTAGTTGAGACTCTAGAAGTTGTAATAGTGGAAAATGCACACAATTTATTTACTTTATACTCCTAGTAAAAATTAGTGCTAATTACTGCATTATTGCAAAAGAAACTGCATTATTGCACAAAAAAACACTATTTTAATGAATCATCACACAAAATCCCAAACATTGAAGGAAATTAATAAAACCTTGCACACAAAAAAAACATGTTATCTTAAAAATTAACAAGAGATGTTTGTAAAACATGTATGCCTGCCCACTTGCAGACAAGTTGTGAATATGTGCAATTGTTAAGATTTTTTTTAAATATGCAATCCCAAGCGAGGTCTCGACATATGGTATCTATTTATGAAGTTTCATTAAAATATTTCGATGTGTTCTCAAGTTATTGAGTGGAAAACGTTTTTCTATTTTTGGTAATGGTGACCTTGACCCCACCCACCCCATATGAAATCCCAAGAGAGGTCTCAATATAAGGTATCTATGTATGAAGTTTTATTAAAATATCTTTATGCGTTCTCAAGTTATTTCGCTGAAACAGTTTTTCTATTTTTAGTAATGGTGACCTTGAACTTGACCCCACCCACCCCATATGCAATCCCAAGCGAGGTCTCGATGTAAGGTATCTATGTATACAGTTTCATTTAAATATCTCAATGCATTCTCAAGTTATTGAGGGGAAACCGTTTTTCTATTTTTAGCAACGGTGAACTTGACCTTTGACCTGTTGGCCTCAAAATGTATAGGGTTCTTCCTTTCCTCCCAAGTAACCAGCATACCAACTTTCATGATCGTAGGTCAAAGCGTTCTCAAGATATCGTGCAGAAACAAAATGGACCGACCGACCAACGGACGGACAGGTGCGACGGACGGACAGGTGCGACCGACCAACAGATGGACAGGTGCAAAGCAAGATACCCCCACTTCTTCGAAGGGGGGCATAATTAAAAATATTAATAGAAAAAAATATAATACTATTATAACCAACCAGAGGCATCTTAAAAAGTACAAAGAAGCTCGTGCTTGATGAACACGCACGTTGGTGCTGGATAGCCAATTCAAATTATTCCAAATTCCGAAGTCCAAATTAAGTAAAGGACAATTTGAGGTCGGTTGAAACAGGTGGAACTGTGTTAAGTTGGTGCTAAACGAAACAGTAAAATCCAGTTGACCTTGTACGGAATTACGGACAGACGGGAAATCACTATATGCCTTCGGCATCAAGATGCTGTCGGATTAGACACCCCGATCAACTTTTCTTGTGTTTGTCAGAGTTACTGGCTTTTTTCTCTAAAACAAACTGTATGGATAGTAGTGGCCAATTAAACAAAGTTAATTGCATTCTCGAGTTAACAGTGACCTGGACCCCACCCACCACATATGCAATCTCATGCGATATGTAGCTATAAGGTAGCTATAAATAAAGTTATTATTATTTCATTATTAGTAATATTTCAATTTGTTCGAGTAATTGGGCAGAAACTTTTTTTTCTATTTTAGTAACAGTGACCTTGACTCCATCCACCCTACCACAAATGCAATCCCAAGTCAAGTATCTGTGTATGGGAATGAAAGTGGGAATCAAAAGTTGACGCCGTCACCCCACATGCGGGACTGTAAAATTTCTGAGTGTAACAAGAGCTGTCAGACATACATGCCATATGTCCCGGATCATCCGGGATTGTCCCGAAAATGTAGTGCCCGTCCCACAGTCCCGGAATTAGTTCATGTCCCGGAAATCATAAAAACTGCATACCTAGATAAGATTAACTTTTGGCAGACCACTTATCCCCCCCAATTTGTCCCCAAGGCAATGCATACCCGATTAGGCAACGTGTCATAAACGAGCAATTAACAGCAGTTGTCACACTGCATTCTTAAGCTGCAATCAGTCACAGAGTTGCTCCGCCTTCGCAATCAGTCACAGAGTTGCTCCGCCTTCGCAATCAGTCACCGAGTTGCTCCGCCTTCGCAATCAGTCACAGAGTTGCTCCGCCTTCGCAATCAGTCACAGAGTTGCTTCGCCTTCGCAATCATCCACCTTCAAGGCGGAGCCGTCATTACCACACAAAAATCGATATTAGCCAATTACAACGCAGATTTATTTTCGGGGTGCCTATGCCGTGAACAGTCGACCAATCGGCGTAATAAACAATTATACACGCATTAGTAAGTGTATACATGCATCAGCTGATAACATAAGACTACTTATAGTGCTTTGCTAAATATAGAAGTGTCAATTTGCAATAAAAACTTCGTAGTGAAATATCTTTACTTTTTGTATGTAAGTTTCGTAGTGCAATAACTTTGCGATCTTGAGCATTTTGATGATTTTTTTTTTTTGCTATGAGTACTTCTTAAAAAAAACACTTTTTTCATGAAAAAAAAGTACCTTGGATTGGAATAAATACATGAATACACGCCCCTATTTCCTGCCAAATAAGAACGCTTATCTCGAAAAATAATTAACTTTCGTATATGTCCCGGAAAATCAGTAAAAATCCCGGAAATTCGCGGGCAGTCCAGGAAATGATCCAAAAAATTACGGCATGTATGTGTCAGAGGACTACAAAACTGAGTTATGGCAATTATTTCATCAATTAATTTTTGTTTTAAGTGAATAACTAATGTACTTTTGAAATTAAAAGACTTTGGAACAAAAACTTACACCCCAAAATCGGTGAAAACTGGGCATATCTATGTTATTAAATACAACACATACTTATAGGGATTGGTGCAATTGATGCTGGAGTTAATTACAAAGATGTATTCCAAGCTACAAGTGAACACCTTTTGTAGTTGAGCAGGGTTTTACATCAATGTGTAATTGGGGGTCCCCAGGTGGATGATTTTCAGGGGTCCTGTCAATAAAAGTGGGGGTCCCAATCATTGTGTTTCATTGTTTTTACTGTGAATTTGTTTTGTGACTTAGTACAATGGAAACATACTTGAGAGTGTGTAAACATAACATTTTGGGGAAGCAAATGAAAGGCGGAAATATTTACTTGCAGGCCACTTGAACCATTTAGGGGTAGGAATGAATGCTAACCTAGTCCAAAGTAGAGCCATTGTTATAAATAGAACACTGCGTATTGGATTATTGGAGTATAATATAAGCCATGTCATGATGATAAATGTTTATTGTTATAACTGTTTATTGTTACAACTGAAACATTTATGTAGTATTTTTCTGTAAATTATTCACATCCACACCAAAAAATCATTTCATCTAGATTGACTTTTTTAATCTTTCTTCAATTAGCACCCAATATAGCTTACAATGAAACTCATTACATTTGCGAGATAAGTATTCCGAATAAGCGACTATGTGCCTAGCTAGCAACAACAGATGCGCGATCATAAATTTGGTCTATAGTCAACAAGAAACACAACTCATACAACGCTGTACAAACATGACTAACTGGAGTTGTCTTTCTTGTAATGATCAGAGTATCGATACATCAGAACAATTGTGCTGAGACTTTTAAATAAAAACTCTACATTGAAAATTGACCATATGCACTTGTCACAATAAAAATAAACCCCACCTAATTGATCAAATTATACACAGAATTATCTGTAACTATTAAATCGGCTTACTCTTTTCGGAATATTGTCTGTTTTATGATATCGATGGTTGAGTGTGAAACTCTTGTATCTGATATAGAAATTTACTTTTGGTGTTGCTTTATCTTTAAAAACTCGTGCAATAGTAATTTTCCGTGATATTGCATAGCCCTCATTGGACCATGTCCGGTCTTATGATCATAAGCGATACTATAGACCGACCCGGTTTCCATGATATTGCATAGCCCTCATTGGACCACGTCTGGTCTTATGATCATAAGCGATACTATAGACCGATCCGGTTTCCGTGATATTGCATAGCCCTCATTGGACCACGTCCGGTCTTATGATCATAAGCGATACTATAGACCGATCCGGTTTCCATCATATTGCATAGCCCTCATTGGACTACGTCCGGTCTTATGATCATAAGCTATAGACCAATCCGGATTTTGCCACGAATAGTGCAAACTCCTCCCCAGCTATTGTTAAAGGATTAATTTTCATTCATCGAAAATCACAAACATTACCACATACTATTTGAATATCACAAACATTATGCATGTGTTCTTTTGTATAGTTTAACTGCTAAACACGTGATTTCCAAGTGCGATGATTGGATAATATCGCAGTCAAATTTGAATATGATTGACATCTGTGGAAGCATCTATTATGGCCAAACTTGAACCATTTCCTGAGAAACTAGCTTACCAAAAAACTTTAACCTACACCGGATGCCGGGGCGAGTAGAATAGCTTGCCTTTTCTTCGAGTCCAGCTTAAAATCATCAGACCAGAATGACAAGACAATATTCGCATGTCCGCCCTGTCAGGATGCTGGATATTACATTTCATTGGAATAGAGTCATTAGTTCCAGTGATCTCGCGCAGAAACAAAGTATTTCCTATGAAAAAGTACTGTTTATAATCAAAGGGCAATAACTCGCTGAAAAATCATCAGACCGTAACGACCTGACAATATGCGCATGTCCGCCCTAAAAGGATGCTGCATATAAAGTTTCACTGAAATCGAGTCATAAGTTCAAGAGATCTTGCTTGGAAACAAAGTACCAGACAGGACGGACATGGATTATGATCAATGAGATTGTTGGGAAAATGCATTTGGCACCCAGAAAACTGAATGGCAGTTGAAGTAGAAATCGGACGGACTGACGAAGCGGCGAGTAAATGCTCCCCCCATTTGGGGAGCATAAAAAGGGGCATAACTTAAGTACAGTATGAGCTATGCTGAAAACCAAACTTGACCTTGCTTTTATGATTACAAACACAATTGAAACAAGAAACATGGAAATTCTAGATATAATGAAGCTTGTTTCATTTAAATATCTCAATGTCTTCTCAAGCTATTGAGAGGAAACTGTTTGTATACTTAAAGTAATGGTGACCTTGACCTTGAACCACCAATCCCATATGCAATCTCAGACGAGGTCTAGATATAAGATATCTACATATGAAGTTTCATTAAAATATCTCAATGTCTTCTCATGCTATTGAGCAGGAACTGTTTGTATATTTTTACACATATATGTATGTCTGTATAAGTGTATGTACATGTGTATGTATGTCTGTAAGAGTGTGTGATGCATGTATGTACGAGTATGTATGTATGTGTTATTAGTAAGATATCACTAAATGTATGCACCAGTATGTGTGCATGTTAAAAGTAATATATTACAGACATACATATATACATACTCATACATACATACTCTAATGTATGTATATATGTATGCATGTATGAATGTCTGTAATATATAGACATGCATATATGCACACATACATACATATTCCAATGTATGTATGAGTATGTATGTATGTATATATGTATGCACATATATATGTATGTCTGTAATAAATATATCATTTTAATTTTGCAATTTATCAACATTAATACATGTCGACTTTCACTTTTTATAGACATCGTCACTTCAAGACATATTTTGCTAAGACACATTAACCAGACACTGACCTTGACATATGCATATATTTAAAATCCATTTATGAAGGAAAAAGCAATCGATGCATCAGTTTTAAGTCGAAAAGGGGCCATAACTCTGTCAAAATTTAGTGCTTTGTAACCAACATCGAACTTGACCTGTATTCTATGATGTTACACATGGGTACAAAAATTTATTTGAACACGTCCAGCCTTTCTGGAGTTATCATCCGGAAACCAAAAACCAACAGACCGACAGACTGCCAAGTGTCAGGTTAACATGTCCAAGCTATAACTGAAATACATCGACAAACCTGATGGTGAAATGCCCATTCTGTCATAACCTTTCCGACATGCAAATTTTTGCATTTGTTTATAACAAATAAACAATGACAAATATTTGCATTAAAATGTTGCTGTTTTAATCAATTATTAATGTACCCTGTTTCTACTATGCAGCACACTTATATGTTTTGCTACAGATCGTTCACCTAAACATTAAGGTTCTTCAGCTGTGAAAGTTTAAGCAAAATCCACCCAGCAGTTAAAGAAGAGTCGAGTCCACCAAAATCATTGTTCTTTGTCCTATTTCCAATTTCCCAGAAAATGACACGAAAATCTAATTACAACTTTTTGTGCCAAGTTGCTATATAACTAACAAGAGACACGAACGCCGGCAAAAACAACATGTTTTGCTGGTGTAACAAAACGAACAGACAAGTCACCATTAGGATTAGACAAACAAGTGTACCATGCAACAATCTTTATTTGCTGACGGTACCCATAATACACCTATCAATGTTTTCCCCCAGGGGGGAGCGACGGGCATATAGGGGACTTTAGACTGCAAGCGATTACCGACAGGCAGGAATTTGACATGCCGAATGATTCTGGGTCCCGCGGAAATAGACTTTGGTCGGAATTTAGATCCCGGTAATATATGCCCCGGGCCATTTGATATATAGCATCTCCCACTGAGAGGGTTTAGACAAATATGCTTGGCTCTAGAGTGGGGAATTATCGACCCCCCCCAAAAAAAACATTTGTAAAATTCCCCTAGGTCTGCCTGCCACTCCCCCCCCCCCCCACCTGAGGGAAATATTTATAGGTGCATAATGCACCCAAAATACCACAGCACAGGTGGAAAACAATCAAACGTGATGATTTACACAATAATTTTACCAATACATACCCCGTCTGTAAATATGCCACCGATTTTCATCGTTTGCCATGGAAAAAAAGAGTGGCAAACGGTGGAGTATTTGGACATGAAAATCAGTGGAAAATCAGTGGCAAATGATGAAAAAAAACAGACAGTGGAAGAATTTACATCATGGATGGCATTCGGTGGAATTTGATGGCAAACGATGGAGTATTTGGACAAACTTTCCATCGTTTTCCACCGATCACTACCAGTGGAAAACGATGTAAAATTTTACATCGTTTTCCACAGACAATGGCAAACAGTGGCAAACGATGGAGTATTTAGACAAAATTTCATCGTTTGCTATCCAGTGGAGAACGATGTAAAATATTACACTGTTTGCCATCGTTTTCCACAATCGGTGGCAATCGGTGGAGTATTTGGACGAAATTCCATCGTTTGCCATCCAGTGGAAAACCATGTAAGAAATTTCACAGTTTGCCACCGTTGGTGGAAAATCGATGGCAAAATGTCTATTGTCATTTTGTGGTCACCTGCATGAATATAAAATACATGTAATGTTTAATAAAAAACAAACAAGATATAAAATCAAATAATTACCGTCACTAAGTTCTTACTAATTTGTACACAATGATCTAGGATTTTAACATTATTATTATACTGTGTCACATAACTTTCTGATATTTACATCTTTACTATATAAACACAAAACAATCAATAACAGAAATTTAACAAGGCTACGACAGTATTGCAACCATTAAATGAGTCCCATACTAATGAAGTGTGTTTCTATTTTCCGCAACAAAGTTTTTATGAAAATATCTTTATTACTTTTCGAGTTATCACAGTATTAAGGGCTGTTTTTTCTACATTAGTAACATCTACAGTGTAAGGGACTAATTATTAAAAACATTTCGTGATGGCTTCAGAAGATGCCTCAGCACCACATTGATGTCCTCTTTTTTTGCTGCTGGATAACACTCCAGGATGCATTCTGTAATACAAGAAAAAAATGACTTATACATAAATATTGTTATGATTCTTTAACTTGTGTTTTCTTATTAATTATCTTATTATTTCCAACTGAAAAATCAACAACTATTTTATATCAAGAATGCTTACTTCAATGGTTTACTGGATTTACTCAATCTTAGCTTTTTGTAACATTTATAATTTATTAAAATGAGATGTTAAAATGAGATAAACATCATGCATTTTTAAGGCCATTATTAAAGCTATAATTCATCAGAAAGAAACTACTGTAAAACACATTGCTCCTCATTATAACCAGTTTCAGGTTTATAAAGTATGTCACCTTGACGAAAGTACAGTTTTGGTCTGTGTTCTATTTGCGGCCTGGCATCTCCAGCGTTCCCCCTCTGGCCACTAAGCGACCTCCCCTCCACCTCCTCCCTGTTGAACAGCAACCAGAAGGCCTTTGCTGTCGCCTTCTTATAGTTTTTGCAGAAGGAAATTTCTGCAACTACTTGACTCTGCAACGAAAAATTTACTCAATGCCAGGAAGTTAGACTTGAATAAACTACAGCACCACATTATTTTATCTTTTTTTCTTTTAGTTTGAACAGGAAATATTAATCATAGGTTGTGCTTTTTTGTGCGCATGTAAGTTTATTTATTTATTCCAAATGTTAAATTACATACACTACGGTATACGTGTATTTGCAGCAGATTTGGAATTCTATAAATAAATTCTAGCCAGAGTAATTTTAAACTGCACAACATTCACATGTTGCAGAGCACCAGCACACAAAAAGTACGATAATTTGTCCAATATAAATTTCTGCATTTTTTTAACAATTAAAATGTGTGAATGAAGTAAAATTACCTAAAGATGATCAGAATGGTATTTTACTTATTTTGAATTAAACAAAGTATTCTTGGTTTTCATTCAGTATATACAGCTTTAGCTATAGCAATTGTTCCTAAAATAAAACAAAGTGTCAAAAAACAATTATGTACAATAACCTTGGTGTAACCCTTGTAGGTCGCCACAGAGCTTGTGGCTGATGGACTTGATACTGGGGTAGTCTGCTGCGTCATGCTTGAGTTCTGTGATGCAACAGGCTAAAATGCAACAAAAACAAGCTAGTTGATTCCACCTCTGAGAAAGAAACCCATTTATTTATTTAAGGGGGTGAAGGGACTTCATTTAGTTCAGAAAACGAGTAAATAAAAAGATACCACATTAGACAGTTAAATTTCCCTTGGATTCAATAAATCAAAACAACTGCATAACTTTTTACCTTGATCACATCCTGTGTACGCCTGGATGTTTCATCAAAATTGGCTTGCCTCATTATTGCCAACTCACTTTTAACAGACTGAAATAATAACCAACATTATTATATTCAATAAAATTCACATACATTGCATGCAATTTTATTGTTGCATGAAAATGTACCTAAATGTAACAAAAAAAGAACAAATAACTAAAACTTACAGCCAAATCATCCCACATCTGTTTACACCAATACTCCAGGTTAGTTACAGATGCTCTCAAACTGAATAATTCTTGTTGATGATTGCAACACTGGTATTGATGTCGAGGGGAGAATCGTCTTGGTGTAGCTGGAGATGATGGTCGTGGAGACAAAGTGAGTGGCATAGGGTGTGGAGAACTTGTCTCATTTCCGGAAGATGGCTGTTTTACTGGACTGTCAGCTAGCACTGCCAAGCTTGCAGTAAACAAATTTCCAGTGTCCTCAAGCCTGAAATTATTCCATTAGAAAACTATAGACGCCTCAACAAACGTCAATGATATGCAATTAATCTGCAATTTTATCAAATCATTGTATATGGATATCACGTGATTAACGGTTAATGTATTTAACACAAAAGAGCACGTGGTGAACTTATTATCTGTTTGTGACATTTGATGAATCTGTTAACAATAGCTTAGGAAGACTTTGTTGCAAAACCTGAAAAGGTCTATTGAACATAGAAGAAATTTCTCTGGCTATGATAAATACTACAGGTCTAGAACACTGCATAGAAGATTTTTCATTATTGTTTGAAACAACATTTAAGTATTAAAACAGAGAAATTATCCAATAAAAAAAATCATTCTTTATATTAGCTGCACAGAATCTAAGATGGAAGTAATAATCAGCTCCAGATTGTAATATCATACCTATTTTGTGAAAAGTCACATAATGCCAAATTTTCTGCAACTTGCTCTAATTTCTTTTGCTGAAAAAATAAACACATTATAAAGAACAATTTCTTAATAATGACCATCGATGGGGGCAGGAATCTATATTTACCAGAAAGATTTTAAATACAGATTAACAACCAATACATACACATTTGCTTATAAACTGGTGCGAGATGCGGCATATTATTTATTGAAACAAATCTTAAAGCTTTTTACTTTTTTGGTGCTTAATTAGTACAGTCTGCAGAATATAAAAAGTAACTTGTCAGAACTGAGTATTAAGGTTTTTTTGTTTACAGCATACATGGCTCGATTATAGTAAAACGTTCAATCAATGTTTATGTAGTTCAATATTTAACTAAATAAAAAAGCATTGATGACATCATGATGTCACATTAACAAATATCATTTTTAAGTTAGTATACTAAAGTATAAACATAGAAATACTTTTTTTATAAAAAAAAAATATGTAAAATATGCAGTTTAATATAATGCATGTATCCCAGCAGTTTGTTAGTCTTGGCTTTCATTGAAATATAATTTATAAAAATATATTTTGTCAGCCACTCATTGCTTTGCTAAAAAGCAAATGGTTACTGGATTAACTAAAAGCAAACACTTTCCGAAAATTGGTACAAAAAAACTGAATGGACACCATGACTATAATACACAAAATGAACTTTAAAGTGAATCTGCAGTAAATTTCAACACAATTTTTTTTGTCAATTCATACGGTAGTAAACATCCCCCAAAACACACAAAAATAAATTATTTTTGTTATTTAATATATGCAATAATTATAAATAACATGATGAATTTCAGTTATTATCAATGTCCATCGGATTATACTAGTAACCAAACCGAAAATGTAAATCACAACCTATTTATAATTTATGTCATTTAATTACATGTGTATGTAAAAATAAGCAGTACTTACTGTATTGCTGTTCAATTGCACCTCGTCATTGAAGTTGGTCTTTCTTTTTACAGCCTTTGGCTTTACCACCTTCGTCTGCTTTCATACCGGCTCCACCTAACGATAACAAAAGCTTGCTATGAACGAAATCCATGTGGCAAAAATATTTCTAAAAACATTCCGTCAGTGTCAACGCATTAAGCTCCGTGTAATTCAAACTCGTAAATAACATTTTGCGATGGTTTATCAATAAAACAACATACATGTTGTCATTAATAATCCAGTAGAATAACTTATTCGCAGTGCTCTTTCGATGATAATATAAATTCTATATACAAATCTGGAACATCAGCTTGTTTACTATTTCACTTCTAAGTACGGACGCCATTTTGCTTTATGTGCCGACTTCAATATGTTACGCATTCGCCGATTGGTCAGTCGTAAATTACAAACCAATAGAACAAAGCCTACTATTCACGACTGGATGTAAATACGCCGATCACGTGACCATAATTTTAATGCCTGCTTAAAAAATTACAACCGATCGTTATATGTTTCAAATAAAACGGAAGTTAGCATATTTATTGCATTTCTTTGAGCTTATTATAATTGTTTATTTAACAAATGTATGTTGCATAAATTTTCATCATTGTTGCTATATATAAAACAACAATAACAAAATGATAAGATTCTTAATTTACGTGTGTATATTTTGCTCCGAAATTGTAGAACTATCTGCAGGTTCTGCGGATTCTTCGTTCTTGTCACCGTTGTAATAAACTTGTCTATTAGACGCAACATTCAATTCCTCTAGTAGTTCTGTGAATCTGCTCGTTTCCTTCAGCAGCATTTCAAAATCTTTCTTGTCTGTTACGTCTAAACGAAATACATTTAAATAATTAGTTCTAACTATTGATCGACTATGCAAGCACGTTCTTGACTTGACTTGACATTGTACATTATGGCTAGTGCTCAAACGGGTACCCGAAAAAACCCGAATCCGCGGGTCCAAAAAATACCCGCGATTCCGGGTCAAAGTTTTCGCAAACGGTACCGGGTCGGGTCAATATTTTTCAAAAGAACGCCGTAAAATCAACTGGGCCGTTTTGTTCGGGCCGTTTTGACCTGTGCCATCCTGACCTTCAATCACACTTCCGGAATAAATATTATATGATTTCGCGGTTGCATTAGTTCAACCAAACTCGTGTTTCTGAGTAATTGTAAGTTTTCTTTATTGATAATCAACTGAATCAAGGCAAATGAAGATAATAGACGCACCGAAGGCATTAGAATCGCCAGTATGGGAGTATTTCGGTTTCATGTCCGAAAACGGTAAAGACATATCGGACAAAAGCACGACTGTCTGTAAAATTTGTAAAACTCTACTTGTGTACAAAACTGGTTCTACATCAAACTTAAGGAGACATTTGGAGCGGAAACACCCCCATGTTAACCTACCTGACTCATCTCAAACCAAGAAAAAAGCTGCTAGCAAACGATCTTCCACAGCTGCTTCTGAAAATGAGTTTAATGCAACAGCCAAAAAACCCATGCGCCAATCCACACTTGATGAAGGTAGAGCAAATCCACCACAAATTTCTACTCAAAAGTCTAATAAGATAACTGATGCTATTGCAAAATTCATAGTCAAAGACTTGAGGCCACTTAGTGTTGTGTCTAATGAAGGTTTCTGTAATCTTCTTAAAGTTGTTCAACCAGGGTATGTTGTACCATCTGCTTCTCATTTTGCTCAGCAAGTCATCCCAAATTTGTATGATGCAACAAAGTCCACTGTGTTACAATGCATCAAAGATTCATCAGCACTGGCCATTACAACAGACGGGTGGACCAGTCGTTCGACTGACAGCTACATCACCATTACAGTCCACTGCTTGAATGACAACTTTGATATGACATCATATGTGCTTCAAACACGTGAAATTCTTGTCAGTCACACAGCAGAGAATCTGTCTAATGTTTTGAATTGTGCACTGAAAGAATGGGGCTTAATTAAAGATGGCCGAAAGCCAAACATAAATACAGACAATGCAGCAAATATTGTCAATGCTGTGTGTAGAAGTGGACTTATTCATGTGAGATGTATGGCTCATACACTAAACCTGGCAACTCAAAAGGGTATGAAAGTTGAGGGCATCCCTGAAATCTTGAGAAAAGTTCGCAGAATAGTGGGGTTCTTTCATCGCAGTTCCACGGCAGCCGCCCGTCTGAAATCTAATCAGATTGGGCTGAACATACCTGTACCCAAACACAAGTTAATTCAGGATGTAGAGACCCGCTGGAATTCCAGCTTTGACATGCTCAAGAGGTAAACAATTTAATTTAAGTTAAGAAAGGAAGTTTGATCTTTGGTTTCAAGACTTATACTTGCAGGGTTAATTGTTATCAAATATTTTTCTTTACAAATTTTAGAATGAAATGGATAATTATATATTACTTTTTATTTAAATATTTTTATTTGTTTACATTTGTTTGTTTGTCCAAACTTATATAATTTGTGCATCCATTATTCCCTATATAATAGATTATATTATCATATTTTTATTTACATGGAGTAAACATTTTTAGATATTTATATTGCAGGATTCTTGAGCAACAGCATGTTGTTAGTGCTACTCTCATGATGAAAGACATCAAACTGAAGGAAAAGGATGGTGTCAACAATCTAACAGACACAGATTATGCTGCGATTGAAGACATTGTAAAGGTAAATGCAATGAAAAATCTACACTCTACAGTGTTTCATATCCTATGTGAATGTAGAAATAGAACATAACTTTAAGATTAATTGATGTTCCATTCTGGTTGTACATGATATTATGAATATGTGGTCTTTATTTTGACATGACAATACATGGGTACTCATGTTCTCTTCATTTTCCCTACTCTTAAATAATTGAAATTTGCATTCTGTAAAATTTTATGCTTATGTTTAGGTGCTGTCACCATTCAAAACTGCTACCGAGGCTCTCTCTGGGGAACGGTATCCCACGGTATCCTTGATCTTCTCCATGAAGATGACACTGCTGACTCATCTCCAACCTGCTGTATCAGACTCCGATATGGTGAAACGGATGAAAGAAGTCATGCATGCTGACCTGAGTACTCGGTAAACAATCTTTCATGAACCAGATTACTGGCACATTAAATCTTAGTTATGCTAAAATTCCTACAATTACAGAATATCTACGCTGACCTGAGTACTCGGTAAACAATCTTTCATGAACCAGATTACTGGCACATTAAATCTTAGTTATGCTAAAATTCCTACAATTACAGAATATCTACCAATATAATCCAAGTGAATATTAGTAGAAAATAATAGTGTGAGAAATGAATTTCAGTTCGGTTTTTCTCTTGTCTTACATGAGTATAATCTTCAATGTATTGTTGTCCTGAACTTGTCCATATCTCAATTTTATTCTATTGAATGACAATGATATCCTAACTAAAGGTACAACAGCCAGGAGGTGGAGGAGTTCCTACTGGAAGCTAGCATTCTCGATCCACGATTCAAGTTGGTACCCCATGCATCTGAGGAGCAGAAGGCCAAAGCATATGGCAGTTTCAGGGACCAGATGCTTAGCATTCTTCAAACAAAACATGAGGTTGTTGTACTTGGTATTTATTGAAAGGAATCTTCAAAATAAATCATAATTATAAATGTGTTGATAAAATATAAATCTCTCCTGATTTTTGTTCATGGAATCTGTCAAACACAATAAATAAAATCCTGTGCATTAGTTACTTAGGAATTTATAGAATATTCAGATAATGAGGAACTTTGAAGACTTGGACAAACAATTAACATGATGTTTTAAAGTTATCCAACTTATTTTGGTTGTCAACCGGGCTGGCTGGCTCAGTTGGTAGAGCGCTGGACTACAAATCTGAGAATCGTGGGTTCGATTCCCGGCCTGGCCACACAGCTGATGTGGTCATGAAATTATTTCTACCGCCATTCTCCCCCTACCTGCTACCTCTGACTCAAATAGTGCAGTTGTCAGTTACTGGCATAAGTATATGCACTTAGTACTGGTAAACCAGTTAACACAGGAAAAGTGTGAGTAGGTTAACTGACCGCCATGATATGATTGAAAACGGCAAAAAATCCAAACAAACAATCATATTTAGGTTGTCTGTTAAACAGCTTATTTTACTGAATAGTCACAAAATTCTGTAAATACAATGTTCTTCATAATTCTTCAGGATGACGAGCATACATCGAAAGAGTCCACAGAGTCTGGTGTCGAGGTGGTGGAGCTACCTGTCCAGTGCAGTGTCCAAGATGCAGTCGTTCTTCCAGATGATCATGATGAAGATTCTGATGATAACAACAACACTCAGAAGCTTTTTTCTGGTGTGGTGAGTGAGGAAGCCTCTGAAAATAAATCTGCACTGACTGAACTGTTTGGTGACATCTTTTCTGAGCATTGTTTGAGTGTTCCTGCTTCTGATAAAGTATCAACTGAACTGAATGGTTACCGTGCTGAACGAAGTATCAAATTGGACGAAAATCCACTTCAGTGGTGGAATTCCAACAAGGAGAAATACCCACTATTAGCACACATCGCCAAGAAGTATTTAGTTACTCAAGCAACTTCAGTTGCCAGTGAGCGCGTGTTCTCCACAGCTGGTGATATCGTGTGCGCGCAAAGATCCTGTTTGAAAAGTGAAAATGTTGATATGTTGCTGTTTTTGAAAAAGAACTTGGTCATTTGACTTAGGTAGAATTGTATATGCAGAAGTTTTGTTAGAAATGTTTAAGAAAGTATTTACTTTCCCTAGTGCTCTAGCCTCTAGTCATTTTCCATCTTATAGACGTCTTGAATAAGTCTTGATATGGTGAGATGAGATTTTGTTTACAGTATGATACATGCAGTTACATTCTTCCACGTTTATTGTAAACGGAGTTATGAAAGATTTGTTCTAAAACAGTCTATATTGTGCATTTTAGCCTGTTAATGTGGGTGCCTAATTTGAAGCAAATAATATGTTAGCTTCGGTTATTACATATAGATACACCTATATTCCCATGATCTCTGATGTTCTCTATTAGCTCTAGTCATTTTGAATCTTATAGATGCACCTACATTCTACTATAGGAAGCATATCCTAGCTTAGCTTTGTTTTTTGTTTGAAGTTTATTTTTATTTTTTTACTGAATTTTGTCTCTATATATCCAGTAATTGATGTTTTAGGAAGCACCATTTTATCATAAATTCATTTATTACTATCAAGAATGTGGTAATTCTACATAAAGGACTCATTTTTGTGCAGTAATTAGTCTAATTATTTTTGACATATCTGCCATGTTCAACTTTAAAGAAAATAAATGTTTTAATGTAGTTTACCATATTTTAGAATTAATCTTTTTAATACCCGACCCGACCCGAAATTACCCGAACTTTGAAATTTTGACCCGCCGACCCGACCCGAAGAAATTTTTCAACCCGTTGGAGCCCTAATTATGGCTTCTGTCAGTTATATTGTTTGCGTTGTATGCAACATTCAGATACGCCTGACTTGACAAAGTACATACGCTACTCCTATATATGCTATCAAAATTAAAACAACAATAACAATAATAGCAAATATACATAAATATATACACATTGTTGATATCTTGCAAATTTATTGGCCACTAAATTCTTACCTCCAACTTTAGCAATAACAGCATCATGTTTCCCCAGGCCTGGACATATATCGATATAAAAATATATTGATAAAACTTTATTGAGTGATTGAGTTAATTCCCCAAGACACCTAGGTCGAAGGAGTTGTAGTCACAATGGGCAGGAACTACCTTTCTGAAAATATATTTTAATATATAATTTCCAAAGAAATATCAAATAATATTAATATGTTATTAATATATAAACAATTTAAACTGAATAACTATTTATACAGCATAACGAATCGGGAGAGAATCGACCCGGTCCCAATAGTATTATCTTTATACCGGAAGAAAACAAAGAATTTTGAAATATTTTTAAAAAGTACAAACCTAATATAATTAGATTATCAATTTGTATGAATTAACCATGAAAGTGACATGTAACCTTTGAACAGAATTATCAAATATACAAAATAATTTTGTTTCTTTTTTGCATAATAGATTGTATAGTTAATATAATATTTATTTTCATCGTTTTAAAATGAAATAATTAAAGATGATGTATATATGTGTATTTTTTATATTATAAATGATGTTATAATAATAATAATAATAATGATGATGATGATGGTAATAACAATAATGATAATAATAATAATAATAATAATAATAATAAAAATAATTAGCGGAGGACCGTTCCCGACCCTCCAAATCCCAAATCTGTTCTATACGTATATTTGTATATTGTTTAAATGTATTTTAAATAAGCGCCTTACCCGTGTTTTGTCTAGACGATCTATATATGTAACCCTAACCTATGGGACAGAGACGGTCTCATATGGAATAGCCGGTACAAGAGATGGGATAGAGACGGGTTACCCATGGGACAGAGACGGGTTACCCATGGGACAGAGACGGGTCATCAATGGGCCAGGGACGGGTTACCCATGGGTCAGAGACGGGTTACCCATGGGTCAGGTACGGGTTACCCATGGGTCAGGGACGGGTTACCCATGGGTCAGGGACGGGTTACCCATGGGTCAGGGACGGGTTACCCATGGGTCAGGGTTACCCATGGGTCAGGGACGGGTTATCATGGGATATCCGGGACAAGAGATCGATCACGTGACTATTGGCCATTATATATAACGCAGTGTAGATAATGATTTGTTATTATAACTGTGGTTATAGTGTATTCTTGTAGCTGTAGGGTTGTACTTTTGGAACAATTGGAAATATTGAAAGGTAAATTGATATTTATTTAATATAAAAATATGAATATTTTATTTTGTACATGGTGGGATTTAATGGTTCTAGTTATGTAAGGGTAATGAATTTCAAAGTTTAAGCTATCTTTGTGTCATCTTTGTTGTTGGTGATAATTGTGAAGCATTATAAGTATTAAGTTCCTGTTGCTCTTGCTGCTGTTGATGTTGAATGATGCCTGTGTTATGGTATTAGTATTAAATGTTGATGATGAGTTTGATTTTGAAAACTAAAATATATAAACCTAATGATGATTTATATATACTATTGTGACATGTCGAATACACGTTTATCGTGTCGATGATAATGATGATGATGCTGTTTCTGGCACTGTTGTGGTTAATTAGAGGAAGTCGGTCTGGGTCTGGGTCTTGGTCTGGTCTGGTCTGGTCCGTCCGCCCGCCCGCCTGTCCGTCCGTCCGTCCGTCTGTCTGTGTACCTGTTAATAAATATCAATAAATTGCAATAGTTGATGAAATTGATTAAGATTTTGGTGTTGGTGTTGCTGCTGTTGTTGCTGTTGGATGATGACTAGGTTATAGTAGTAGTATACGTTGTTGACGATGATGAAAATTTGATTAATAAACAATTACTGTCTAATGTGATAGGTCCATGTCAATGTGAGGGCGGTACCTGTTTGATGATGTTATGGATTATGTTGCTGTTTGTGATATTGTTGTTGTTTATGAGAATAAGGCCCTATAGGGTTTGTGAAATCTTTGAAAAATATGTAGAAATGATAATGTTGACGATCTTGGTTGTGTTGCTTATAAAATGACTTAGTATTTGTATGGTTACATAGGCTTACCACGGGTTACCCTGGGTAATCTTCTATTTTGGTTTCACGTACTATGTCCGGTGTACAGTGTCCTTTACCATGTTACTGTCCATATGCCTGTCCCGTAATATTGCCCCATTCCCGTTAAATGTCCCTGTCCCGTAGTCCCCTGTTCTTTACCCATTTCCTGCCATGTCCATTTTCCCGTCCATGACCAAGGTAAGGTAAATATTTATATTTATTTATAATGAATAGTTTATCATACATAATATAAGGTCAGTGTATAATGTATTTAAGTAACAACATGAATATTATACAGCAATTGATTCTTTGCTGTTTGACTGACTTTGGTGATGGTAATAATGTTGCATATTCATGACGCTTGAGATGATGCTGATGATGACTATGATGATGATAGGGTAATTATCCCAGTGATATCATAGGGGTTATGCAAAGTTTACCTCAGGGTTTTCCGGTTACCCCCGGGTTATCCCAGTTTTATCAAAGTTTAAATGTTCCTATCCCGTTCTCATTCCACTGTCCCTTATCCTATCACGATCCCGGTCTCCTGTTCCTCAACCTGCTTGCCCCTGTCTCTGTATTGGTTGCGTCCTTTCTCTTAACCAGTCCCTGTCCCTGCCAAAGTCACTGTCAAATGTCTCTTATTCAGTTCCTGCCCCTATCCCGTGTCCCATGTCCGGTGTGGCCTGTCCCTTACCATGTCCCTGTCCCTGTCGTATGCCTCTATTCCTTACCCGTTACATGTCCATGTCCCCTGTACCCATGTCCCATGTCGTCTGACTGTAACACTATCCCTTTCCCTGTTCTGTGTCCTCTGCACAGTCCCTGCCCAATGTACCCTTCCGTTACTCTGTCCCCGTCTCTGTCCCCTTACCTAGTCGCTGTCCTATTCCTATGTCGCCTGTCCCGTTATCGGTTTCGTCCTATCCTTTACTCAGTCCCGGCCACTGTCCCTGTCCCGAGACCATACAGCAGTCCCTGTGCCATGTCCCTTGCCCAGTGCCTTACCCAGTCTCTTTGCCTGTACCTTCCCCGTGTCCCCTCTCCGTTACCCATTTCCTACCCATACCCCTTGCCCCGTCCCTTTACCCGGTCCCTGTCCAGCCACTATCCCTGTCCTATGTACCACGTTCCTGTCCCATGTCCACTGTCACTTTATCGGATTCGTCCTGTCCCTGTCTCTTACCCAGTCAAAGTCCATGTCCCATGTCCCTTACCCTTACTTTTACCAGTAACTACTTAAAATTATCTAAATAAATTGCAGATGGATCGTGAAATCGACCTTGAAGACATTAGTTTGAGAATCGATGATATGGACATTAACTACGATGTTATGAAGGAGTTTGTCGTGAATAAATTAAAAGAATTTGACGAAAGGTTGAAGAAGATAGAGCCGGAAAGCGTGACGGATGTATCCATGCAGGATGTGTCCTCGGCAAGACACTATTACGATAGAATGTCATCGCAGCTACCGGGATTATCCCCGATTGTTAAAAAACCGGTCAGCTCGTCACCCAGTATGGCAAGTTCGTCAAACATAAAGAAAATACCCTTTGACATCGATGAAATTTGTAATGAAGAGCTTAGAGAAGAGATGCGTAAATTACTGCCGGCGATACTGGATGTGAAAGAAAAACTTAATAAAGTGCAGATGTCCTTCTTCCTTTACTGGGTCACTACTAATGATGTAAAAGGTAAGCTGTTATGCGTTTTATATGATAATGGCCGAAAGTTATTGTTATATACTTGGTGTAAGGTTTTACAGCTGAATGGTTAGAATAAATGTCGGGAATATCTGCATTGGAATGATAGGATGATATTTACATCAAATCATGACATTGCGAAGCAACCGTCTTCAACCACATAACAAGAGAACTCTTACAATGGAAGTTAATAAAAATAATAGATATAATTAAATGCTTAATACAATGTAAAATATAATTTATGAATTGATGTAATAAAGTAAAAAAGATAAATGATGATTCTTCCTTCAAGACAAGGTTAGTTCTGACTCCTGATTGCTAGAAACAAATGCTCAAAAACATTAAAATGCTTCACCCCATTGTATAGTTGACGAATTTCTGATATACAGTAATGGCAGGAAATACACCTTTAATTATAATGTGTTGTTATATTCATTTTCAGGACGCAAAGATGAAGCCAAACAACTTGTACGAAGCGGCGAGAGTTTGGTACCCGGGGTACCTCCCGGAGGGCGTTAAAGACTTTAGCGAATACTTGTATGAAAAATTGCGTGGCCACATCAGGAAAATGAAGAGATCCTCAAAAAGGCAAGAGATGGACGTTGCTTACGACTTGGCGAATCAGGTGGTTTCTGTGGAGTAGTTTTTTTTTTCATATGTATAAACCAGAAAGGGTCATTATTTTAACCCTAACCAAACCCTTTTAACATAATCAATTGTGTTACATTTTTTGTTTTCTCGTTGATGCTTGTAAAGGTATTACAGTAATATTACGTTAATCAAAATCGTTTACACTCGTAACGTGATCAATTGTGTTACATTGTTGTTGTCTCGTTGATGCTTGTAAAGGTATTACAGTAATATTACGTTAATCGAAATCGTTTACACTCGTAACGTGATCAATTGTGTTACATTTTTGTTGTCTCGTTGATGCTTGTAAAGGTATTACAGTAATATTACATGAATCAAAATCGTTTACACTCGTAACGTGATCAATAACTATATGTTCTGATGTTACATTTTCGGAGGGATCATGAGAGAGAATTGTTGAAATCTTTGGACTAAACGTCGATCATTGTGTTACATTTGTGTTGTCTCGTTGATGCTTGTTAAGGTATTACAGTCATATTACGTCAATAATCACTCGTAACGTGATCAATAACTACATGCTTTGATGTTGCATTGTAAAAGAACTGAAAATACTCACTGATTCGCATAACGTGACTAATATACGATTTATGGACAATTATGTAGAGACACTTGTGTAACTTTGTCTGCATGCGTACCACACTATAGCTGACAACGTAATGTCAATGTACATTGTTGCGTTACTGATACGAAATGTTACCAGCATGTTTCTATTTGAGTTGACGTTTGTTATGAATCTTGTTAATAGCAAAATGTTTTCATATACAACATTTCTTTGATGTAAATAGTTGTAACTGTTAGCTCGTTTAACTGGAATTATGTTTATCGATGGTATGTCCATGTCAAAAGCTGTCCAGAGTGAGGAATTAAATAAACATTGAATACGACTACTGTGTCATGCTTGAAGCTAGCCGACATCAACGTAACATAATTTCAATGTATTTCTTCGATTTGAAGAGCGTTATTCACATTATCTAATCACCACATAATTGTGATCAAATATGTTCTATATATGGCATTCAGGTCTGCACACTGGAAGTGAACCAATCCTCATTTAATGAAGAAATTAATGTTCTTGATATGTTGCGTAATTGTATTAAAATGTAATAATGAAATACATTCTGCATTTACAAAAGCGACTGCAGAAATATGTACGACCTGACATTCTGTGATTCAACATCGAGTTTCTACCTCTTCGAACGTGCTCTTGGTATGTGTACACACACGAAATTCACAAGTTGTTTATTTTTTTATATAAGTTGTTAATTTCTTTAAGCGTTTAACTTGCTTGTTTGGTGAGACGGGTTATCCGTAGGACAGACGGGTTGTCCCATGGGACAGACGGGTTAATATTTGCGTAAGACGGGTCAACTCATGGGACATAGAGGTAACCCATGTGACAGACGTGTTACGCCATGGGATAGACTGGTTATGAGTTGGATGAGGGGAGTAAAGCCATGAAACAGACTGGTTACCCATGGGGCAGACTGGTTATCACATGGGGCAGACTGGTTATCACATGGGACAGACGGGTTACGCCATGGGGCAGACGGGTTAGTCGATCGGTCAGACGGGTTACCTATGGGACCGACGGGTTATCCCATGGGGTAGACGGGTTACCCATGGGATAGCCGGTAAAGACTTGGGACAGATGGGTTAGGGACAGGCACAGACGGGTTACCCATAGGATAGCCGGGACAAGAGACAGACGGGTTAAGACTTGGGACAGGCGGGCTAAGACTTCGGACAGACGCGTTAGGGACAGGGCCGACGGGTTACCCATGGGATAGCCGGGTTAAGACTTGGTACAGACGGGTTAAGACCTGGAACAGACGGGTTTAGACTTGGGACAGGCGGGTTAGGGACATGGAAAGACAGGTTACCCATGGGATAGCCGGGACAAGAGATGGAACAGGCGGTTTAACAGTTGGGATAGACGGGTTACCCATGGGAAAGCCGGGTAAAGACTTGGGACGGGCGGGTTAAGACTTGGGACAGACGGGTTAGGGATAGGGTCGGACGGGTTACCCCTGGGAGAGCCGGGACATGACTTGGGACAGACGCGTTAGGGACAGGGCCGACGGGTTACCCATGGGATTGACGGGTTAAGACTTGAGACAGGCGGGTTAAGACTTGGAACAGACGGGTTAGGGACAGAGACAGACGGGTTACCCATGGGACAGACGGGTTACCCATAGGACAGACCGGTTAAGACTTGGGACAGACGGGTTTAGACTTGAGACAGGCGGGTTAGGGACAGGCACAGACGGGTTACCCATGGGATAGACGGGACAAGAGATAGGACAGGCGGGTGAAGACTTTAAAGAGGCGGGTGAAGACTTGGGACAGACGGGTTAGGGACAGGGACAGACAGGTTACACATGGGACAGCCGGGACAAGAGATGGGACAGGCGGGTGAAGACTTTAAAGAGGCGGGTTAAGACTTGGGACAGACGGGTTAGGGACAGGGACAGACGGGTTACACATGGGACAGCCGGGACAAGAGATGGGACAGGCGGGTGAAGACTTTAAAGAGGCGGGTTAAGACCTGGGACAGACGGGTTAGGGACAGGGACAGACGGGTTACACATGGGACAGCCGGGACAAGAGATGGGACAGGCGGGTGAAGACTTTAAAGAGGCGGGTTAAGACTTGGGACAGACGGGTTAGGGACAGGGACAGACGGGTTACACATGGGACAGCCGGGACAAGAGATGGGACAGGCGGGTGAAGACTTTAAAGAGGCGGGTTAAGACTTGGGACAGACGGGTTAGGGACAGGGACAGACGGGTCACCTTTTGTCCAACAGCATATTCAGCATAATCACTTCTCGGAAAGACAATATTGCTTAGTTTAAGAACACTTCCACTAACAGGAACATCATTTATCCAAATAAAAAGTCCAACTCTGTTTGCCATTGTATTTGCTGTCCTGTAAATGCTTCTAAATGGACAACAAAATCAGAAATAAATGTGACCCAATCTGTGTACAACAAGCCAAAATGGCGGCGACGTTGTGAAAACGGGCGGGCTTATCAGTTGAGAAAAAGCGTGGTCATTCAAACCCAGTCACGTGATACTGACAGCGCAGCAGTATCTTGCAGCTGTGTACTTATGTGCGTGTAGGGAAGATTACCATGTTTACTGCGGGTATTACTGATGAGTTAGTTTGTTTGCATAAGAACCTAATTAGCGGGATGTCAGACTACATTAGATAATCTTTTGAGATCTATCGAACATGGCATAACTAAGTTTCATGTACTAGTATTGAAAGCATTAAAATGAAAAAGCTGACTTAAAGAGCAGCATGCGTTGATTTTACTGCACATATTTTATTGGTGAATTATCTTTAAAGATGGAAAGTTCTTCTGGAAATAACGCACAGCAAAATCATAAGTAAGAATCATGATTACTAATAAAGTAAAGTGTAATATGTTTCGTGTTGTTACTTTTAACTAACATAAGTTATGTTAGTCAGCCGTTTTCCGTCATGTAAATCAGTTTCGCAGTCTAGCAGCGCTCATAGATTCGCCTCTTATGCAATGATAGAACGTGTACACATAATTATATCATTTATTTTCTTATTTCAGTCGATAACAGTAATCTATAAATGTCATAAATAATTGTCTTCGTATTAGTGTGAACGAAGAAACGCTACGAAACTGTCAGATATCAGAAAAACAATGGGCATGTCCTACTGAAGGATGCGGCAAGATTCTCAGCCGAAAACAAACACTCGTCACACACCTGGCATCAATACACAACGCATTTATTGGTGAGTTAATACAGTTACCGTTTCCGATTTTCACTACGCTACGGGAAATTGTTTAAACATTATCGTTGGTTAATTGCCCACTGGCCACATATACGAATTGTTAAAGCGATTGCAATTAGACCGTACACCTTTCAAACTATTTGCAGCAAACTAATATGCTTACTTGGTTGGTTAATATCTATATATCTAAAATACTTCAAGAAAATGTAAAAGTCAATAGAAAAAAAAACGACACGCAAATATTAAGACTAATGTTTGACTGCACTTATACCAGAACACATTCATCAACGTGCATTTATGTTTCGTGCAATTAATATGTATAGCATAACTCGTAGGGCGTTGTGAAGGAATGGTTTCAAATGAACTAAAGGTTATTACGTAGACTCAATTTTTATTTGAAAAGTATCATCATTGCTTTTGTAAAAATGCCTGCGTTGCATCTAAGTACTGAGCTTTTCGCCTACGATTACGTTAGTATACTAGTATATCGGTGATTGCACGCTGCCCATGCTGGAACGTGACATCGTTGGTGTCAGCAGCAAATTCGCGCTCTTTTCTTAAAGCACGTGTTATACATGGCATACACTTTCAAGACAAAGTGTATTTACGATTTTTGAAAAGTAAAATAGATAGACATTTCCAATCAATATATTCGGTTTGCGTACTTCTGACTGAATTTTCTCATTTCGGATTTGGCGTCAGACAGCTACACATTCACTCACAATAAAATACAAAAATGAAATGAATAAAATTAACTCGCATGTATTTTTTTGGCAGTAATGCAAATATCAATGTTTATCCCTCAGGTGGGGGGGGGGGGGGGCATATACAGGACTTTAGACTGAACGTGAACCTATTCCCTACAGGTGGGAATTTGATATTCCGAATGATTCCGGGTCCAGGGGTAATAGACTTTGGTCGGATCTTAGATCCCGGTTCGCATAAGCTTACTTGTTTTGTGGCATATTGTGCCGATTGGTCAATAATGACGTCATTGCAATGCGTAGACAAACTTATATCAATATTTATTACATTTTATTTCATTTCAGTTAATTTACAGAAACGACAATACAAGCAATATGAAACAGACTCTCAACTAAGCATACCACGATCAACTGCCTGGCTATTAAAAAAGTAAGTACCGAAGCTGTTCCAAATTTACGCAATTGTAATTAAAGAAAATGTAGATTTAATTCATATTAAATTGTCTTAAGGATTTATAAATGTAGTAATTATAATTATTACCAACATCGCTAGACATTTAAAATAAATTACGTTTATTTTGCGTTGTGTTACCTGTATGGATTCGTCCATGTTTATAACGATTCTCACTTGCATTTTTACAGACTGTACTAATACTTAATATTGTTTTATGGTAAGGGATTCTGGGTAGTATTATACAGCAAATGTGCGTTTTCCACGAGGATTACATGCAGTTGTCATGATCGTTATCATGGTTATACTGGTGTCGACATCAGCGATCTCAGCGACCGACCTAAAACTATATCGCAGTCATTCAGGTGTAGCAAACATATGCGATCGATAATAACATGACTGGGGCTATTTATGTATCTCTGACTAATCGATTTACAGACTTGCACAGCATTGAGGCCATAAACATTTCGTGATGTGTATTGAACTCCGGGAATTTTTACGATTTTAATATAAAACTGCTTGGATGGAAACAATATGACCTCCGGTGTATATCAGATGTGTATATGCGCTACATTGATCGGTCAAGTTATTGTAAATATTTGGAGACGTTGCCACCGCATGTATTTCACTTTAATGTTTTGTAACATTTCAGGAGAAGACATGACGACGAAAATGCTGGCCCGGTAAAAGACAATTCCAGTGGTTTCCAGGAAATTGATGAAACTGACAAAAATAGTGATGCGAAATCAGTAGTAGAAAATGTATCTGAAGCTGAGATTTCCCAAGAAGATTATGACTCGGCATCAACTCATTCTACACTTTCAAGTTTCGATTCTGATATGGACATTGAATTAGACACTGACGAAGATGATCTTTCGCCACACAATGCAGTTACACCGTGTGATGCACCGCTATATGTTGTTCAATGCTCCGACTGCACACGGAGTCAATACACTTCTAAAATTACTAAATTAGAACATGAGTTGGCAGTACTAGCATTTGCTTGTCGCCACAATTTATCAGACACAGCCTTACAAGATTTGCTGTCTCTTTTGAAGTTATATGTACCTGAAAGTAGCCTGATTGATTGCAACATCTATTTGCTTAAACAAAGATGCGGCTTTAAAAAAGATTTCTTGAAATCATTCACATTCTGCAATTTATGCAAGAACACATTACTAAAAGGTAGTGAAACATGCGCAACACCTGGTTGCCCTGGTAAGACACCTTCCGTGAAGAGCCACAGCTTTTTCATGACTGGCGATTTGAAACTTCAGCTTCAGGATATTCTCACAAAACCAGGAGTGTGGGACTCGATACAAGAAACATATTATCGCCAGAGTACTTTAAATATAACCGATGTAAATGATGGAGACAATTACAAACTGTTAAAACAATGTGGCAATTTTCTTAGTAATAACAATAATAATACTTTTACACTTTTTACTGATGGTGTAACGCTTTTCAAAAGTTCTGGGGTGTCAATGTGGCCTGTTTACCTGTTAATTAATGAAATTCCGAGACACGAAAGATTTAGAAGAAAAAACATGATTCTTTGGGGTGTGTGGCAAGGCATTGGCAAACCATCCATGACAATATATCTTAAAGAATTGGTGAAAGACTTGGAACATTTACAGACAGAAGGATTTTCTTTTGCAATAGGGAACAAAGAAATACAAAGCAGAGCAAAGCTTATAATTGCAACAATGGATCTTCAAGCTCGATCATCTGTACTTAAAATGACACAATTCAATGGGGAGTTTCCGTGTGTTTTTTGTTTTGACAAAGGTGTTCAAGTTAAGAGTGGCAAAGGGCATTGCAAGGCTTTCCCATATACAGAAACAAGAAATTTACGAACAAGTGTTGGTATACGTGAAGACAGCAAACAGGCTCAAGCAAGTGGCATGGCTGTCAATGGTTTTCAAGGGCAAAGTGTGTTGCTGTTTTTGGATGGCTTTGAACTCAATATGAATGTTGTAGTGGACTATATGCATGGCGTTCTCCTGGGTATCACTAAAAAATTGCTGACATGTTGGTTTGACAACAAATATTCAGGCCATCCCTTTAACATTGGACATTCTGTTCAAATAGTTGACAAAAGGCTGATGCAGCTAACACCACCACAAACAGTTCACAGACTTCCAAGAAGAATAAGTTCAACTTTAAAACACTGGAAAGCTTCTGAACTGAGAGTTTGGCTTCTGTTTTACAGCATACCATGCATTAAAGGAATTTTACCTGATGTGTACCTCAAACATTTTAGTCTGTTAGTGGAGGCCATATATATTCTTCTTACCGAAGGAATCACAACAGCAGACATTGAGAGGGCAGAGACGTTGCTGAGAACATTTGTGAAAACTGCAGACTCTTTATATGAAAAAAATATAATGGGCCTGAACATGCACAATCTGTTGCACATCAGTAAATGTGTTGCCAGTTGGGGACCAATGTGGGCTTGGTCATGTTTTAGTTTTGAATCTTTTAATGGAGAAATTAAAAAGACAATACATGGAACTGGAAATGTTTGTTTTCAGATATTTTGGATTCTCATGGCTCAGAAGCATATTGAAAATGCAGCACCAGCTATACAAAATGACCAAGTGCAAGACTTCGTTAAATTTCAATTCAAGGAGAACACAAAAGGCACAAACCATCCTTGCATAGTTAAAAGGTTATACAAGCTTGAAGACTTATCTGACAACCTCAAGGTACACATCAACCAAATGTCAATGGGAATGGAATTGACACACTACAAACTTGTCAAGAAAATAGTTGTAAATGGCATTAAAGTTTCAAGCAAAAGTTGTACCAAAGTAAAGAAAAGAAATTCATATACAGTCATCGTCAGCGAAACCAGAGCCAACAAGAAATTCCTAGAAGTGGAGTTTTTTCTTCAGAACACTGAAACTTCGCTTGTTTTAGCTGTAGGACGACAACTCAAAGTGAAAGAAAAGCTTCTTCGAGAAAATGTTCCACATCTTCAAATCGTTGAGTACTCCAGGTAAGGAAAGCTAATAGAAAAAGAATTAGGTAGTGTTTGCTTAATTAAGACTATAGTATTATACAAATTAGTTCAGAATTTTTGAATTATAAATTTCCCAAATATTTGAACGTGTTTTTTGTTCATATTTTTATTTGTTTCAGTGCTGAACAAACAGTGGACAAGGCCATTTACATTCAACAAGTACTGATGAGTTTTGAAGTTGACGGCAGCAAGATTATCGCAGAACTTCCTAACTCTGTAGAAGGAGATTAGTTTTTTCTGATGAACAAATTTTCATGATATCGATATGCAAATACTGTATTATGTCTGTTTCACATGATAATATGACATGAAAAATGTCTGTTACCTTAGAAATAATATAAAATTATATTATGTATCAAATACCATGTAAAATGTATATATGAACATTTTAATCATATATTTTATTCATACACATGTTCAAATAAAATAATCTCTGTGTAAGTTACACTTAGTTCTGAGAGAGATTTTTAGTGAAAACTTTATAAGTTATTTTTCCACCATTTGCCACTCAGTTTTTCTTGCAAAATTTTCAAAGTCCCTTTTTTCCTATGCAAAATATACATTTTCCACTCCAAGAAATGACAAAGTCCAGTTTTCCACCGTTTGCCACTGAATTTCCACTATTTTACATAGAATGCCACTGTATATTTTCCATCGATTAGTGGAAAACGATGGCATTTAACCATTTGCCATCGTTTTACATCGATTTTTCACCGTTTGCCACAGTTTTACATGGCAATTGGTGGCATTTGGTGGAAATCGGTGGCAGATCTACAGACGGGCATCCACAGATGTGGGGGTCAGGACCCTGAATGTGAACATTGAGGGACAGTACCAATAGCCATTAGAAATTCTACACAATCAGAAGGCAATTTTTAGAATTATACTTCAAACATATAGCCAAACAATGCTGTCAAGTGTTGTTTTAAATTAGATATGTATAAATATATTTTTATATTACATATAATAGGAAACAAGTAAGACCTCAATTAAAATTAAGTTTGTTTGCCCTTTACCGACCGACCCACAAAAAAGCCGCCAGTTAGTTATTTTTTCTTCCTTTAAATTTCGTTGTTTTTTTCGCTCACAACTTTCATAGGCACTTTGATCATTAAGGCGCTTGAACAAAATAGTACAATGCGTTTGAGTGTGAAAACAAGCGCCTAGTGGCCGGTAAACATGGTGTGTATCACGTTTTGTCGTGTACACACCTGTCAACGTATGATGTCATCATCTGTGTATAGAAATACGTTTTGTTTCAAGGTTAGATACTAGTAAATAGTGAGGTGGGTTCCTTGAAAGTTGTCTGTATATTAAATAGTTCGCTTTTTCTTATGTCAAAAGAAAGAGACATTTCGCATAATGGACACGTCTTGTGTGCATTTTGATTATCATGACACCGAATTACTTGAAATTTGAATATTCAGCAGTTTATGTATAGGCAGAATGAGCTTTTGTCGAAATCGCAAGTGTTTCTTACAGGTGACTACAATCAAGCAAGATGAATTTTCTTAGAAGTAGCATAACTTTTTTTTTTCATTTTAAATTTTGAAAGCACAGAGAACCATCTTTCCAAAGAAAGACTCGCAATATCTGAATCAAAGAAAAGTGGCGAACGATGCCAGAAGATTTTGCTGTTTTACAATGGGACCATATAGAGATTTTTGATTTACCTATTTCCAACATTCAGCGTGTTTGTTGAAATCAATAAATAAATACAAAATTCATAAAGTTGAAACAAGTAAAACTAGCGATGATGTATTGTATGATCTATTGTGCGTGGTAGACGAGAACAAGAAAATTTACCAACAAAGTTTCGATTTCAGTTGGCAAATCAACAAGTGGCTGTGCAGAAAAGTTTCACCCTGATATTAAGAAAATAGTGCATTTCAATACTGGCTTTGTTAAGGAATAATTCTTCTATCAGCAGCCAACATTTTACATATGATACTAGTATTAAACTGTTCTTTGTTAAACTGTCATTTACAAAAACACAGTTTATATTTGAGGGGACAGAGACATCCGAGTTAGCAATATTGCTGACTTTCTTATTTGTGACATTTTCATCAAATTATTTTTAATTTACATTTCATTGATTTGACCTTTTTTCTAGTCAAACAGTATGTACCGTAAATTCTTGCACTTTTTTTCATCCGAAAATTGTATCATTTTTTCGGTGCGTCTTATACGCAGATATAAGCAAAAACTCCTAGCATTTCTATTATAAATATCATCTGTAGTATTTTGGCAGCCAATAGCTGCTCGATCGACGTCACTAAGACACTTATACATGAATAAGCAAACATTCGTACCCGATACGTTTCGTGATGTTTTATATTGTGATTGTTTACTAAGACGCTTATACATGGATAAGCAAACATTCGTACCCGATACGTTTCGTGATGTTTTATATTGTGATTGTTTAAAAATATAATATATAGTTCTAATTTAGTGTTTTATATTGTGTTTCTTAATTTTACGCAATTAAAATATATGTGCAATAATACAGAATGCATAAGAAATAAGAACCAGGGTCAAACGAACCGTAGTGTAAACACCACTTGACAAACTACTTCACACCTTTTGTATTACTCTGCAAACAATAACCACGGTGTCATTGATGATACTTGCAGAACCCTCCGTGTTTGTCATACAATTAGCGCTTACGGTGTAATTAAATGTGTTGACACTGAGACTTCTCAACACCTCTCAAAACAGCGAAAATACATTTAGTGTAATGTATCCACATTTGTAGATTTTCACGACAAAAATATTTTCGGTGTTGATAAACAATGGACGTGAAATTTAAGATTTTGATGTGTTACGAAGCATTCAGAAGCTATTTAATCGCAAGAATTTTTTTCCCACAAACTACGACCTGAATTTTTAGGTGCGTCTTATACGTGGGGGCGTCCTATACGCGAGAATTTACGGTATTTGTACTGTATTAATATGTTTGGGACTGTCTAGCCAGTTCAGCCATTGATAATAATACACGTTTTCTTGTCAGACAGTATCTATCTATGCTGTATAAATTAATATGTGTGTCTAGTTAATTCAGACATTGGTATGAAATAGAATAAAAGTACTTGACAATTTGTTTTTAAAGCATTGCGTATTCTATATTATGTTATGTCCATTATTAAAGCCAGTTTTACGATGTATAATCTTGGTTATATCAATCAAGATGAAGAAAGTAATTGTGATTTTCATACAAAGATAATGTATTGGTATGTAAATGACGACATTCATGTATGACAAAGATTAAATTATCGAAATAATATAAAATATTTTTCCTACCTATCGACCCACCTCTAAAATTTTTGGTTGGTAAAGGGCAAACAAAAGATTTTGTAATTTAGGCCTAATCTTAAAATAAACACCAATTCACTACATTAGAATAAACAATTTACCACAATTCTTACAAAATGTTTCAAATAATATTCAACAAGAAAACTCATATTTAATTAAAATATCTTAATGATTTATGAGAAAGTTATGTCAACCGCAACATCATTTCATACACTACAGATTAGCAGGACATTAATCAAATTTCATGTATTTTATAATAATTATAATCACATTTACCCATAAATAAACTATTTAATGTAAAAAAAATGCCAGTGATATGAGAACATTCATTTTAATTATTAATACAATTGATTGTAATAACATCTTATGAAAAATGATGCCAAATTATAAACAATTTATTTAAGTGCACATGTATCCATTTGACAACAACAAAAACAGTTCATTAAATACTCGAGCTTTATGTAGACATCATGTTTAATCAACAGTTTACTGCAAAGTGAATGAATGAGAAATAAATGCAAATTCATACACCACAAGGTAATAATAGAACTATTCTGCTTTGCAGGTGTTAGAAAAGAAATGAATATATAGTGACATTTACAACAAATTAAATACAGAATAAGCATGTGACTTTCAAACAACAGCATATACTATTTCACAGATCATCTACTTTCAGTTTATACAGCTATGATTTTTTAAGACACATCTCCGATATTATTTTGGCCCTTACAAAACATGGTCCAATAAATTGAAAATTAGTTGTTTTAATACATGTGGCAAGGATTTTGTAGCACACAGCATCAGCACTATTTTCTGACTTTGTTTTATAATATTCGATTGTAACAAAACTAAATTCATTCAAACAATTAACCAATGCAACCGCAAACAAGCATTTTTTTATGCTCCTTTTATTTCTTGTTCTACTGAAATGTATTGTCTTGGTATAATTTCAATGAAAATCCCATTGCTCCATTACAAAAAATATCCACATTCCAATATATATTTTTTAGTTTACAGCGGTCAAAAGCATGTTTATTCATTCTATTGTACATATTATATTGGTATGCTAAAGCTAAACTACAGTAAATGTTGCTCAAATAATGCAAATGATATTCAAATTATTTATGTGAACATTTAAAAATGGAAAATAATATGGAAGAGCATCAAATTGCAAATGACATGCTCTTTGCAAGTAAGTTTTAGGCACATGTACACAAAAAGTAAATAAATGAATATTCAGGAATATTTACCTTTTACTCAACAAAACACAAAAGATATGAAATTCCTAGAATTTGTGAAATGATATCGAAGGAATAGGCTCTACAGCAGGGTAATAATTATGGTAGTGAAAATCAATGCCTTTTTGTAATTGGCAATAAAACATTGTACATTTAAAGAGTCCACTCCTACAACTGACCTCTATGGATTAAAAAAGTCCCAGTGTGTCTTCACTTTTTACATTTTGTACATTTTCTGACCAGAAATTTACATTTTTTATCATTTTCTATGTGCTTTATCACATACCAGACTACAGAATGTTTTTATAGTTTCATATCACACAGCCGACTATCCCAGTATCAACATAACAGTAGTTAGAGGGACAAAATTCTTGGACCTCCCTTCAAAGTTCCGACATTTATCCAACTACTGCGGTGTAGCCTAAGATGACCAAGGGAGACAACCTTCACAAGAAGTGCAACTCCCAGGTCCCTTAGCTGGAAATGGGAAATATTGCATCTGCTAACAGAAGCAGAATGTCTGCTAATTTTTCTTGTAATTTTGTGTATGTTTTGTTTTTCCTTTTCAATAGTTTATTTTTACATACACTATTCTTCTTTTTTTCGATTAATTCTCAATTCAATTCTGCCAATGTTCTACACATTTTTTCTGAATTGTTCATTTATAATTTGAAATCGGTCTGAAACTGATTTGTAAATTTTTATTACCCAAAACATTTTTAGTGTATTTTGAGGTCAGAAGTAGCAGTAGTACGTTTTTTAATTCTGATCACATTTTAAACATCGATAAATGCAGTGAATTTCACAAACAATTATTACCCAATTATTACTCAAATCTGTTTTAACATCAGCAAATATTGCTAAATAATGCTTCAATACAAGTTACTTGCCGATTATTTTCTGCAAATACCTTACTCAGGCATTATATAAAGACGCAAACGAAACTTTTATAACAGTAAAAATCAAGTATTTCTCAACAAAACAGCATGAAAGAAAGGCTAGAGCAAGATTTACGACTAGAACAATTGCTAACCCTAACCCTGAAAATTTGCTGAAAGTATTGATTATTAAAATTAATATTGTTAAAATGAAGAAATAAATATGCCTATACAAGTTATCTTTTTCAAGCAAAATTTGCAAGTCACAGAAATGCCTATTTAAATGATGAAAATATTTTAATTATTAGATCTTTAAGCAACACCAACTTTTAAGTCATTTTACAGTAACCATGGTTCAGTCGAACCATACAACTTTCAACAACAATTGTCCTTGATACACTTCTAATGGAGAACACGGTACTCAACCTAAGAAGCATAAAAGTTTAGACTTAAAATATTGAAGATAGTATTGAACACAATGCTGGGAGAAACTTTGTGTACAACCACAATGCCACAATGCCTATCACTAATTGTTCTTGCTGTTTGTTTTTCTCAATTTTTAGGGGACCAAAATGATATTGGAAATATGTCTTTCAAACATTTTTGTTGTAAACTCAACGTAGATGATCTGTGAAATTGTTATTCACCATTGTTGGAACTTCGCATGTTCATCCTACATTTACTAAATTGGTGTAAATAACGGTCACGTTTTTACATTCACCGCTTTTCAACAACATGTCAAAACAAAACTGTTCCATAAAAACACTTGGTATACAAATCTGCATGAACTCCTAATTCACACAAATGCAATACACCTCCAAAGAAAGACATGCGCCCAGGTATTTACGAAGTCTTATTGTCA
Source organism: Congeria kusceri (assembly GCA_027627225.1). Taxonomy (NCBI): domain Eukaryota; kingdom Metazoa; phylum Mollusca; class Bivalvia; order Myida; family Dreissenidae; genus Congeria; species Congeria kusceri. The sequence goes on along the minus strand of CM051037.1, from coordinate 5,118,356 downwards.
TCATCAGATGCATACTGAATAAGTTAAAGAAAAAATAAAATTGTGTGACAATTATGTCTACATAAATGTTCAGATATATTACAAGTAAAATTAAAATGTTACTTGAGTACATTTCTGGAAATAAATTACCATAACACACATTAGGGTTTCTTGTGTCAAAAAATAAAGTGTAGCCAACAAAATGTTTTTAAAGGGGCGTACTTATGGTAGGTTGTTAACAACATTTAGTACAAGAGCTGTCAGAGGACAGCGCGCTTGACTATTCGAGGTATTTCAGTTGGTACATATTTTGGAAAGTGGAAGGGGCATACATCTATTAAAATACAAAACTTTTAAGTGATGCCTTGTACAGTTTATACATTTTTGGAACAAAAACTTAACGCAAAATCTATGTAAAAAGTGTGCACAACTCTGTCAAAATACAAAACAGAGTTACGGGTAATGTTGCCCCTGATACTAGAGTTGATGACAAAGGTTAGTTCCAAGTTTCAAGTGAATAACTTACTGTTTAAACCATTCTTATTCGTCGGACACTAAATTTAGTGGATTTTCGTGGGTCAGCTCAACCACGAATTCAAAAGTACAACGAACGTTTATGTCTGACGTCTTGTATCCGAAATTATTAGTATCTGCACTACTGTGACGTCAGACTAACACTGGGTGATTGTGTTAATTATTTACTGTGAATACTGACATGATGTTAAATTATACTTTAACTATGTTTGAAAAAATAAATAATTGTATGATGTTTCCTTCTTGAAAGAACATATAATACTGATAGAATAATTGAAAGGTACAGATTGCTCAAACTGTCACCACGTATCGCTATTCGCAGTTTGTCACTTGTTAATTGTCATGCGCATAACTGGCTTTGTGTCAAACTGCCATTAATAGGACCCACTGTTTTATTATACTTATACACGACACTATGGGTACCACTATTAATTGGACTGTTTATTGCGATACTGGTATACTGCACCTATGTTTAATACACCTAATTGGTATGGTTTTGTTACACTAGGGACCACATTATCGCGAGATTGAGACGATAAGATAAGGACAATGTGGGTAATTGACACGTTGTTGTTTTAGCGGATGTCAACTGGGTGCAAGGGTTGTTAGAATAAACAAAAAGCACACAGATACAGTATTGTTTTTTGGTTTTCGGCAAAAAAACTAAATCCACGAATTAAAGATTAAACGAATATGCCCGATTTTATAAATCCACAAAATTTCATGTCAACGAAATTAAATGAATCCACAGTATGTAGTTTTGAAGTTACAAAACGTTAGAACATAAACTTTATTCAGAAAATCTATGTGAAAAAGGGGCATAACTCTGTCAAAATACAAAACAGAGTTATGGGTAATGTTGCCCCTGATACTAGAGTTGATGACAAAGGTTAGTTCCAAGTTTCAGGTGAATACGTCTGTCCTTCCATAAAAAAAAAAGAAATATCTTGAAAAGTACATGGAATATGATTATGAAACTTGGTATACATATTAAAAGTGATGAGAGGATTGTGCATAACCCTTCATTTCTGCACATGTCATATGCCAGGTGACTGTTACTAAAAATAGAATTACCCAAATAATGCAATTTTTCTAAAGGTACATAAGATGTAATCATGAAAATTGGTATACACATGAATAGCAGTGTGACGGTTATATGCACAACCTTTTTTCACCAGAGGTCAATTGTCTGGTGAATTTAAAAAAACTGGTAGGGGACTCCTGTATTGCGTGCAATACTGTCAAAGCCTTGTTTGTTATTAGATTGGCCATGTTATGCATACCATTATTTTTTAATCTTGTTTCCAACGGATTTGACTGTAATTGCATCTGTATAATATAAAAATACACCTATCAATTGCCAGATGATTAACAAACAGCACTTGGATGGACAGACTACGGTATAACATTGTCCATTCTCAGGTAACAGCTTTTTGGACCATCATGGCCCTCTTGTTTTATGCTTGTCACCATAATTCTTTTCAATATTGTTTTTTTAGGTGTGTGACGGAGATCCTTGACATGATCGTCGATGTTTGTCCGAGTATCAACATAGTGCTTTGCGAGATACTGCCAAGGAACTATGATGCAAGAAGATTTCCCAGATGGCCACTTACTGGGCAGCAGTTGAGTAGGTTCAGCCAGTGGATAAACAGGGCCAACAACATGATCTGGGATATCAGTCGCCATGTGCCTAATGTGAGATACATGGGCTGTGGACAAACTCAAGAGGTAATTCCATGCTTCTGTTGTTGCATTATTGCTTTAAATTGTGTTTCATTGTCCTTAGTAAGTTGAATTATTTGGACCAGCATGACAATATGGGTTGGAGATTTATTTCCAGTAAAGGTCATACGGTAAAAAGATTGACAAGTGAATATAAATTAAGAAGGAATGTGGTAAGCCATTTTCCGAAAATGTATAGTGTACATACTTTTTTGGGGAAATAAACACTCTGCATTCGCTGTATTCAAATTATGTGACTTGTTTCAGTTTTAAATGCTTCTCATATGCATTTTAAATAGCAAACATCATTTAATAAATATCTGTATTTCCTCTTATTTTCATAATGTCTTGTTGAATGAGTTGCCTAAGCGAATTAAAAGTGTAAGCAACTCTGTTTACTGACATACAAACATTTTCAGATGCATATTATAATCGGATTAATATTTTGCCCCAACAATATTATTGATATTTGCATGTATGTATTAAACATAAATGCATATTGATTTTAAGAAATCGCTGTACTTGTCTCCGGATGGACTTCACCTGAGTGTTGATGGTGCTAGGAGGTGTTTAGCCTCCATTATAGAACACCTGCCAGTCCAGACATGTGTGGAGCCAGAAGTTCAATTGGATGCTGTTGAATGGCCAGCTCTCTCGGCAACAGAACTACCAGTACCACCACAGGACTCAACCAAAGCACTATTTTCAGATGTGTTGCAGACTGTGAGTATAGCCTGAAAACAAAATTGATTGCTTTCATAAGATTTGTAATAAGTTCAGTATGCATAACTGGGTATTTGTAATTACTTTATAAAACATAAATCTGTTAAGGCTTAAGCAAAGAATTGAATGCTGTAGGACAGAAAGGGAATTAATGCTTTTATATGTCATGTGTACTACTTGTATTTGCATACACTTATTTTCTGTCACTTTTATATTTTGTATAAGGCTTTAAGTAATGTATGCATTGTGCTATATGTTCCAAATAAAGGTTGTGGTGTGTTATGTAACATACAATGGCATTAAATAGTAACAATTAGATTGTGTTACAAACCTATTTATATATTATTTTTCTTGCAAAAATAAAAGCATGTAATTCTTAACTGGGCAGGTGCTTGAAGAAGCCTTCCTGGAAGAGTTAGAGGTTATGCAAGTTCCGATAAAGATAGACCTGAACAATCCTACTAGGGCGGTAAGTTTCCTTTTGATACACATTTGAAAGTAAGTTTTTTTCATAAGTACTATTTTATGACCATAACTTTTCGAAGAAAACAAACTATATGAAGGATTTAGGTGGAGCATTTGACCTTTCTTAACTTTGAGCTTTTGCTTTATGTCAAATAGCTCAGTATCTTTGAATGGTGTTGCCTTTTAATTCAACATATTTTACGTCGGCAGTTCTTTTGTTAATCACATTGTACATGGTTGTTTTATTTTGGACAAAACAACCAAAAAACAAACCACTGTATCATTCAAAAATTAAGTTAAAATAAAAATACCTGATTTCATATAAAATGAATTTATGCAGAGTAAAATTATACAAAATTGGTTGTTATTCACAGAATGTGACGAGAGAATCAAAGAGGTTTGCAAGACGTACAAGGAAATTGGTCAGAAGATATGGAAAGAAGGTAAATAAAGCCTTCTTGAAGGCAACCAGATGAACTCGACTAGTTGTTTAAATGACTAAGTTATGCAACTACATGTTATTCTTTTGGTGACTGAAAAACAGGCCTCTAGGAAGCTCTACTTTACAGTCCATAAAGAGTGATTTACCCATAACAAATAAGCCTTTTGCACATGAAAAACTAAACAACTTAAAACAGGAGACTTTAGAGACATGGGAGTAGACAATAATCTACTCTTGTAAGAATTAAGAAATAGTACAGAGCACTAAGGGCCTCCTCGCATTATAGTGACTGAAAATTCAGCCCAAAAACGTTGACAAGACCGACGGCTGAAGTCCATTAAATGTTTGCGGTCTGACACAGAGGTCACTTAACCTAAATAACAGACCTTCAATGTGTAAGAAGCGTTATTATATGAATTTTTTTAAATATGGCATAAATAGTCTCATGAATTACTTAAATAAATAAATTATTCAACAGGATTTTTGATTTAAACTACTTCCCTGAAAATTGGTCAAATGGATTCATAATACCACTACACCAAAAAGGGGACACTAACAACCCAGAGAACTATACAGGAATAACCTTACTAAGCACACTTGGGAAATTATTTACAAGGATTCTTAACAATAGACTAAACAAATGGGCAGAAAAATACGGTGTGTATGTTGACGCACAGGCAGGTTTCCGATCAAATATGTGTACTACTGACAATATTTTTATTCTCCATGCAGTAATACAACAAATGTTAAACAACAACAAGAAATTATTTGTCTGCTTTGTTGATTACACTAAGGCCTTTGACTTAATAGTGAGAGAAAATATATGGAGTAAACTTATTAAAATAGGTATCAGAGGCAAAATGTTAGACATTATCAAATCCCTCTATTCAAATGTGAAATCATGTATTAAATTTAATAACTGCCTTAGCGAAAGCTTTATATGCAATCTGGGAGTTCTTGAAGGAGATTGTTTGTCACCATTTCTATTTGCCATGTACATTAATGACCTGGAAGAAACATTGATAATTAAGGGCCACAAGGGTATCAGTATCCATATGCTAAAACTATTTTTACTTCTTTATGCTGACCTTCAAAATGGAATAGACATTCTTTATCAATATTGCAATAACTGGAAACTAACACTTAATGTACAAAAAACAAAAATACCATCAATATATGTGATATATAACATGCCTCTATCACAATTAACCGGTTATATTATTTATATGGTATATGTATATTGGAATCATGGGTATATTGCCTTTTTTCCTGAATAAAGATCTATCTATCTATATAGTATATTATATAAGAGAAGAGTGTTATTCAAACACCACTTTTTGGAAGCAGTTGTCAACAACAAAACTACAAACACCTGGAAACATTTGTAGGATCAAATTATAAAAGAATACTTATATTACAGAACAACGAATTTTGCTCGTGAATGTTGTTTAATATAATTTTATAATAATTCTGCCCTACCTTGCAAGTGGGTTGGCATGTAGTTCTGTCTTGTGCAACTGGGTATTACTTTATTAAACAGTTCAATTTTGTAGGATGTTGAGTTTACTGTACTATGTAATCTTGTATACATGCATGAAATGGTTTCAGTTTGCAAAGAAATGCCATTTGAGGTATATGCAATGTTTCATTTTTGCCTTTGGTCTGTTGTTCCTGTTATTGTTGATTCAATATTTATTTCTGAATATTTGAAGTATGTTTTTGTTTATCAAAAGTTTCAGAAAGCAAATAATTTTAATAAGCAAACCCCACCCACCCCCTGAAAAAAAATAAATACACAGAAAAAAATCACACAAACAAACTTGTCAAACCTCATGAATACAGAAGTGGCTAAATAATAAAAGGTTGTTGTAGTGACTGTGACTTTGCTCACTCTGCATTTTGGGAGAAAAATAGTTTGAAAAACATTGTATAAGAAGTATAAGAAGCAGGTCTGTCAAGAATTGTGCACAATAATTTTTAGCCAGGTTATTAGTAAAATAGTCTGTATTAAGCATCTTGTAACACATTGAGAATGTGTCATAAACAATCTTTAATCTTTTAATGGTGATAAAGCTGCAGGTGATTAGGGATTACTAAAATGTATGTGTAGACAACAAAATTATCAGTCTGTTGATAATTGCATATTGTATATGTATTACAATCTGATTATTATGATAGTTAGAGTATGTCAGTGACAGCCAAAGTTTAAAAAGTTATTGTTGTCTTTGGCAATCAGACATAAAAAATGACTGTGCATGTGTGTTAAAATTGTCATGATTATTGGTATGTCTGTTTGGATGTGAACTAGGTATTTACGAAGTATCTTTAGAATCTGTTTGGATGTGAACTAGGTATTTACGAAGTATCTTTAGAATCTGTTTGGATGTGAACTAGGTATTTACAAAGTATCTTTAGAATCTGTTTGGATGTGAACTAGGTATTTACAAAGTATCTTTAGAATCATTATCCTTAAATCTGACATGTTTCCTCATTGGTAAGTCCATACGGAAACATTCAACTAATAATTATTCATTTATTGATATCAGTATTAAAATATAGTTCAGTGATATCAACATCACACATTGTGTTTATATTGTAAAGAGATTTAAAATAATCGAATTATGAACTTATTGCTTTCTGAATACAACCCCAGGTAGTAAAATTATTTAGAAGTCATGGTATATGTAATTTTATTTCATGTGTATATGGTAGGTCTTACAGCATTGGGCACATCACCATTGGTGTCACTGCAGACGTAGCTGTAATTCTGCTTGCCAACAAGTTGAATGGCTTATGCTTGGTAAATTTATTTTTACTACATAAATGCATTTGTACATGTTCATTAATTTTAATATCACAGACAAAAGTTGTCGTTTGTTTATAATTAAAACTCGATGTTTGTAGTATACAATACTGTATTATTTATTCATTCACAAACTTTTCTTTTAACATGTATGACTTTATTTACTATTTATGCCCCCCTTCGAAGAAGGCGGCATATAGCAGTCGCACTGTACGTCTGTCCGTGTGTGCAAAGCATTCTTGTCTTTGCTATAACTTTGCCATTTATTGATGGATTTTGAAATAACTTGGTAAAATGTCAACCATCATAAGACGACGTGTCGCGTGTAACACCCGTCTCCCTACCTCAAAGGTCAAGGTCACACTTAGAGGTCAAAGGTCAATTTTTTTTAAATTTATTTTTTTGACATAAGTGGAGTTTTGAGACAAAAGTGGAATGAGGGGGCATCTGTGCCCTATGGACACATGTCTTGTTTTATTACTGTGATACCCTCATCTATACTGTTAGTTATATATTTATTTTACCGCACCAAACAGCAACAAAGTTGTAACAGGCTTATACTAAATTAGCTTTTCTGTGTTGCCATTTGTCCTGTATCTTTTTTTTCTGGTTCAGAGCATAACTTTAATATCATCTGCAAACTTCATATATGAATAGATAGTTTTGTTGTTGTTTTTTTTACATTAATTTTTTCAATTGTAGAAGAGCAAGAAGACCAACATCAGTTCCAGTGGTGGAAATCGACCGGTACAACCCCCACTGAAGGAAAAGAAGTCCAAAAAGGTATATGATTGGTAGAAAATCCAAGTTCTTCAGTTGTCATTAACACAAGTAAACCAATACTGGTATTTAACTAGAAACATTGACCAACATTGAATACAGCTCAGCCTTCTCATCCAAAAGAAATGTAAGGCATTAATATGTGGTCTTGTCTTTTAACTGTTTGTCAAGCCGTGCCATATTATCATATTGAGGCTAATTCGCAGCCACCCTTTTGTCTTGAATTCAATGTCAGAAGGAAATTATTTTCTAAATGTTCAATTTGTATCACATGGTAGGTTTATGCTCATTTAATTCATTCTAATGTGGTATAAACAGCGGAATATGCATCCATTTTTGTCTGCTCATCACTTTCAGGTTATGTAAATTAAGAGAAAATCCCTTCTTTTTATATTCCACCCACATCACTTAATCAATGATATTATAAAGAAGCAATCATGCGTCCACTTTATTTCATATTTTCAGGTGCCTTGCTACAGTTGCCCGGAATGTAAGGTGTGCTGCACGAATGAGGAGGCACTGCTTAATCATATTTTCAGAAAACATTCTTCTAGGACAGTCAGCAATGAAATATCATCGGAAACGCCAATGCAGAAAAAAACAGTTACGCTGTACAACCAGGTTTGTGAATTGTTAATCATGGAATTGTCACAAAAAACCAGTATATGGGTACATTCCTGTATTGCCGTGGTAGGTATATTCTCCAATAAGAAAATGATGCAATAGATATACTAGTATCTGAACCTGATATTGCAATAAAGTCTTTTATATTTTGTCATGTGGAAAAAAGCTTCCACAACTTGAAATGACAAAAATTTAAATTCCTGGAAAATTTGTTAAGTTAATAGTGGTATATAGTTTGGTTGAAATTTTCACATTGATTCTTCTAGTAAGACATGATTAACACTTCAAAACTATACATTTGAATGCAACAATTGTGTGATCCTATTTTAAAAGTGTATTTGTTATTGTACATGCAAGTACTGGAATGAATTCAGTAGTGCATGTTTTTGTACTTATTTCGTGCTGGTGAAATTGCATTGTGTATACTTATGTGGGTTTGCTTTAGTGCAATAGTTTTCACAACTGTTTTGCTATTATGTTATATTGATTCCTTATGATTGGTTTCTATTAGAAAGAACCAGTCAACACACCCTTCCATGTCGTCCATTCATCACCAGAAGTTGATGAGATTCCCCAGCAAGATGTCAACACTTCCCAGCTTCTTCTTCTTCTAGCAAATGATGTGGAGCTCAACCCAGGACCGGTGAGTTGTCTTGTATTTGGCATTATATTAATTAGTTTTTTTTAATTGACTAATCAATGATGCAGATGGTGTTTATGTGTCAGGCATGATGATGTTGGAGGCAAATAGTAAATATCCTCTCTGTACTGGTCAGTGCATGATGAACTATTTGTCTTCTAGCACAAACACCACTTAGTCAACATTTGGATACTACTTTCACAGTTGTTACTTATGCCCATTTGCATTCCACCTATATCAACCAGCCTCATTTGACATTGACATCCTTTAGATGTCCTCTGTGATTTATTATGTTTTTGTAGTTCCAGCAATTTAATTTTGCAGTTATAGCAGTTATTATTATCACAAGTATTGTGTCATATGTTTATTATTATTATTTCAATTCTACACTCCCTCAGACCTTCGACTGCAGATGGAAAGCATGTAAGAAGACATTACCAAAATTTGGAGCATTAGAAGAGCATGTTGTACAACACACACGAGGAACCAGCAAGTGTCAGTGGAATGATTGCAGAGAAATTATATCAAACGACCAAAGACGATTTGAGATACATGTTTTGAAACATTTGTATGATGTAAGTACTTTTATATATTTTTTGCTATGTCATGTATGTAGTACTTTCAATTATGTGAATAGAAATGTTGTAGAGAAAAGTCCAAGGATTGTGTTATCAATTATTTAGTGTTTTTTTATTAATTATAATTAGGATACAAAAATATTCATATTGTACCTTTATTCTTTTAATTTATGTCGTCCTTTGATAAACAGGACGAAGAGACGTTCCCGACAATCAACGATTGGATGAACATACAGGGAAAAATATCTCTACATACAGAGCTAAATTTTTGTCCACAACATCTGGTAATTTAAATTGTTTATCTGTCTTTGTTGTTAATCACAACTTAGTATAAAATCTAAGAATGATTGCATTTAATGTTGTGTAACAAGTTTTTATGCACACAAAGAAGGGCATTCAGTGGTTGCGCCATCCGTCCGTATTATTCATCATGAGCAAATGCTGTGTACAGATGTCACACATGCTTGTTTGTCATTGTGTTGCCTTCCGCTGACAGGCATATGATCCATACATAACATTATGTGTCAAACCTTGTTGATAATATGTATGTGCTATGAAACATTAAAATCAATCACAATAATCTTTTCAGAGGTCCAAGCTGATGCTTCTCCTGTTTGATGAAGACTTTACCATACCCACTGGTCATTACACAGTAGAGGATCACTACCAGTACCTGGAATCACTAAGTATATGTCATCCTTCCGAATATGAACAGTTAAAAAATAACTTCTTATTAAAAAGGAAATATTTAGGTGAAAACTGGGAATATATTCAAGAAACAGATATACCATGTATTGCTTTCAATGCACATGCTGACTGTTCTCCTGCCCCAAGAAATGTATACACTGTAGCCAACCCTAATAAAAATAATGTATTTGTCTCAACATCTAGACCAGAACTGTGTAGTACATACTTTTCTGGAACAACTTTAACGAATGAATCAATCAAGAGGAAAAATCCAAATGAGAGTCTGCAAGTTAATGTAAATATGAAAATGTGGTCAGATATATTAATTGAAAACTTATCTAACTGTTCCAAAGCTTTACAGATGCAAAATCTTGTATTAGAAACTTTAAGAGAAAAGGGATTTGTTACTTCAAAGAAACAATCTTTTTTGAAATTAGAACAGGAAGCTAGTAGATTATCTGCAGTTAACAACTGTTCAAGTGGAACATTCATATGTTCAGTATTTAAATGTAAATTTGATGATGATGAAATTTATTATGTAAGGTATGTCGAATCTGGAGTTTACAGTGGCTTTATGGAACAAAAGTACTTGCATTTCCTTAAGGAGAATTTTACTGTTTCAGATGATTATCTTTTTCTGCATCAAGCTATTACATTAGAAGATATTGATGAAATGAAAATTGATGAAAATAAAGATCATATAAAAAGGAATCGCCCAGACAAAATATTTAGCCATTGTGTTGATAAAATTTTGCCAACCCACATTGATGAATTAAATAACACTGAACACTCCGAAGAAGTTTCATTGCAATCTTACATAGTTCTTTTTTCTCCATTTAAATCAAAAGCATCTGTAGACAAACCTGAAAAGATGTTCTTTAAAATGAACCCTCAGAATTTATGTGAAAGATTAATGAAAATAGTTATTGATTTTAAGATAAATAAACTTATGACCAACAGACGTTCATCAAAAGATATCTTGAAGGAGTCAACAGTAGTTCATTGTAATCTCCTGCAGCAGTCTTTAACTTTGAATTGCTTATCTGGAAACATAAAAGCAAAACCAAATTTATTTGTCAAATCATCTCGTTATGAATCTAATTTTGTCAATACAGCCAATGCTTCTTTGGGAACATCATTAAGAAACAAAACTATACAGCTTTTTTTGAACAAGAAGTATTCAACCTTATTTTACTTTTATAGACAATATTTTCCAGATTTAAATGAATGTACCGAAAGTAGAGTTGAGACATCAGAACCAGTTTAAAAAAAAAGAAAGAGCAACAAGCGTATAAAGCCAGTAAATATTTCTATATCCGTTGTAGAAAAACAAATGGACATTTGTAATACCGAGTATAGTTGTGATTTTGCTGATTATCCAGGAAAATTTACAATATTTGAAAATTATTGTTTTGCTCTTTTAGATCATGGAAATTTAGTTATACAAATGCATGATGAAATTGGCAATCTTGTTTGCTGCCTAAATGATTATAGTGAAATAGATGGATCCTTTAAAGCTAATGATTTTATATTCACTACTAGGTTCTGTCAAGAAACAGGTGACTATTTTTATTGCACATGTAAAATTTACAGAACTCTGTTAAATCTTCAGGAATGTAATATTAAGGAGGAAGAATTTCTAGTTTTAGACTCTGTGGGAGAAAACTGTGTAACTTGCATGCATTGTAAGTTTGTGAAATTAAATTTACTGCCTTGTTTAGAACCCAGTCTAGTTAAATCTGAATCAAGAATTGAACAGTTTGTACAGAAAGCTTTACTATTTAAAAATCAAGAAATAGTAGAAGTTTGCAGAAAACCTGACATTAGAAAATATTCTGTTTTACTTGAAGGCGAGGACTATCCAGCCTTTGTTCATTTTAGCATGAACAAAGGGCTTGGTAAGTACACAGTGTCATGCAAAGATGGAAAATGCAGTTCTTTAAGGGGTTATAAGAGAAACATTAGTACTTTATTAAACTCAACTGTCTGTAAGCACTTAAACATATTAAAATGTTACACTCACTTATGGGAAGATTTAATAGACATTGGAAGTTTGGATAATGCAAATGATGGAGAACATACAATGCCTCAGGATTCTATAAAGGATGAAATGCCCATTCAGAATACAACGATTACCACACATAATAGCTTTAATGAGGAAACTGGACTCTGGAATTTTAAGTGTAAAAGTAAACACTCTCCAAGTATGAAAGACAGTGATAATTTAAGGGCAAATATTATTAAACGAGATGAGTGGAATGACAAAAACCTAGCGCGATGTTCAGATGGCTGCTTAAAAGGGCCTGTTCTATTTCCAGATATTCCTGATAACACCTGTCCATGTGGAAGTGGCTGGCTCAAGCGCCAAGATGACCAGGCTTACAGAGAGAATGGATTGACTGTGCATGAAAAACTTAGGACACTGACTGTATATACAAACTTTGCACCCGTAAAATGTGACGTCCATGTTCGTTTATGTTATAATTTGGTTAAACCATGTAAAATTTCTTGGGATGAAGGGAAATCTGATTGTTTACATGTCTTAAGTAGAGATACAGCAGCAGGAGATGAAATAGGCTGGGAATATGTATCTATGGTAATGAGTTCAGGGTGTACTTTTTCTTCCTTCTGTCAGTTAAAAACTGAGACTTATAAAATTCGTCACAATAATGCTAGGTTCATGGATCCAACAGTTTTTGTTAACTTTTGGTTTAGTTGGGCTGCAAACATGAAAATAGAATTCAGAATACCCTGTGGTGTATGTGGTTACGAACCAAAGAGATTGTGTTGTGATGGTACAAAGGTCGGTGTTGGTTTTAGGAATGCAAAATATGAGGAAATAACTGAAACAAATCAAACCTCCAATGTAAAGAAAACATTGCATCGTAGAATGGATAGGTGTTTTTTTAAAAATTTAAATGGAATAGACAAACAACAAATGATAAAAGTTAGAACTACTTTAGATTATATTGCCCGTAAAGAACTGAAAGAAATTAAAGAACTTGAAATTATTCCAGATGATGAATTATTTGACTGTATTACTGTGTTAAAACAATTCCTTCCCTCTGAAGTTTTGGTTTCATTCCAGAGGTTTTTCCAAATGGATGACAATGAAAGGCTTGCATATGCAAATGTTTTAAAAAATGTTAGCCACAACAGCATCTATGACCAGTCTTGTACCACCTACATACTGTTATAAAATTCAACATTTAATAAACAACCCTGATATCGAAAATGATCAGTTTAATAGTACTATCTACGAAATGCGTTCGTTTGCACCTGAACTAAGAGATTTAATGTGTGAGTCATTAATAAGTAACAATGAAATATTAACAGATGACATAAGACTATTTTTACAGTACCTGATAAATGAGTCAATGGCATTGCAAGTTACTGAACCAGAGCCACCTGTACCGCAACCAGGGACATACAATCCTGAAAAATATGGAAGGGCCTATTATTTCAATGAATTAGGTTTAAAACTGAGATCTGTTAGAAAGTTTTCCATCGATAATGACAGTGCTGTTAAAAGAAATATTGATAGTGATGACAATGCTCTGGACTTTGAAAAATGTCAAAAGCTTTATTCAAAAGTGCAAACTTCTGCTCCAGGAACATCAACATTATTTTTGTGGTTTTGTGCTGACCATGGCCATTGCTATGGTTTTCATATGACTGGGGCAGAGGGTAGAAAGGATCCTGCAGTATCTCTATATAGTTATTTGGAAAAACCTCCACAAGATGTTTTTTATGATTTTGCATGTAATCTGCAGGAATAGTGTTTAAACCGTGAAAGTGGATTTTATAAAGATGTAAGATTTTTTCATGACATATTTCATAGTTACTCACATAAATGTTCAAGAGCTTTTAAGGCTGGCAGACTTCAAGGGTTTGAATCTGTAAATTCTGAAATATGTGAACAGTTTAACAGTTTTATACAGTGCATTAAGAAGTCTTCCCGTCAGATGTCGCAATCACACTTTTGCTTTTACCTGCAATTCTTTTTACATGAATGGAATAAAAAGAAAAGATTGCTATATGAAAAAAAGATAAGAATTGCATTAGCTGGACTACTTTAGGGTATATTCATATGTAACTAATGCTAATCAAAGCTGGTATATACATGCTTGATATTCCATCTTTTGCTGCTGTAGTTTTTGTGTGGTGGGTTTATCATATAAGCGGGATGCAGTTTGTATTGTGTTTGCTGTGGTCAATTATTTATACATAACTAATATGCAGTCTGCTGTGTTACACAATGTATAGACATTGGTGTTATTGTCGTAGTGTTTAGATATTTGAATCAATTTCAGAAAGCATATTAGTTTTATGTAGCAGATACTTTTCTGGTTTATTTGCTTTGTCTGTCAGATGTTATTTTTAAAATGTCATTCATTTTTTATTATAATTTACATCAATCTTGTTTGAATGTCACGTACCAGTATGTCCTGGATTGTTAATCTCTTTCACTGTCATGTATTTTTAATTGTTTGAAACTGATAAGGGACTGATAATAAATAGCTAATGGAAGCTTTTGTAGTCAAATCATTTAATAGTATAGATGTTAAATTGTTTGTGTGTAAATGCGTGACTTAGATTATACGAGAAAATAGTAAAGGGTGAACTATTTGTACAAATAATTTTACAATACATCGGTCATTGACCTGTTAACACACACAATTATATACAATGTAAACAGTATATTTACTGTACAGTACATGTGAAAATCGCCATTTCAATATGTCAGGAATTTTTTAACTTTATTTTACTGTCTTCGTTAGTTTATCCTATATGGACAAATTCTATTGTAACTAAACAATGGACAATCTTTATTTGATAGGGGTTTTCAACCCTAGTGGACTTCTGTTTTGCTTGGTATGCTACCAAAGCCTTGCTACTATTGCAATCGATGTATGGCTTTTGTTGTTTTGTTTGTGCTTTTCGTTTAATAAAGTATATAATTATTGCATGAGTATTCTTACTTCGACCAATGAATATGAAAAGTTTTTCTCGTACACTTCTTCTGTGTATTTACGTATTTGTAAAAGCAATACCGCAAACAGTGTGCAGCACATATGTACCAGAAATATACGACACAACAAGTGGAAGAAACCCTTCTAACGGGCATACTCATGGTCAAGACATTGATATCGCATGCATTACACGTATAGTTAAGTGCAATAAATCCATGTTGCGGGTAGTATAATGCAAGAAACATGCGTGGTCTCTACGACTAGTCAATTACAAGAAATCTGTGTAGCGGGTATACACCTGTTTAATACATTTCTGTCGCATGTGCTCTACGGCTAGTAAAGTACAAATATACGGGTTGCGGGTGTGCACAACTACCCGGTACTAGATGTCTGTATATTTACTATATACTTAGCGGGCGCAATAACATCGGGTTGCGGGTGTACCCAACGACTAGCTGATCATGTCCGTTTAGTGACTACATGCTTGGCTTGCGCAATAAAATGGAGTTGCGGGGGTTCCCAGCTACTAGATGATCACGTCCGTATAGTGACTATATACTTAGCGGGCGCAATAACATGGGGTGGCGGGAGTACCCAACTTCTAGATGATCATGTCCGTATAGTGACTACATGCTTGGCTTGCGCAATAACGTAGGGTTGCGGGGGTTCCCAGCTACTAGATGATCATGTCCGTATATGGTGACTACATACTTAGCGGGCGAAATAACATGGGGTTGCGGGTGTACTCAGCTACTAGATGATCATGTCCGTATAGTGACGATATACCTTGCAGCCGCAATAACATGGGGTTGCGGGTGTACCCAACAACTAGATGGTCATGTTCGTATAGTGACGATATAATTAGCGGGCGCAATAACATGAGGTGGCGGGTGTACCCAACAACTAGATGATCATGTCCGTTTCGTGACTACATGCTTGGCTTGCGCAATAAAATGGAGTTGCGGGGCTTCCCAGCTACTAGATGATCACGTCCGTATAGTGACTATATACTTAGCGGGCGCAATAACATGGGGTGGCGGGAGTACCCAACTTCTAGATAATCATGTCCGTATAGTGACTACATGCTTGGCTTGCGCAATAACGTAGGGTTGCGGGGGTTCCCAGCTACTAGATGATCATGTCCGTATATGGTGACTACATACTTAGCGGGCGAAATAACATGGGGTTGCGGGTGTACCCAGCTACTAGATGATCATGTCCGTATAGTGACGATATACCTTGCAGCCGCAATAACATGGGGTTGCGGGTGTACCCAACAACTAGATGGTCATGTTCGTATAGTGACGATATAATTAGTGGGCGCAATAACATGAGGTGGCGGGTGTACCCAACAACTAGATGATCATGTCCGTTTCGTGACTACATGCTTGGCTTGCGCAATAAAATGGAGTTGCGGGGCTTCCCAGCTACTAGATGATCACGTCCGTATAGTGACTATATACTTAGCGGGCGCAATAACATGGGGTGGCGGGAGTACCCAACTTCTAGATAATCATGTCCGTATAGTGACTACATGCTTGGCTTGCGCAATAACGTAGGGTTGCGGGGGTTCCCAGCTACTAGATGATCATGTCCGTATATGGTGACTACATAATTAGCGGGCGAAATAACATGGGGTTGCGGGTGTACCCAGCTACTAGATGATCATGTCCGTATAGTGACGATATACCTTGCAGCCGCAATAACATGGGGTTGCGGGTGTACCCAACAACTAGATGGTCATGTTCGTATAGTGACGATATAATTAGCGGGCGCAATAACATGAGGTGGCGGGTGTACCCAACAACTAGATGATCATGTCCGTTTCGTGACTACATGCTTGGCTTGCGCAATAAAATGGAGTTGCGGGGGTTCCCAGCTACTAGATGATCATGTCCGTATAGTGACTATATACTTAGCGGGCGCAATAACATGGGGTGGCGGGAGTACCCAACTTCTAGATAATCATGTCCGTATAGCGACTACATGCTTGGCTTGCGCAATAACGTAGGGTTGCGGGGGTTCCCAGCTACTAGTGATCATGTCCGTATATGGTGACTACATACTTAGCGGGCGCAATAACATGGGGTGGCGGGAGTACCCAACTTCTAGATGATCATGTCCGTATAGTGACTACATGCTTGGCTTGCGCAATAACGTAGGGTTGCGGGGGTTCCCAGCTACTAGATGATCATGTCCGAATATGGTGAGTACATACTTAGCGGGCGAAATAACATGGGGTTGCGGGTGTACCCAGCTACTAGATGATCATGTCCGTATAGTGACGATATACCTTGCAGCCGCAATAACATGGGGTTGCGGGTGTACCCAACAACTAGATGGTCATGTTCGTATAGTGACGATATACTTAGCGGGCGCAATAACATGAGGTGGCGTGTGTACCCAACAACTAGATGGTCATGTTCGTATAGTGACGATATAATTTGCGGGCGCAATAACATGAGGTGGCGGGAGTACCCAACAACTAGATGGTCATGTTCGTATAGTGACGATATACTAAGCGGGCGCAATAACATGGGGTGGCGGGAGTACCCAACTACTAGATGATCATGATGTTCAAGCGAAAATCGATATATACGGGTACCCGACATATTTAAATTAAGAAAAAAAAAAAAAAATTGGCACTGTATTGGAATATGATTAAAAATACATAAACTCCTTATCTGTTATAAATGTTGTTTCACAGAACCGTGATGATATAAAATAGTGTAATGTAGCCCACCGAATAATAACTTTACACATATGTTACATATAACATTTATGTATCGTTCGATGAACATTACTTCAGTAATTTTCAATAGCAAAATACAAACATAATATGCAATTTTCTTGAAATTAAGAAATTCTTAGATTCTACTGAGCATGTATTCGGATAGTTTCAATTTCTGATATATTTATATTTTTCGTTTTCCACGGAGATGACATCCGACATATCGGCTTCTTCACGTGCGCACGTGAAGGTTCACGTGCATGCCACCGTAGCCCTTTTTGATAGCAGTAGCATCATTTCATATTGCTCTGCACTTGGAGTAACATGGCAATGTGTGAAAGCTTATAATAATTAGAGTGTTTGTGACTGTGCTATTAATAAGAATAAGTAAAGAACACAGATTTATGGTGTTGATCACTGCAAACACTTGTGCTAAACACTAAATGTCATGCCTTATTATACAATGCGGTCCTTTATTTATGGCAAGGAACCAATTGCCAAACAACGAGGCACAAAACAAATGTAGTAGACAAGACACACACGTACACAAAAACGAACAAAACTGGGGTCACCGCCTTGAAACGGTCAATGCAAAGCATTGGGGGTTTAAATAGTCAATGGTTATGACATGATAGGCTATACATACTTGGGATTATCCATTCCCTGTGTGACTATGGCTAGACATTATACTTGACATATCCTTTACTTTTCGTTTAATAAACACGGAGTAATTTATACCATAAAAATTAAGGGCGTTTGAAAGAGCAACACATTTATTATAAAAAAAAAGTTAAACATTGAAAAAAAAAAATTTCGTGCTTCTTAGATTGTTGCATAATAGAGGTTTTAAAATGCAAAAAACCCCGTCTATACAGGTATTAAAATGCAAAAAAACCCGTCTGACAATGAAGTTCACTGCATACCTTAATGATAATTATTATTTACGACTTCTTGACAACGTTGTCTTAGAATACACACACTGTTTGATTTAAAGACAAAGAGGGTATGACTTTGATCTCTCAAATAAACTTGCCAGTAAACGATGTCAATGACGAAGACGCCTGACAAGGGTACAATGTGGTCCATTCGAGTCGACATTTAGTGCTATACATTTTTCCTCAGTGGTTGGTGGTTCCTGCATTCCTTGAGAATGTGTTCAGCCGTTTGGTCGGCTTCTCCACAGGGGCACTTTGGAGACGGCACAAGGTGGAATCTCTTGTGCATGTGGTGGTTTAGTCTACTGCAGACTTTATGTGTTGTTTTCATTTTATAGGAATGCACCTTGCTGATGTACAGGCAACGCCCATACACTTTGCACTGAGCATAACTTCAATTTCTTAAGTATGTGCAATAAATAATATCATGAGATGATGTCACATAATGACAATGTTTGTGGTTTAAAAGTGAGTGTCACTATTCAACAAAGCATAAACACTACTATCATAATGGCACCACTGTTATAATTGGAGAAAAAAATGTAATATACGATGTTAAATACCAAATATTACACCTGTGGACCTTGTAGTTTCAGAGAAGTTATTTTTCGATCAGTGTATCTTAATAATCATTTTATAGAATGTCTAATTTGAAAAAGGGGCATAACTTTTGTAATTATTAACATAGAATGATAAAAACTCGCACATGTACAAGTTCGTATCACCTGTATTAAAAACATTACACAGGCATTACGCACATGTCCACTCAACAGGCATATTACCGGTATTTTAAAAAATTGCTGTTTGAATAATAAAGTTACAATTTGCAAAAGCTGTATCATGCCCATTAATATGCATATTATGAGAATTGACCTTTTAGTATAACCTTCACCTTTGAGCTAGAGACACAGGCCTTCCACCCAACATGTCGTTACCAAATGGCGAACATTTGTGGCAAGCTATTTTAAAATTGTCTGATGTATGATGAAGTAACAATCTTCATAAGCTGTATGATGCTCATATTTGAGCAATAATCTTTATGTGTGACCTTGACCTTTGATCTAGGTTCAGGTATTGTGCGGGACACACTGGGTCCACACTGTTTACATTTTGGCAAGTGATTGTACAAATTGCCTGATGAATGACAGTTTTTCTCCGGACAAGTTGCATCATGCCCATATTTGACCTTTAGTTACAATGTGACTTGGACCTTTGAGCTTAGTACACGTCTTGCACACGAAATGCCATCTCCAAATGCTGTACCTGTGTTATTTTAAAACTGTCAGATGAACAATGAAGCTTGATTTAACTGTTTACTGTGATTTTTTGAGTTCTGACAATTCTGAAATATTAAGTACCAGGCCTGGGTAGTGAATATATACCAGCCAAAGCCTATGCTCACTGTGTATAAATCTTTCCAGTACCACAGTAGTGAAAATGTACCACCCAAATCATAAGCATGAAATGTAACTGCCAAAGCCTATGCTAACCATGTGGGTACTAGTTCAGTACCCGGGTAGTGAAAATGTACCGGCCTGAGCCTATGATTACCATGTGGATACTAGTCCAGTACCCGGGTAGTGAAAACGTACCAGCCTGAGCCTATGCTAACCATGTGAGCACTAGTCCAGTACCCGGGTAGTGAAAACGTACCTGCCTGAGCCTTAGCTAACCATGTGGGCACTAGTCCAGTACCAGAGTAGTGAAAACGTACCTGCCTGAGCCTATGCTAACCATGTGGGCACTAGTCCAGTACCAGAGTAGTGAAAACGTACCTGCCTGAGCTTACGCTAGCCATGTGGGCACTAGTCCAGTACCAGAGTAGTGAAAACGTACCTGCCTGAGCCTACGCTAACCATGTGGGTACAAATCCAGTACCCCGGAAGTAAAAACGTACCTGCCTGAGCCTATGGTAACCATGTGGGTACCTGTCCAGAACCCAGCAAGTGAAAACGTACCCGGGTAGTGAAAAGGTACCTGCCTGAGCCTATGCTTACCATGTGGGTACCAGTTCAGTACCCGGGTAGTGAAAACTTACCTGCCTGAGCCTATGCTAACCATGTGGGTACCAGTGCAGTACCCGGGTAGTGAAAACGTACCAGCCTGAGCCTATGCTAAGCATGTGGGTACAAGTCCAGTAACCCCATAGTGAAAACGTACCTACCTTAGCCTATGGTAACCATGTGGGTACCTGTCCAGTACTCTCGTAGTGAAAACGTACCTACCTTAGCCTATGCTAACCATTTGGGTACCAGTCCAGTACCCATGGGTAGTGAAAACGTACCTGCCTGAGCCTATGATAACCATGTGGCCGACTACCTGTCCAGTACCCGGGTAGTGAAAACCTACCTGCCTGAGTCTACGCTAACCATGTGGGTACCTGTCCAGTACCCGGGTAGTGAAATCATACCTTCCTGAGGATACAATAACCATGTGGGTACCAGTCAAGTACCCAGGTATAATATTGAAAAGTACATGACTTAGCCTATGCTAACCATGTGGGTACCAGTCCAGTACCCGGGTATTGAAAAGTACCTGCCTAAGGCTATGCTAAGCACCTGGGTACCAGTCCATTTCTGGGGTAGTGAAAATGTATCAGCCTATGCCTATGCTTACCAGGTGAATACCAGTCCAATACCCGGGTAGTGAAAACGCACCTTCCTGAGACTATGCTTACAATGCGGGTACCAGGCCAGTACCAGGGTAGTGAATTTGTACTTGCCTGAGCCTATGCTAACCATGTGGGTACCAGTCCGATATCTGGGTAGTGAAAATGTACCAGCCCGAGCCTATGTTAACCATGTGCGTAACAGTCCAGTATCCGGGTAGGGAAAACGTACCTGCCTGAGCCTAAGCTAACCATGTAGGTACTAGTCCAGAAACCGGGTAGCGAAAATGTACCTGCCTGAGCCTATGCTAACCATGTGGGTACCAGTCTAGTACCCGGGTAGTGAAAACATACCAGCCTGAGCCTATGCTTAGCATGTGGGTACCAGTCCAGTACCAGGGTAGTGAAAACGTACCTGCCTGAGCCTACACTAACCATGTGGGTGCTAGTCCAGCACACATGTAGTGAAAACGTACCTGGCTGAGCCTACGCTAACCATGTAGGCACTAGTCCAGTACCACAGTAGTGAAAACGTACCTGCCTGAGTCTACGCTAACCATATGGGTACTACTCCAGTACCCGGGCTGTGAATTTGTACCTGCCTGAGCCTATGATAAGCATGTGGGTACCAGTCCAGTACTCGGTTAGTGAAAATGTACCTGCCTGAGCCTATGCTTACCATGCCTGAGCCTATGCTAACTATGTGGGTGCCTGTCCAGTACCCGGGTAGTGAAAATGTACTAGCCTGAGCCTATGCTATCCATGTGTTGTACCTGTCCAGTACTTGACTAGTGAAAACGTACCTGCCTGAGCCTATGCTAACCATATGGATACCAGTCCAGTAACCGGGTAGTGAAAATGTACCTGCCTCAGCCTACGCTAACCATGTGGGTACCAGTCCAGTACCTGAGTAGTGAAAACGTACCAGCCTGAGCCTATAGTAACCATGTGGGTACCAGTCCAGTAACCGGGTAGTGCAAATTTGCCAGCCTGAGCCTATGCTTACCAGGTGGATACCAGTCCAGTACCCAGGTAGTAAAAATGTACCTGCCTGAGCCTATGCTAACCAATGTTTCAGCACCTGGGTAGTGAAAATGTAACCACCAAAACCAATACTCACAGTGGTCACCTTTCCAGTATCTGGGTTATGAAAATGTACCTACCAAAGCCTACTATGGCGAATTGATAAATATTCATCACAATAAGGATTTGGCCACAACGATTCGCCACAGTTTAATAACGATTCGCCACAAGTTCATAACGATTCGCCACAATGCGTTCATGATAAAGAAGACATATGTATTGATTGTGGTGATCAAGGATTTTTGAAAATAAATATTAAGAAGCACATATAAAATTGTTTTACCGAATGAGGATTAAGGTTGCACTTGTTTATTTATGGGGAAAACAACTAATTTTTTATATTTATTAATACTTAATATCAATTATGCATTTCAAAGGTTATGATGCCAATACTGAACTTGATGAAAACCATGACGACGAGTTTTACTTTGTTACATAGAGTAAATCATTAAATGAATATGTATTGAGTCACATGAGCTAATTATTACTTTTTATTTACTATTTATTACATGATTTTTCAATAATAAACCGTATTATAATACAGACTCTCCTATGAGTACGTTGATTAGCATTTTCTCCGGTTCTGATAGAAATTAATATAAACATGCGAACAACTTATTAAAATCCCTCCATAACCTCTTTAAATTAACAAAGACAATCATTCCCGTGGCATCAAACACATAAACAGGGATCTCGGAAACGCAAAATCAAGCGTATTTGGACGCATATTTTTTCAAATGGACGCATGTCAAACACATGCCAGGAGTTTTTGGGACGCATGCTTTTTAGCTTACTGCATATACCCTGTTACTTAATACATACAAGAGTGCCTGCAGTAAACTCAGCAGTATTCGCGATAAAATCAGTATCGGCCCCAGTACACACTACAGCTGTTAAAGTCTAGTCCTTATGCTCCGTCCACAACAGTCTCTTAGCTCAGCCCACTCCACTCCAGACATTTACTGTAAATTTTCATTGGTAAACTACATTTGTCACTCATTGCTGTGCTTTAATGCACGAGTCAATTAGAACGTGCGAAATCGCCGAAATGTGACAAAAGGCGTCCTCAATTAAGAACAGTTTTGAACATATTTGACAACTTAAAACAAACAACATTGTTAAAGTGAGTGAAAAACAGCTTCAGCTCATTTCATTTATTTATATTGCCAATCCTATTTCATGAATAACAAATAAATCTCAGTAATACGGTGATAGGAATCTTTGTTTTGACATAAATTTTATAGGAAAAATCTAGGGCTGAATTTTATCAGGAATATAAAAGCATTGATCAATAATTATACATAAAGGAACTTTCTAGTATATAACATCTATGACAAGACATAAATTAACTATGCTGGCGGTAAATGATGTACAAAATTTTGCGACCTCGCGAAAATTTTCGTCGTCGATTTTACAGGTCATAAACATGTGTAAAACGCATGCAACACATACTTTGGTGTTAAATATCACCAATAATTGCTCCTTTTTACATTTTTGTGTCGTTAGCCTGATGCACAATTACTCTACTTGACAGTAACTTATGCTTTACTGTAATCACCGCATCATAACTTTTTACACATTACAAATAAGTCAACAAGTTTAGACCATCAATTGCTAATTGTCCAGAATTTACATGTTTTAAAATTAGTTATTGGTACAAAAATATTGATTTATAAGACATGATTAAGTATTATATATTATCATTATAATTGCATAAACCAATACAAATAATAGATCTATAAAGAATAATAATATTATAAATAATAATAATTATTATTATTATTATCATGAATATAATTTTATTTGTAACTGTCATATATTGTATAAATAAATAAATTGTAAAAATTCAATCCACTTTCGCGCGTCACAAACAAATATTTTATTTCTTTTATATTTGGGACTCCTACTTTTTAGAGGGAAGGAGTCCCAGGACTCCTATTTTCAAATCCTAGTGAGATCCCTGATAAATAAATATCAATAAGCATCAATTATCACTGTTACAAACGCCTAATTATAGGTGTAATAAACATGAGGCGATTCGTTATGAACCTGTCGAGAATTGATATTTAACTGTATATTGTTCTTGAACCTGTGGCGAATCGTTATTGAACTACGGTGAATCGTTATGTGGCGAATCGTTATTGTGGCCAATAGGCTATGTGGAATATTTACCAATTACCTAGTCCATAGATCCTTGGCACACCACATGATCATCACCCGTCTTCAGTTGATGCTGAGTTTTGTATGGGAGTAGTGCTGATGGACATCACCAAGTTCACAATGCTACAAATACACACATTTTACTGGCCTTTTTATGTGGCGAATCGTTATTGTGGCCAATAGGCTATGTGGAATATTTACCAATTACCTAGTCCATAGATCCTTGGCACACCACATGATCATCACCCGTCTTCAGTTGATGCTGAGTTTTGTATGGCAGTAGTGCTGATGGACATCACCAAGTTCACAATGCTACAAATACACACATTTTACTGGCCTTTTTATGTGGCGAATCGTTATTGTGGCCAATAGGCTATGTGGAATATTTACCAATTACCTAGTCCATAGATCCTTGGCACACCACATGATCATCACCCGTCTTCAGTTGATGCTGAGTTTTGTATGGGAGTAGTGCTGATGGACATCACCAAGTTCACAATGCTACAAATACACACATTTTACTGGCCTTTTAAACAACTAGCTTGCAAGAACTAGTACCGGTACCTTCAATTTGTTTAGGCCTCATGAGTTTAACTCACATGTAACTTGTAAGCATGTGAAAATGTCGACATGGTGACAAAATCTCATTACTTGCAAGTGTTTGACAATAGCTTTTATTTAGAAAGTGTTGTGAACAGATTAATAGTTGAAATATATTTATCGCATTTCAAATTTTCAGTTTTAAAATTTTACTGTTTTAGTTCAACCAACATTATCATGTGTGCTCATGTGCTCAAGAACGACACAAGTAAACAGCGGCTCAAGCTGTAGATTGGCAGTAATGGCATATGTATATATTGTCTTTCAGTACGTGATGCTTCTAAAGTAACTTTTGTAGGTAAGTTTAATGAAATAATTTGCTTACATTCTTGTTTTAAGTTCACCCATCGCTGATTCTAAATGCGCACAAAATGGCGACAAAACCACTTTCACTTTGACAATAAACTGCCTCGCCACTGAGCATGCGCATTATTGGAAAATACCTATTTTTAGTTTGGGCGGCGGTAGACCATCGTTCATGTGCAGCGTTGGCAACTAAACTTGTATAATCGCATGTTGGTGACCGCATTTATCACAAGATCACGAATCTGTATTAACTAAACTACGATACGACTGCTATAAAATTTAAAACAAACAGTACGTTTTCACGCTGAAATCAGACCAGCCCGCCACGGTATCCGGACATCGGTTCCTACGGATATTTGTTCCTATGCTATTTTGACCTAGGCAGACATTGGGTCCTACATGATTATAACACACCGGACACTCGTTTCTATACTATTCTGACAGCCCGGACATTCGTTTCTGCAATATTCTGAAAATCCGGACATTTTCCTACATTATTTTGTCACTTCACCCACCACCCTCGGTGACACCCGCGATACGTTCCCAGATAAAAAAAATCCTATAAACTATAATAATGTAGTTATCAATTAATGTGTTTACAAAAATTGTATCACGTGCATATTTTACCGAATTCTGTCATGTTTTATGCTGCCAGTACTTTGTATTTGCAAACGTATTATCAGAGTCTGAGGCTATTTACTAGGAGCCTACTTATAATTTAAATGTAGTTAGAACCAACTTAAAAATTATCCGAGATTAATTAACCTAATTAAATGGTAGTCACCAACTAAATAACAACCTTTGAGCCTATAGACCATTTAGTAATCCGTAGGTTCCAACTAAATTCTTGTTATTTTTATGTGGGGATTTGGAACCTCTTGGACCAAAACATTTAACAATGTATCACTATTTTTATTGACATATTATTCTCTCACTTTCATAATAGGTACCGATCTATCTTTCATTGAAAGTCACTTTGTACATATATCGTGAAAAGAACAGAACATAAACTAACAGAAAACTCGTATTTTTTTAACAAATTACATATAATCTACACATTATGTTTAATTAGTGCAAACTTTTTTACTGGCATTACTAAACGCGGCATATTTTTTGGTCGCCAGTGAATTATTATTATTATCGGCAATGTTAAGCTGTAGTTATTTCCCTTTACTTGTTTTTGTTCTGAGTAAATTTAACTACTAGAGCATTTTTCTTGTTCAAAGTCTTGCTACTTTCTTTTTTCTTAATATTACAAGAATATACACGTGTATGTATTAAATGAATTTATCCTACAAAATGTTATAATCATAATCAACAAGAAATGTCTTTAAAAAAATACAATCGGCGTTGAAATTAATATTGAGATGTCATTTAAAGATTACCTAAACAGACGGCCAATATGATCGGTTACGTGACTTCTCAGATCCCAGATTTTTTGGTCCCCACCAATATTAGGGGACTTATTGGACCCCAGATTTTTCGGACACTATAACAAAACTTCTCGGACTCATGTTTCCACCAGTGATATATGAATAACCAAAATAATTGAGGTTAACATAATTGTTATCTGAATTTGTCAAGCCAATTTAACAAATTAACAATGTAAGAAAATAATTTCGGGAAAATTATTATGTATCAGACGAGTCTATATAGTTATTTATAGTACCGGTAATATACTATTCATGTTAGTTATCTAATATAATAACGATTTGAAGTCAAATAAGCATGTACCCTGTGTATCCCAATAAAAAGCAATAGTCAGGGAACATTCAGCGATTTTTGAAATGTTAAGACTTTTATTTTTTGAGGATGCAAGCATAAACATTCATTAGACTATGACGATTTTAAATTATACCAGTAGAAATATGATATATCAAGGGTTCCTGTGTATAATTAGTATTGCAAATTGTGTATTCATGCTACGCGAATAACAATTCGACATATTCCTAATCTTCTTTCATAACATTTTATCTATAGAAAATGTAGCATCTTTTTACAGATTAAACAAGAAATGTCTTTAAAAAGACAATCGGCGTTTACATTAATATTGAGATATATTTACCCTAAACATAATACAAGAGGGCCAAGATGATCGGTTACATGGCTTCTCGGACCCCAGATTGTTCGGTCCCAACCTATATAAGAAGACTTCTCGGACTCCAGCTATTTCGGACACCATACGAAAACTCGGATCCCGAAATTAATTTGTGATTCATTCAATAATTATTAATATTTGTACCTTGAATAAACCGATCATACCGCCCCATGTTTTCACCAGTGATACATGAATAACCTAAATAATTTACTTTAACATAATTAATATATAAATTTATCAGCCAAATATAACACATTAACAATTTACGAAAATAATTGAGGGAATGATTGAAAAGTATTTAGTGTCAGACGTGTATAGTTATTCTTAAGTAATATGCCCTACCTTCGTCTTAGAAGTTATCTATGCATAATACATACACATTTTGAAGTCAATTAATCATTTATAATGTTTATCCTCAGGAAAAGCAATCTTCAGAAAACATTCAGCCTATTTGAAATAATGATGACTTCCATTTTTTATAACACAAATATTACAGTAGACTATGGCGATTAAAAATAATATTCGGTAGGAATATGATGTATCAATGGTTTCTGTGTATAAATGGCATTGCAAATAATGTATTAATGCTACACAAATGCAGTAAACGTAGCATGAATATCATTTCGACGTATTCCGGGCGAGACTTATTTCACAACATGTTATTTATTGAAATGTATCTTTTTATAGATTGATTAACATCTACTGGAGAAGTTGATAGAAATGTACAATTCTTATTGTTTCAACACAACGCAATTCAATTTCAATAACATGCACAGTATGTTTATAAACATAAATTCCCCATTTATTGAAATATTCGCTCTTACGTTTCTCTGTACGCTAATTGATGCATGTATATTATAACACCAGTCATTCCATAACAAACGTACATACCCCTGTCCCTGCAAAAAATATCGGAAATTGATGAAGTGATATATATATTTTTTGCTGTCTATAACTGATATATGTTGTAAATTCGAAATCAGATACTTATTTTTGTCATTATTTTAACTTATTAAAAAAATAAATACTACAAAAGAACTCCACATTAATAATTTAGCTGTGTCCCGATCACAGGGTACACTTAC
This sequence comes from Congeria kusceri, assembly GCA_027627225.1. Taxonomy (NCBI): domain Eukaryota; kingdom Metazoa; phylum Mollusca; class Bivalvia; order Myida; family Dreissenidae; genus Congeria; species Congeria kusceri. The sequence continues at coordinate 5,089,797 of CM051037.1, read as the reverse complement.
ATTTGCATGTATTTCTAATCAATATTATGTCGACCGCTATTTATTTTTGCTGTAATTGTATAGTTAATATAATGTTTGAAATAAAAAAGACAAAAAAACTAATGTCCGTTTGGAGTTGATGATTTTACAACGACGGACCAGGTTGTCCCGGTGTTTGGCAGTCAACTCCGTTACGACGGCTAAATTAATGAATAAATCGATTATTTCCCTTGATACACAAAAACTGATGACGAAGTCCGCAAAGATTAATGTGGCGCGTAAATATAAAACAAGATGGCAGAGAGGACGACGTGAAATACGTTGAAGAAAATTGTAAAGGTATGTAAGCAATTGCTAGCGTATGAAATAAATTAGTCAACTCCGTTCAATATTTTTTATCATTTTGTTTCAAAAGGAAAATAAAACAAAGAAAGACATCTATTTATAACCAGTGCATGTTATGTTTAAGTCTGTTTTTTTACAAAAAATGCTCTCGTATCAGACGGATTCGCGAAAATAAGTGTCAAAATGTCAACTCCGTTACGGTCAACTCCGTTTCGAGACATTTCGTAACGGAGTTGACGGATTCGTAACGGAGTTGACTTTTTGCTCAAAGGTTTAATTTTGCCGATATTTTGTCAGTAAGAAACATGTGTCAATATTGTATTTAATATCTTGTCTTTGAAAAGATAATGATGCCTTTGATGGAAGTTATTTTCAGCATTTTCTCTTGTAGTTGCCAAACAATCTCTTGAGGATAAGGACCACAAATAAGGGGAAAACAGCGCACACAGAACACAAAGGATCAAATTGAGCTATTGAAAAGCCAAAAAAGTCATGGCAAAGTCTGCGAAAGAAAGGATGGCTGAGTATAGAAGACGGAAAAGAGAAAACCCAGAGGCTTCTGAACAGTATAAGGCCAAGGAGAGAGAACGGTACAGGCAGCGGAAAGCCAAAGGTGAAATAAAAGCCATACAGGAGATGTCTGACCGTGGAAAAAGAAAGCGCCGTCGTCAGTGGGTCATTGCAAAGCGTCTCTCTCGGGAAAGACAGAAGATGGGTCAGCCAGTCATCCTCAACACACCACCGTCGACACGAGAAAGAAGTAATGAAGAATACAATGTTAGTCCTCCACCAGCAAATTATCGGTCGCTTTCTATGAAGAAGGCACACAAAAGGCGAAACAATAAACAAAAATCAGCTTGTTACCGCCTCAAAAAAAAACTTAAAGTGAAATTACAAAACCAAGAGAAACTGACCGAAAAATACAAAAAGAGATACAATAGGTTACGAATGAAGTTTACAAAGAATCAGCCTATCCAAGAGTCGGAAAAGTTCCATGGAAAGTCATATAGGCTGTACCAGACTATGATCATGAACATTAGGAAATGGTATGCAAGAACAAACAGCAGACGTGATAGACGCCTGGTTGCTGACATAATATGTTCCAAGAGGATCTTAAAGAGATATGGCTTGGGAGCGTACTGTCGCACAGTGTTGGGTATATCGAGGAGGTATATGAAGACTGCTATGTTAAGCCGTTCTACTTCACTGAAGACGTTGAACATGAAACAAAAGGTCCAGGCGTTCCTAGAACGGGACGACAACTCCCGCCTTAAAGCAGATAAACAGGCCACCATATCAAGAAAAGGCACAAAGAAACAAATACGGCTCCTCAATGATGATTTGAAGACATTACATGCAAAATATCAGCTGGAAGATAACAAAATCTCGTACAGCCTCTTCTGTAAAATTCGACCGTTTTGTATTATAAAACCAACTGAAAAAGACCGCAGTACCTGTCTATGCAAGATCCATGAAAATATGGCCTTCAAGATCAACGTATGCTATGCCACAAATATGATTACAACCAGAGATCCCACTTTATTGATGCAGAAAGTAGTCTGTGACTTGAAGAACAAAGTATGCATGTACCGTGAATGCGAGGACTGTAAACATAGAAAGCTGGATGTGGACAATGCCGACGGAGAACAAGTGACATGGAATGAGTGGCAAAACAAGCGGATAGAGAGGGAGAAGGATGGAAAGAGTAAAGTTGTGACCATGACAGTGAGGGAGAAGACCCAGGGGACAAAGACGACACTAGCAGAAGAATTAAACAATGAGCTGCAGAGGGCATGTCGCCATTTATTCAACATAGACCATCAGTTTCGGGCCATACGAATGCTGAAAGAAAAGATGAGCCCCGAAGAAGTGTTGTTGAATGTGGATTTTAGTGAAAATTATAACTGTAAGTACGAATCTGAGATCCAGTCCATGCATTTTGGCGCCTCCAGGAGACAGATAAGTCTTCACACTGGGGTCGCATACATCGATGGCAAGACATACCCATTTTGCACAGCCTCTGACAACCTTAAACATGGACCAGCAGCCATATGGGCCCACATGGAGCCAGTCCTTCATTACATTAAAACTATTAAGCCGCTTTCAGCAGTACATTTCCTAACAGACGGACCGACAACACAATACAGAAACAAAATGAACTTTTATCTTTGGAACAAGAAAGTTTTTGATCCTAGTTTCAAGTACTCGACATGGAATTTCCTTGAGGCATCCCATGGGAAAGGGGCTGCAGATGGTATAGGAGCGGCAGTCAAAAAGGCTGCAGATCATCAGGTCTGTGTCAAAGGGCTGGACATCAACTGCGCAGCGGACTTAGTGGCCTGTGTGCAACCAACAAGTTCCGTCAAATTCTTTGTGATTGACGAAGCATCCATATATAGAGAAGAGACACTACTGCCTTGCACACTGAAACCCATTCCCAGTACAATGAAACTTCACCAGGTAAGTTTTGCATTACAGTTTTTTATATATTGCGTTTGGCCTAATGCATTGTTAATTTGCTGTTATTTGCACTATGTAAAAATTAACTCCAAGAAGCAATACTCGTCAATCAATAATCGGCTGTATTAGCAAGAATTAACTCCCTTAAAAAAATTCGTTCGGTAGCCTGAATTTTGTGTTGACATTTGTGTCGGTACATGTATTCTTATGAAAATCATTGTAGCCTAAAATACTTTTGTATTTCGACAATAATTTTGGTCTTTCACGTCGTAAGCAGATCGTTATGTCTGTATTTTAGATTGATTCGCGGAGATGTGGTGAGGTATCCAGTCGTGTCTTGTCCTGCTTTTGTAGCCATCCCAACGTTTGTGACTGTTTTCAACCGTCCACTGTTGCATTTAATTAGTAGTTAATATTGATCATGTTTTAATGCCATTTTTACCATGTAATTTATAATTTTTAATGCTCTTATTCTAAGCCAAGTGTACAAGAGCCAGATGCAACTGTTTCAACTGTACTATCTTCCATAAATCAGATGACTGCAGTTGTACCTTCATCTGAAGTTCCACAGAGTCTGCCACTGGCTAACTCTTCGCAGAAAGTCTCCCATGATGTCCCAGTCACAGAGGTAACCAGTTATAATAATTATTAATAACAAGACAAGAATAAGCTCTGGTAATCATTCGCTTGAAGTTAATGACCGTGATTCGAATTTTGCTTATGATACATGTAAATTGCCATTGTAATATCTATAAATTAAAGCATTCTGAATATTCTACAGCTACTCAAGGTGACATGTGTTGACGAGAGTTTGATCGGGAAGTGGGCTGTGGTTAATTATGAAGGACGTCCATATCCCGGGGTCGTAGTTAGCGTTGATGAGGACGATCTGCAGGTACAGGTAAGCATTCTTAAATTGTTGTTCGGAATACTTGCGACCGGGTCAACCATTATGAGACAATATTGATAAGCAGCCGTACCTTTCCGTGGCCCTACATATTGCCGTACCTTTCCGTGGCCCTACATATTTTAATAAAAACGTGAACTATATACCGCAGCATTTTAATGAATTTTTCAACATTTGCAAATGAAGTTATAAATCTTATCTTTTTTCTTGTATGCTTTCAGGTTATGCACAGAGTAGGGCGAAACAGATTCTTTTGGCCAAGAACAGATGATCTGCTTTGGTACAACCCAGACAATGTTGTTACTCTCCTGGACGGTGAACCCAACCACGTCACTTCCCGACATTGTGAAGTTCCTCCAAACATTTGGAAACTAATTGAACAAGAACTTGACCTTTGAACTTAACAGTCGTGTTAAAGTGCACATTTATGGACATGATTGATTATTATGATGACAACTACAGTTCGTTGAACGTGACAGTCTGACTCTTCAGATTGAATGTTCTGTTTGTTATACAACGTTAACTGACTATTAATTGCACATGCAAATGTTGATGTTTTTCAAGTATATATCTTGGGCACAGCAATTTTTCTGACTATTCGATGTTTTCTTTAATTTACAAGAATATTCCGAACAAGATTAACATGTAACTGACAATCATATTTTTATGCAAGTGTTAGATAGAAATGATAAAACCTACACATGTCAACTCCGTGACAAAAGGTCAACTCCGTAACACAATTTCAACTCCGTTACGACATGTAAAATGATAAAAATTTAAGTAACTTTTACTGGTAAAGGTGTTCAACTTGCATAGTAATAAGGGGTTTGCAATTTATCATTTTCACACAAACAAAGGTTTTGTAGACGGGTAAAATATTATTTCAGTACTTTGTCAAACATATGAATATTTTTCATAAATTTGGATTATGCTTGAAACTTACAGCATTTTTTGGCAAAACATGTTATCAAGACGATTTTATTGCTATTGATCAAAGGAAAGGCATAAATAAGAATAAACAATGCAAAAAAAATACATGAAATCAAGTTATATCTTTCAAAATTTCGTCATTACAGATAAGTAACGGAGTTGACAATTTAGTACCTTAACATGTCCGTGATCATATGTGTGTCTTAAATACATATAGAACAATAGAAACTTTTACCGAAATGTGAATAAGTAATCATGATACTAATTAATTAAAGCGTTTGAAGAATGGTAGCTGCATTTGTGGTTTTTGTTTTTCTCATATATCAAAATGTACGTTTTCTATGGAATGACTGACACCAGCAGCTCAACGCGCGCTATTTTTAGAATGATCGTGTGTTGAACTCGCTATCTAGAATCGATTGTTATTAACAGAGCGGGCCGCTAGGCTAAACAAAATAGTGGATTAATTCTGGGAATTAATATAATATTATATTCATGACATACAATAAGAAAATACGTTCATACTTACGCTCAGTTCTAGAGTATATGTTGAAGATATGTTTATAACGTCATTTTAACCGCTTATGTAAACAATTATGTAAATTTTTAATCCCCAAAAGTATGCAACAGTTATTGGAATACGTTAAACCATTGTTTGAAGTTTGGATTCCCTAGAATTAGAATTAGAAAATTTGCCTAATTCTATTGGCATTCAATTTTCCCGCTGCATAATTATCGCAAGAAAATCTGGGTCAAAAGTGATCTTATTCAGCTACGCCGAATAACATCTACTGGAGAAGTTGATAGAAAGATGCAATTATAAATAATCGTTAATAAATCGTAACCACAATTTTAAATCAAATTAACAGTAAGTTTATAATATAAATTCCACATTGATTGAAATGTTTAGGTTTATGATTCTCTAAACGCTATTATTTATGCATGTACGAGTATATTAACACAGCTATACAGCCGTTGCTAGCTACGCGCGCTATTTTTAGAATGCCACTACTTTTTGTGGAATGCGATGAACTGGCTAGAATCAATGGCTACATGGAACGGCAACCCTGTGAGTGAGATTTATGCATGGGAACATTGCACAATTGCTATTGATAGAGCGTAACGCTTATATAAATGTAGGCTAAACAAAATAGTTATTTCGTTACGTGAATGAATATATCATTCTGTTCGTGGCATACAATGAGATAATACGTTCATAATTAGCCTCAGTTCTAGAGTATACGAGAGGATATGTTTATAACTTCATTTTAACCGCTTATGTAAACAATTATGTAAATTTTTATTCCCCAAAAGTATGCAACAGTTATTGGTGTACGTTAAACCATTGTTTGAAGTTTGCATTCCCTAGATTTAGAAAATTTGCCCAATTCTATTGGCATTCAATTTTCCCGCTGCATAATTATCGCAAGAAAATCTGGGTCAAAAGTGATCTTAGACAGCTACGCCGAAAAATATAAATGTGAGAGCAATGTTCGCACAGGCAGTTACGCCAAATAAACACTATAGTATCCACACGCATGTCGCCTCTCGTTACGCTGACAATTCGTGCAACACGTATGTTTATACTGTAACGATATAATTATAAGATTATAAAAATTGCGTTTTGAGTGTATACAGTCCTTTGGTATATAGAGAAATATCAGTGAAATCAAATTAGTAAATCACTGTTTTAAAACAGTGAAAATGACCACTTTATAATGGAACTACAGTATACTCCCTTATTACCGAACTCCCTATAAACCGGAAACCTCTGAAAACCGAACAGACGCTCCGGTCCCGTTGTGTGACTTTCATGTGACTGCGCGGTGTGTTTAAATTGTTGTGCTTGTTATGCATTCTCTTCGGTCATGATTTTAAATAGTGGTGCATTTTATAATAATGTGTTACGTGTTATGCTTGTACTGTCGTTATATGCCATGTTTGAATAAATCTGAATAGAAAATTTATAAATATTATCAACACGCATTTTTGTAATTTGCCTTAAACTCTCAGTAAACCGGAACTCCCTGAAAACCGAACATTTGGTCCAGTCCGGTCGGTGTTCGGTATAGAGGGAGTACACTGTACTTTTTTACCTGGATGTCGGAAAATGCCAAAATAACACATTTTTAAGCATAAAATAACAAGTAAAATTGTTGGTTACGGTAGAATATCGATTTTTGATTCACGAGTGATCATAGAAAATATTTTTTTCATTCGTTTTTGCATTCATGCGCCTCTTCTGAAACTATAACTATGATCACTCATGAATTAAAATCGATATTCTGCCGAAACCAACAAATATCCGAGATATAAAGTAGTTTGATCAAGATTGATACACTGATGATATCTTCATCTTTGTCACTGCATTAAGATTTGCTTGTGAAATACTGCCAATCCAAGTACATCTCAACAAAGCACCAATTCATTTCAGGGGCTAGCGAAATATTCAAATCACTAGGACTACTATATTTGGTCTCTAGTGATACATCGAGATCGCTTGTATATACAGTCACATATTGGGATTGCTTCCATATTAAGTCTCTAGTGAAATATTGAGACCCTTCGATATTCTGCCGATAGTAAAATACAAAAGGCATAGAAATCACTTCTATACTCATTTTCTCCTGTGAAATATCGTCATCTCTTATTCATTTAATCTTTAATGAGATTTTGAGATCGCTTCTATAATTTATCTCTAATGAGATATTGAGATCGCTTCTATATTAAGTGTGGTAAAATATTGAGATCGCTTCTACTACGAGTCTAGGCAAATATTGACATCACGTCTATATCAAGATTCTAGACAAATACTTAGAGTTATTCTACATCAGGTCTGCAGTGAAAATACTTAGACCGCTTGTATATTAAGACTCCAGTCAAACATTGAGATCACGTTCATATTCAGGCGCTAGTAAAATATGGCGATCACTTCTAAATTATAAAAAAAAACTATCAAATATTGAAATCACTTTTGTATTGCTGTGCTTATCAAATATTGAAATCACTTATGTATTGTGGTGCTAGTCAAATATTGAAGTCACTTTATGTTTTGCGGTGCTAGTCAAATATTGAAATCATTTATGTATTTTGTGCTAGTCAGGTACTGAAGTTAGCACTAAGTTGACCCCAGTCAAATAATGAGATCTCTGGTACTTGATTATTAAGGCACTAGTCAAATACGTTATTGAGAGCGCTTCACTTTAGGATCGGCTGATATTACTGTGTACATTGCGTATTCAAGAGCTAGAAATATACTAAGATTACCATCATATGGGTAAGATATAGATTAATATAAGATATGCAGACATGCAACTACCATGAAACATTGTCGGAATATATAGGACTTAAAAACTTTTTACAAGTTAAACCATTTATGAAGCTTAAACGCCATTTAATTCTACCAAAGTCAATAATATTTTGGCTACAACATCAGGAAATAAAACAAAGCACGATTAGTATATATTTCTATAAATTATAAATAATTTCATTATTATCAAAAAATACACAAAACATTACAACACATTTAACTGTTGCCAAAATGTTGATTATTTTAACGAACAAGCACACACAAACATACACATATCACGGAAAACTCAATCACTTTGTGATATAGCTACGTGTAGATACACAACTTTGTAACCATATGCAGGTACAGGTATGTAAAATTCTTGTTGTATTGGTCAGTTTGACAATAACCAAGACACACCGGTATGTTTCATTTAATGAAAGAATTTTGTTACTGACAATAATTCTTAAAAAGACAAATGTGCATTTGTTATTTTCACAGAGCATCGTCCGCAGCAACATAAAACATTGTAGCAGAAACTGTCCAGGCCAATACCCACACAGCTCCTAAGCCAAAACTTAAGTAAATTTCTTAAACTCTTATGTCTATAGTTCGGTTGTTTTAAGCTTATTTTCTCCTAAACGGTTCTAAGATTGTAAATACTGATCAGATAATTTTTATATTACCAGATTTTAAATATGAAAATGTTGATATTCACACAGAAACAAATATTAAAAATTTAAGAGTTTCCTTAGAAGCTTTGTGGATATGGCCCCAGGCAATTAGCTACTTCCATTATGCATGCATCAATTCAATCTGTAGTTGTTGAACAAATGTAAAACAGGAATACTTCTTTAAACAGAGCATTTATTCAAGAATAAGGAATGTTACTCAATAATTGTTTTATTTTATAACATTCAGTTGGCTATAAAGCATTCTTTTAAATACCACATCTGCTTACAGTGTGTCCTGTATCGATGGTACCAAGTTAATAAAATGTAGACACAAACAGGTATATGGTTACGTAAACCTGCATTTCACCCATTGCTTGCTGTCATGTTGTAAGCATGATACAAATGTATGTGAAATAAACTGGGCTTTATTTGCACACGGTTTGACACAGGTACTATTTGATGCCCAATTACATCATTTTGCTAATACCCCGTATGTACGATATTGCATAATGTTTGTTTGTGTATACATATGTTTTCAGATATTATATTTGTTCGTTCTAAATGCAAGAAATCATGCTCACTAACAGGAAAAACATATCAACAAATATGACACATGTAGGAAAAGGTTTTTCTGGTTTCACGCCAACTTGAAATAGCCTTCAATCATATAATATGCTGGCAAACCTTTTTTTCATGATTAGCCTTTGACTATTACTCTGAAGTAAATGTGCCTATATATCTTTAACAACATTAGTGAAATTTTGGTATTCAGCTTCAACACTGGTTCATTCAGGGGCGTAGCTTGGGTTCAAAAAATGTATAGGCACAATAGGCGGAATCTACAAAATGACGCTGCAAGCGACAATTTGGGCCATGAGTGTTTATACTCGTATGTGGCTACAAACAACTAACTTCAGCTTAACCCCGATTCTACAAAATAATTGTAAAGTAAGCGTGTGTTTCATGAAATTTATTTCATATTGACGTAATCGACTCGTTAAACAATAATGTATCAACACAACCAAGAAAGATCCCCTCACACCCAACCCCCCTCTTGTTTTTATTGCATTTTTGGCATTTTAAAATTTTTTATCTCTGAAAAAAAAGTATAGGCACGTGCCTATAGTGCCTAAAGGAAACTACGCCCCCGTCATTTGTAAAATGGATTTGGTTTAACGTTTCTTGAGCACTTCAGTCCATTCGCTTACAATCAGATATATAAATTTACACTTGCTGAGTCGCTAATGGCAAATTGTGTTGCAGCTGGGTAACTGGATATATCCAGTAAATAGCCCAGTTGGCAAAATGTATACTGTAAATACCCAGCCAAAAGTGAAACAGTTAAAATAAATAATTTAATATTACATTATTTATACAGACTTTGGAATCCTAAACAGCCTAATGGATGAAAATTTTTCAAGGCTGGGCTAGTAAGTTTTCAGGGGTGACAGGCAGGTTGGCCCGTAATCCCAAAATGATAATTTATATCCCTGTGACAATTTGGTTTTCTCTGCACCATTCTGGGAAACAACTGGTAACGTCATTCGACCAGTATCTGTTTATACTGGAACTTGTTCTGCTACTAACAGGTTTTGGTTCAGCTTTTGTTGAGCAGTTCATTCCATTTGGAGACAAAGTCTGTCACATTTTCCATATAAATTCCTGAAAAAAAAAAAACAACATCTAAACACTCTATGAAAAGCACCAGTCAATTGTATACAGGTGTATACAGAAATAATCATAGCAACTAATATATACAGTTTAAAATAAATAACAGGTTTAAATGAATAACTTACTGTATATGAACTCAAACCATTATATACTTGCAACACAAATATCCATGACAGAAATCTAAAATATATCATTAAATGTTACATTCTTTCACATTTGCGTATGTCAGTCAATGAAACTGAGATTAGGGTTTTACTGGCCAGAATTTATGTTTTGGCAATCTCTACTATGTAACCATTTTATATAAAAAAAATTATGACCAGTGTTCATTTCCATGACTAATTTAGAATTGGGCTTTTGACAATATCTGAAAAACCGATAACATTCCAATTTCACCAAAAGAAATCAGTGAGAGGCTAGCTGATCATGGGAAATCAGAAAAGGGCTTTTTTCAATGAATACTAACTTTGACAAATTGACCAGACGTTTCATAACACAACAATACTAATATAAAGCATGCATTATTTCCCAAATTTATACTCCATTTATTACTTACTGCAGCATTTAGAATTTTCTTATGCAGTAATGATCATAGAGAATTTTCATACGCATTAGTAGTCATTATACCAGTGTCAGGTTAATGTTTCCAAGCTAAAGATAGCAAATAAAAATCCGTGAAGTGCTCATAAAATTAGCAATGGCATTCATAGACCTGACCGTCCTCCTGATTGGAGATGATTGCCTGCTTGACGAGGGGATGGTGGATGCTGGCAAACTTGTTGGCGGTGAGGACGGCTATAACAGTCTCCATGCCAAAGTCTCCGCCCTGACGGGTCAGGTATAACGCACAGTTGAAGATCTCCAAGGCACACCTGAAATATTTTGTAAAACTTGTAAACCTAGCTAACCTCTGTAAAAGCTACGGGTAGAACACACACTTAAGTAACACAGCAACTTTGTAAAACTGACTCACAATATGTGTAACTCTATTATACCTCTGTACTATGTATCACAATGCCCAATTGAATTACACAGCATTTTTGTAAAAACTAACTATGTCAAAAGACCCCAGTACCATGTGTCAAAACGCAAGTTTGAATTATACATTAACTTTCTGAAACTAGCTTACGATAACTTTGTAATGTATCACATGCTTCAAACAACAATTTCAGTATTTTCAAATAATGTATAAGCTTTTATAGTATGAATATTTTTAATAAGAAGGCTGGACTTCCTAGTTATAGATTGTGTATGTTAAAGATATTTAATTTCTTTATCAGGTGATGCCATATCCTGTCATACATTGTTGACTGAACAAGTACTGGTTTATTTAAGTAAAATGCATGCTATGTTTCATTTGAGTCTGTTAAGGCATAACAATGACTGGAATATATCCATACTATTCTGATCCCGGATAGTACACGACAGAATTTGGCATTTGTTTAGGAACTTTTCTCCAGAAGTTCTGATCGAATACGAGTACAGTCAACAACAAAATTGTTTGCTGTACATTAACTGATTTTAAAACTTATTTGTTTAGTGCCACATGAAAATATAAGAAAATGATTTCACCAGGTATCTCTGTTTTTCTTCTTTAAATGTTTCGGGACTGCTGTTTGAAGTTTCTCACTGTTTTCCTTTGCTCGAATGTACCTAGAAAAATGCACAGGTCACTTCGCATGCTATTAAATATAGAAAATTCTTAAAAGTTAATAAACTGAAACAACAATAACAATTGTATACACCATAAAACAAAAAAAAGATGCAAAAGGTATTAAAACCAACACCATAAACTGTCATGCATTCATACTTCAGTTTTAAGGGTTGTAATTTTGGACAGGTGCTTAGCCAGGTTTTGGACAAAAGCTCATAGTGGTGACCTTGAATAAATGTTTTTTTTTCTATAAAGATATTAAACCAGTATTTTATTTAGCTAATCCCACACAGCTGTCACAACATCCCACCCACCTGTTTCCCTTCCTCCAGACTTCGAATGGCATCTCTAGCCCCATGGCTCTCTACACATCTGTTCCCCCTTCTGAACTCTGCCTCCAGCCATAGTTTGGAATCTCTAGCCCCTTGGCTCTCTACACTCACCTGTTCCCCTTCCTGAATATGCCTCCAGCTGTCGTATGACATCCCTAGCCCCGTGGCAATCAACTCTCACCTGTTCCCCTTCCTAAACTCAGCCTTCAGCCATAGTTTGGCATCTCTAGCCCCGAGGCTCTCTACACTCACCTGTTCCCCTTCCCGAATATGCCTCCAGCCACCGTATGGTGTCCCTAGCCCCGTGGCAATCAACTCTCACCTGTTCCCGTTCCTAAACTCAGCCTTCAGCCATAGTTTGGCATCTCTAGCCCCGAGGCTCTCTACACCCACCTGTTCCCCTTCCTGAATATGCCTCCAGTCGTCGTATTGGCATCGCTAGCCCCGTGGCAATCAACTCTCACCTGTTCCCCTTCCTAAACTCAGCCTTCAGCCATAGTTTGGCATCTCTAGACCCGAGGCTCTCTACACTCACCTGTTCCCCTTCCTGAATATGCCTCCAGCCGTCGTATTGGCATCGCTAGCCCCGTGGCAATCAACTCTCACCTGTTCCCCTTCCTAAACTCAGCCTTCAGCCATAGTTTGGTATCTCTAGCCCCGCCATTCTATACACTCACATGTTCCCCTTCCTGAATATGCCTCCAGCCACCGTATGGTGTCCCGAGCCCCGTGGCAATCAACTCTCACCTGTTCCCCTTCCTAAACTCAGCCTTCAGCCATAGTTTGGCATCTCTAGCCCCGAGGCTCTCTACACTCACCTGTTCCCCTTCCTGAATATGCCTCCAGCCGTCGTATTGGCATCGCTAGCCCCGTGGCAATCAACTCTCACCTGTTCCCCTTCCTAAACTCAGCCTTCAGCCACAGTTTGGTATCTCTAGCCCCGCCATTCTATACACTCACATGTTCCCCTTCCTGAATATGCCTCCAGCCACCGTATGGTGTCCCGAGCCCCGTGGCAATCAACTCTCACCTGTTCCCCTTCCTAAACTCAGCCTTCAGCCATAGTTTGGCATCTCTAGCCCCGAGGCTCTCTACACTCACCTGTTCCCCTTCCTGAATATGCCTCCAGCCGTCGTATTGGCATCGCTAGCCCCGTGGCAATCAACTCTCACCTGTTCCCCTTCCTAAACTCAGCCTTCAGCCATAGTTTGGTATCTCTAGCCCCGCCATTCTCTACACTCACATGTTCCCCTTCCTGAACTTTGCCTCCAGCCACCGTATGGTGTCCCGAGCCCCGTGGCTCTCTTTCTTCTGAACATCCACACTGTCTATCACTGTTAGAGAGACCACATACAAAATGAATGAGCTGCAATGCATTTATATACAAATATTCACCAGCATACAATCACTATTTTTACAAATTAATTCATATATGTAAATATGTACATGCCAGCTTCATGTTTGAAAACATTTTTTAAATCAATCAACCACTTATTTATGAAAACTTAGATTTATATGGTAGTCTATTTAAAATAAGTACAATTTAAATCAGCATAGAAAATAATACAACAACCTATATATCACCAAACAACAACAACAATTACTTCAACAACTACACAATAACTGCAACTACATCAGCTCTGCTACAACTGCTATTGCTATTACTACTACTACCACTACTGCTACTGCTACTGCTGCTGCTGCTGCTGCTGCTGCTATTACTACTATTACTACTATTACTACTACTAATGCTACTACTGCTACTACTGCTACTGCTACTGCTGCTGCTGCTGCTGTGCTACTACTACTACAACTACTACTACTGCTGCTGCTACAGCTACTGCTGCTACTTCTGCTACTGCTGCTACTGCAACTGCGACTGCCGCTACTTCTGCTACTGCTACTGCTACTGCTACTACTGCTGCTGCTGCTACTGCTGCTGCTGCTGCTGCTGCTGCTGCTGCTGCTGCTGCTGCTACTGCTACTACTACTACTGCTGCTACTACTACTGCTACTACTACTGCTACTACTGCTGCTACTACTGCTACTACTACTGCTACTACTACTACTGCTACTACTACTACTGCTACTACTACTACTACTACTACTACTACTACTACTACTGCTGCTACTACTACTACTGCTACTGCTGCTGCCATTGCTACTACTGCTGCTGCTGCTGCTGCTGCTGCTGCTGCTGCTGC